>CM016484.1:25980199-26580199 GCA_002890555.2 Lagenaria siceraria
AGTAATCATCGCCATCAGGATCTGTGACTTCAAGTGCATGACGTAAGAAAAGTAGGATCATGAGCTGCCATATTGAAATCAAGCAAATGATGTTTATCCCAATTGAATGGAAAAACCTCAGCAAACAGGTTCTTTATTTAATACATTTTCCATGAGAATATGAAATTGCAATGCCAATTTTGTAAGAGAATAATTTGAAGAGAAGTACGAAAACACCTTCAAATGTGAGGTATTAGTGCACTGGTGTATCGATCTTGACATCACTTTGTGAAATATTAGTAAGTTTCTTGATCATACAACCGAGATTTCTTATGTGCGGTATCAAACAACAAACTTACAATAAGAGCAGCCGCTCGACAAAATGCAGCTCCACTGGCATCGGAAGCAGCATATTCATCATACTCGGCTTCCAATAAATTATGTTCAGCCTCTGCAATAGCCAAAAGGCGAGGATCGTGTAAATTCAAAGGGGTGCCAGTGATGGTCCACCCTCCCCTGCAGAGAAAAGAATGCAAACAAAGAATAGGACATGTTTAGCTTAATATCTCAAATGCAAAATATCGGAAAGCTTACCACAATCTTTTAAGTAAACAAAAAATTTCATAAGATATCCTGGAACTTTCTGAAGTAAGGAAATTTGAAGCATGTAAGGTACCCTATGTCAATAGATGTTTCTTCAATGCGAGGGGGCGGTGGTGGAGCTGTATAACCAGGTTGGTAAGGCTGTCATCATATGCAAGAGTATAAAATCAGATCAGCTGAAACCTCAAAAAACCGTACATTCGAAGTAGCTGAATTGTTTCCATATATACATGCGTCTACACTCATCATTTAAATTATTTTATTTTTTAATAGACAACCTGTACCATTTCTTGACTTCATTTTTCAATGGGAATATCATTACATAAGAAAAGCTTTTCTTTCAGCTTAAACAAGCCAAGATGCTTTCATCAGATAGTGTCATGGCTCATCCACAAAGTATTGAATGGAGTAACATGTGTCCACATAACAAGTCGAAGGGTACACACATATATATTTGTTGAGAACCCAACTTTCATGGAAAAATATGAAAGAATAAATAAGAGCAATACAAAAACGACGACTCAAGAAAGGGAGTCCGTTGGAAGAGAGGGACTCCAATCCAAAAGAATTATGCAAGCCAATAAGTACACAAAGCCTGAGAAGTAGAAGCCACAACGAAACATTAAATCTAACAGTATTGGGCACCTCAACCCAAGGTTAATTGACACTTCTAAAAATTGTACCATCTCTTTTGAGCCAAACACTCTACACCACAGTGAAGAAACAAATTTGCCAAAAGACCACGCTTTTATCCCGAAAGGGGGTGCAACAACATCTCTTCTAGCATAACTTTGATATCAAATGCGCATATGGTTCCAAGAACTTAAAACAACCAAGTAAAATCAAGAATGTGAACATACCTGATGACAAATCTCACAGATTATATCCCCTTTCTCATTGCACCAAAGCTGTATACACTTCCGATGAGCATACTGAGAAAGCAACCATTGTTAACATCTCATCTAAATCGTAATGCAACACAAGCAATAAATGTCTCATTAGATATATTTGACATAAACAAAACAAGAGAATTATAAACAGGCATTTTACCATACCATACAATAGAACATTCCCATCAAACTTTCTCATATTTATGGCATTCACTTCAGCATATACATTTCATAGACAACTCGTATCTGTAAATTTTCACATCATCTCTAACTTAATTAGCCAACCACAATCGCCAATGACTGCAATTTGAACTACAAAAAACAACTGAGCTGCTAACCTTATGGCACATATCAAGTTCAATAACCCCTATATATTTATACTTCAAATTACTTGTTGATCTTTATGTAATTCCATAGGAACTTTATCATTTGCGATTTGCGACGAACCCTAGAAACTATAAAGGTTTATAATACTTAATTGAACGATCATTTATACCTTAAGACTGCCACTACAGGCACATGGAGTTTCCAGCTTCCTAATGACATCCTCATCCTGACAAATGCGACACTCCGCTGTCTGAATCAATGAATCGTCCTCTCCATCCAAACCCGCATTTTCTTGTGCCCTCTCATCAACATTGGAAGTGGAGGTTGTTGAAGAAGCTAAACCCACAGAGTCGCTTTCCAAATCCCCACCAATCGGCAAGAGAGGAACAACCTCCGTTGGGTTGGGGACGGAATCAACGGGTGGCGGCCGAATTAATCGGTCCACATACAGAACGAGATGATCGCTCATAGCTCCGCAAACAAAAATGAAACACCTAAGTAGGCAAAAACAAACCTCATAGGCTACACGAATTCACAAGAAAAAAAAAAAAAAAAAAAAGACCCAAAGAAGAAGAAAACAGAGGCGTACTAGTAGTATTCGGAGAAAAGCCAGAATCCCCAGTGATCGCGCTGAGAAGGCAGCGGACCGGAGGGGTTCCGGAGCAGAGTTGAAGAGAAGAGGAAGACAAATGAGGGATTTAATTCAATGGAAATGGGTTGGATCAAATTGGGGGAAAGTCCAAGAATATACGTGTGGTAATGCAATGAAATCGGGCTTGGTTTCGTTCGGATTCAGCGTCAAAAACGGGAATTTTCCATTACATAATGTAATAGAAAGAAATCTAATAACGGGATTTGTAAAATTGTCGAAAAGTTTGTTATAAATTATGATCAACGACCTCAAAGGACAATTTAGTCACTTCCTAATTTATTGGCGCGTAAACAACCAGTCCCGGTTTCAAACTTAAATATTTAATTCCATTTTTTTTTCCTTTGTTCCAAAAACAAAATCAGCTCTAAGTTTTATTATTATTATTGGAACCAACTAATAGTTTTAACTTCACATGTATTTTCAAAGTATGAGGGAAATTTGTATAATACAATACATATAGGAAGGATCCAAAAATAAAAAATCCAAAATGTTACATTAACTTCAGTTATTTATTTTAATTATTTTGTATAAACTGATCTCATCATTGTGTTTTTGGATTATTTATGGATTTTATTCACAATATATGATGTTATCAATTAATAAGAAAGATATGTTCCTGTTGAATTAAAAAAATAAACAAGAAACAAGACATGTACTTGTGTAGTAAAATGATTGATTTATATAAAATATTTCAATTTAACAATATATGTAGGCAAATATTTAGAATTTAAAATTTCATGTAACCAATTATAATGTTTTAAACAAACTAAATCACAACTAAATTCACATTATTTGATAAATAATTACAAATTGGGAAAAAAATGCTAACTTAGAATGATGAATCAACTAAGAATAATTAGAATGATGAGGTAACAGATGACTTAAGTATTGTAAAAAGAAACATAACATATATAATGTAACACATCTATCGCTCAAGTGATAGAATTCTATCGCGGTGATAAATAATAACAAAATTTTATATTTGTAAATAATTTAACTCATTTTTCTATAGGTTAAAACAACCCTAATTATTATTATAAACTCAATTTTGTTATGTTTTCGTATCAAATTTCAACTATTCATGTCTCTAAGTTATATTATCTTTATTTTGTTATTTTTCTTTAAGGAAACAAAAGAAAAAAAAAAAAAAAAAAAAAAAAGAAAACATCATTATGTTCACTAATTCATCCCCACATCCGTCGTTCCTAGGTTTTGAAACCACATACAATCAAAATTTTCAAGTATAGGAAAATAAAAATGATTCCATTTAGTCTAACTTAAAAGAAAAATGAAGTGACATTTTTTATTAATAAAATGGCCAACATGATAAATTTTCAAATAAAAATATAACAATAATAACAATAACACCTTTCTCCACTCTACTTCTATTCGGTCTCTTCCCTTTTTCTCTTTAGCTCCAACGAAACATCCCTCTCTTCGTCAATGTGTCGACACTCTTCTTCTTGTAAATTAATTTTTAATGCACGTAGATGTAATAATATTTGTGTCGATTTAATAGATGCATACTAGACACACTAGCCTAATAAAATTGGAAATATTAAAATTCCAAATGGTTATTTTAAATCACTTACATATATTATTGATGGACACGAGGCTTGTTACTAGGCAATTATAACAAAGTAACTCAAAATTTCAAGCAAAAACTCAAAAGAAACAACCAACTAAGGAAAAAAAAGTAGCGAATTAAGGGAGAGTAAATAAGTAAATATAGAAAAATGAGTCAAATTATTAATTACAACATTTGTAGTTGTGTATATTAATATGGAGAACACTTAAAAAATAGTTTAATTTTAAAACATTTTTAAAGAAAGATGGGAGTGTAAATAATCTAAAATGTAACTAAGTGATTGTGTAGTAATAAATCTAGGGAAAATTACTTTTTTAGTCCCCAAGTTTTGAACAATATGTGCGTTTGGTCCCTAAGTTTTAAAAATGTACCTTTTTAGTCCCTTAGTTTATAAAAATAGGTCCATTTGGTCCTTGAGTTTTCAAAATATACCTTTTCAGTCTCTGAGTTTTTAAAAATAGGTCTAAGAGATCCCTCAAATAATTTTTTATTATTAATTTAAATAATTATATGACATTTTACATTATAAGAATAATTTTTAAAAACCATTTCGTCTCTAAAACTATTTTTTCTAATTTTAAATATCATATAATTATTTTTAAAAAATTAAAGAAAAAAAAATACTTGGAGGACCTTTTAGACCTATTTTTAAAAACTCAGGGACCAAATGGACCTATTCTTATAAACTGAGGGACTAAAAATGTATATTTTTAAAACTTAGGGACCAAACGCACATATTGTTCAAAACTTGAGGACTAAAAAGGTAATTTTCCCATAAATCTATGTTGTCAAAATAAACTTAGTTCAACGATAATTGACATGACTTCTCTTCATAAAAGTCGAAAATTCAATCCCATATATCAGTGGTTGTTGGTAACAAATACACTATGTTAGTTTTTTTTTATATATATAATTTTAAACTACTTTAGAGTTTATATATAATTTTTTTTTTTTTGTTTGATAAGACTTAATAAAAATTAGGTAACAATTAGGCAGTGAATAACCCAAAAGAACGTGCCTATTTTTTTCCAATTTGATAACTAACAAATTAGGTAGTGAATAACCCAAGAGAATCCCGCAATTAATATAAATCCTAGAAAAGGAGGGTATCTTCCAATTTACCACCGAACCCCCATTTCTACCACTATGTCTAATCTTTATTTTATTTTTGGTAACGACGCACCATTATCCAACTTATGCAACTACACGGTTTCATGAAACCACTTAACAAAATAAGATAAAACGTTCTAAAATAACAGAATTTTTTTCTAAAAAATAAAACAGAAAAAAAAAAAAAAAAACTAAACAGAAAAATTCCACAAAATTCTCTCTCCCGACCCAATTATAAGAGCACTCTCTCAAAACTTTTGTACCACACATACCCTTTAATCTCACCCTCAAACTAAAAAATACAAAAGATAATTTAACTAGAATCAGCACACCTAAGCTTAAAGTGTTTCTAACTGGACGATCAAAAACCAAAGGCATAAAGTTCTTTTATAATGCTCGGAGTCTATGACTTTCTTGAACTTTTCAGATATGAGACAATTGCACTTCTAAATATTTTGCCAAAATTCAACATTATTAGATACAAGTTTGAATTTTATATTTAATGGAAGCTTAAACATTTAATTTTGTATCTAACATATACGTGTCAATTAAAAAAAAAATTAGGACTGAATGTGTACTATTGAAAGTTTAGAGACCAAACAAACATAGATCTTAAAATTTAGAGATTGAATTTATAATTGAATATAATAATAATAACAATCATCATCTTTACCATCCTTTTAAGCTTCCAATTTATAATGTGACTGTCAGTTTTACACTATTGAAAACGATATAAGTGCCTCAAATTTGTATTCCATGATTACTATGACACAGGTAGATTTTCATGACAGTAGAAAATATTCAGAAGACGATAATAATACTCTCAGTTAACGTATTGGGGCAGAAACTTCTATTAAATAGATAACAATAAGGATACGTGTCCAATAGTGACAAAAGAATAACAACAAATAAAAAAAAGCAAATAACAACATATACAGGGACTAAAATATAAAAGAACAAAATTAGAAATACATTCCAGCAATTTTTTAGTCTACCTGCGATGATTATAAAGAGAGAACAATGGATAATAATTTCTCCCATAAAAGTTAGTTAAAAAAAAAAAAAAAAAAAGTAATAGCATGAGGTGTCTTATTTATTTAGATTTCTAGTGACTCTTTAGATCTAGTAGCAATTAGGCCAACTTGTAGTGATAAAATGGAGAGCCAAAACCAGGTTCCATCTACACAGGTTTTGGTTAAAGGCACCACCTTCTTAAGAACTTGTATCAATGGAATCAATGCATTATCAGGTTTCATATATATTTTTCTCCCTAAATCTCTATCTATATTATTAAATGGATGAACTTTGCTTTTTTTTTTTTTTTTTTTTTTTTTTAAATTAAAAAAAAAATATATTGTTACTAATTTTGAACATTTATAGGTGTGTGGGAATATTATCAATTCCTTTTGCCCTTTCTCAAGGAGGGTGGCTTAGCTTGATTCTTCTATTATTGGTAGCAACTATTTGTTGGTATACAGGTTTACTCTAATTAAAACATTGTATAGATTCAAATCCATTAATTGTAAAGACTTATCCTGATATATTGGTGGAGTAGCTTTTGGGTTCAAAGGAAAAATATTGGTTTCAAATTTTGTTTACTTGGAATTATATTTGGTGGCTGTTGAGTTCTTGATATTAGAAGGTGATATAATCTAGAGAAGCTTTTTCCAAGCCCAAATGGTTTCAAAATTGGGAGTATAAAAGTTGAAGGAAAGAAGATGTATATGATATTGACTTCTCTTTTAATATTGCCAACCACATGGATGAAGAGTTTGGGATGTCTAGCTAGCGTATGTTTCTTTTGGTGGTGTTTTGGCTTCTGTTGTTTTGATTTTGTGTGTTGCTTGGGTTGCTGCAATTGATGGTGTTGGGTTTAACCAAAGAGATGATCTTTTCAAACTACAAGGATTGCCCACTACTATAAGCTTGTTTGTCTTTTGTTATTGTGGACATTCTGTTTTTCCTATGCTTTGCAATTCCATGAAGGATAAAACCCAAGGTAAACTTCTTGATCATAAGCTTACTTATAATTAAGCTCAATTATAGTATCATATTAGGCCATGAGAAACTCAATTTTTACTATGTGTCTATCCACTTTTTTCCATTAAACTTTGAATTTTGATGAATTTTATCTTTTCAACTTTCAAATCTAGTAAGATTTAGAGTCCAAGTGGTGTCATTTTTACCTTTTATTTGACTAAATTCACCAGGGTCAATAACAAGAAGCTATAAAAAAAAATAACTTTATAAATTCATTAATTTCAACAAAAATAAAAATAGCACACAGAATGATTACTTAAAATCAATTGTGGAATAGATCTCTTAAAACTCATAAATTTTAACAAATATCAAACAAATTTAGTATTGGTTCTTATATTTTTTAGTATAAGTGAAGGTAGAGGTATTCGAACCACTGGTCACTAACACATACACATATGTCAGTTGAGTTATGTTCACTTTGGCTAGTATTGTTTTTCATTGAAGTACGTCCCTTAAAATTTGTAGTAAACATATACATCGTAATTCATTGCAAAACACAAAAAAAGCCCACATAAAAGAAAAATACTTTTTTAAAAAAAAATAATTCCTCAAATCAAAGTCTATGAAAAGTTTAAAAAAAAAAAATTGAATATATGCTTATGTAAATCTTTATTCAATCAAGTTTATAGTAAATTTATTTAAGAAAATGAGTATAATTCAACTAGCCTGAAACACGTACTATAAACTTCGAGGTTAAATGTTCCCTCTCATCTCACATATTAAAAAAATAATAATAATAAAGTATCTTTTTTTCATTTTTATTTTAATTTATAAATTTGGAGAATCATACAAATAAATAAAAAATTGTTATAATATAGTTTTGCATTATTTGCAGGTTCTAGTAGTTTGCTTTGTGGGAAGCACGGTGAGTTATAGTTCGATGGCTATTTTAGGTTACCGAATGTATGGGGAAAACATAAAATCACAAGTAATATTAAACCTTCCAATTCAGAAAATGAGCACAAAAATAGCGATTTACACAACCCTTATCAATCCCATTACCAAATATGCAGCCATAACAAACCCAATTGCTATTGCTATTGAAGATTCAACTCCTTTATTATATTCACCACTCCAAAAATGGCCATTCTCATGAGAACTTTACTTCTTATTACCACTCTCATTCTAGCTTTGTCCATTCCATTTTTTGGTTATGTTATGGCTTTTACAGGTTCATTTTTAAGCGTTACCACTTCCATTCTCATCCCATGTTTATGCTACCTCAAGATCAACAAATCTCCATGTAAATTTGGATGGGAGTTTATGCTCATTCTAGCAATTTTAGTTATCGAGATTTTTGTTGCTATCTTAGGTACTTCTTCTTCTATGAATCAAATTGTCAAACGTTTATGAAATTTATTATGTATAATTTTCAGGTAAATAAAATTCTAATTCGCCAAACATTGGATTAGAATTTCATTCCGTAATTCTTGAGAAAATTTGACAAAAATAAGAAATTTCTATTTGGAACAGTTGCAAATATAGCAATCAGATTCAATGTATTAGCATATATTGCAACATTTTTTAAAAATTGTAATAGACTTCTATCGCTGATAGACTTTTATGGTCGACCATAAGACATCAGTGATAAAAGCTTATCACTGATAGACTTTGCTATATCTACAATTTTTTAAAAATATTACTATATACTTGGATAATATCTTTAAAAGTGCTACTCATTATAATTACCTTTTTTGTTTTCTATTTTAAAATGGGCCAAAGTCACAAATACTCCTGCGAGGGTCCATTTAAACTCTCCAATGTTTTTAGAATTTTTTTAACCATTTTTTTTATTTACTTCTATCAAAATTGAATACCAAAATTTTAAAATGAAAATTTTGTCCACGTTTCTTGTTTATACAATTATTTATAAAAAAATTTTTTTTTTAGAATTAAAAAGAACAAATTGATAATATTTTATATAAAAAATTATCTCGAATAATGTTTTCTTTGATTGATTTAATTAAAAAAAAAAGAACTAAAGAAAATATTATAAAAATAATGTGGGAAAGAAAAAAATATTTAAAAGAGAAATTTTTTTATTTTTTAAGATAAAGAATCATATTACGGAAACCATGAATTTTGGCGGAAATCATGATTTCCGCCCAAAATCCGTAATCTTTTTTTTTTTTTTCTCTTTTCTTTCATACCTTATTTATAAAATATTCTTTTATTGTTTTTAAACAAAAAAAGGGTACTATCTGAAATAATCTTTTTAAAAATTATTATCAAATTTTTCTATCTAATTCTTTTAATTTTTTTTTTAAAAATCTTATCAAAGAATTGAATCAATCGAAAATGTGGACAGAATTCTCGTTTTATAATTTCTTGTTCAAGTTTGATAGAAGTAGATAAAAGAAAAAAAATATTTCTAGTAAAAAGATTGGTGAAAAATTGAAGACGTACCATTTTCCAAAAAATAAAAATAAAATGCTTATCCCTAGAAATACACCTAAAATCTTATTAACAAAGAATGCTTCATTTTTTTCATAACAAAATAAGTTTAATGATTTAATTTGTCTAATGATCTCAAATAATATAGAATTATATGTTTATTTTACCTTTTTGAGTTAAATATTAGTTGTTACTTGTTAGCATGGTGGAAAATTTTCATCAAAATCTCAAAATTTCGATAACTTTTTATTTGTGGGTGGTTGAAGAGGAGACTATATTAATATTGTCAAACTGAAAATAAACCAGCACAATTTGTTATGGTACCATGGCAAATGTAGGGTATCTAACGTAGGAAAGAAACATAGAGTCTCAAATAAACCTTGAATCTTCCCAATGACAAAATCAACACTAAAGTTGCCATTTTTACTGCATTGATCAATCCTCTAGCAAAATATGCCGCTATAAAAAGACCATTATGTTAAGAAGTTTACTTCTTCTTACCACATTTAGGGGCTAATCAGGGTTACTGAAAATTAGAGGAGTATTAGAATGCATGAAGTATCGAGGGCAGAATGGAAATGTAATCGTGAAACGTGAAAACAGTGAAAAATGAAGTTTGGTTTAAAACTGTCAGAACAGAATGAGTTTAATATTACAAATTGGACCCAAAACGTTCAATTTAATACATAAACGCTCAATCTAATATTACCACCACCCCATGATGTTCATTTGTCCAATTGTTTTGAACTTACTTTCATCAGTTATGTAATGTAATCCAAAATCTATGTTTAGATTGAGCGTTTTGAGCCTGATTTGTAATATTAAACTCATTCTGTTCTAACCGTTTTTAACTAAACCCCCTTTTCCACTATGCATATTCTAGTGCATATTCTAGTGTTATGTGGTTGTTTTGCAAGATCTTGCTTTCCGTTTGTAGAGTGAATCATACACCTGTTTAATAAATTTTAACTTTAGTCCTCTTTTAAAAATGATCTTAAATTTAGTCTAACAAAGTTAAGGTACTTCTAATAAATCTTAAATTTAAACTTCAAAATATAGCGACTAAAATGATATTTTAACATTTTTTTAATAATATATTTTTTAAATTTTAAATGTTTTTTTATTAACAAAGTTAAGGTATTTTCTAATCAATCTTAAATTTAAATTTTTTCAATATGGCGCATGATATTTAAACTTTTTTTAATATATTTTTTTAAATTAATTTTTGTTTTTTCACATAAAACATGTTTTTAATCTTAAAATTTTTGATTAATTCATATGTTTATTTTTTTGATTTTTCGTAAAATTTTCACATTTCATAGTATAGTCTGTCTGGTCGACAAGAATAAATCTCTTTCTATGTCCTTGTGATTTTTGTTTAATCATTATCTTACCGAAAAAGGGGAGGAAAGTGTAAAATATTATTTTCAAAATTTTCGCATAATGGGTCACAAACATCAAACACAAACGGTTATTTTTGCCTGTTAGCCCAATTCTGGACCAATAAACATTACATTTCAAAACAACTGAAAAAATATATTAGGAAGCTATTTAAATGAGGTGCTTTGTCATCAAGGGGTGGTGGCGCAGTTGGCTAGCGCGTAGGTCTCATAGCTTAGAGTTATCCTGAGGTCGAGAGTTCGAGCCTCTCTCACCCCATTAATTCTTTTTATGTATATTTTACTAAATAAAATTAAAGATTTTAGATTAAATTATTTAGCCCAAATGTATTTTAAAAGCATCCCTGCGTATGATGCGAAAAAACATGAAATTAAAAAATCTGGAAAATATCTAAATATTATTTTCAAATTTCTTCGTATAACAATATGGGTCATGAAATTAAAAAACAAATGGTTATTTTGCCTGTGTATGCCCAATTCTGGACCAAGAAAGAAGAATTGTAATGGATGACAATATTACTTTTCTTAATTATATAGCACATTTTTAAAATAATGGTAAATATGGTAATTTATTAGAATCAAAATCTTTAATTCTCCTTGTTTTTTTCTTAATTTTCTTTTGGTCTAACAGCCCCTCTCGGGTGCTTCTTTTCCGATGACAATGGTTGTCCATCTTCTTGAATGGATAGATTTTACTCGACGACATTGTTCAAGGGATTACTACTGTGACACTCTATTTTCTCCTTCTACTTCGATGCTCTTCAATTCTATCATAATTTCTTGTTTGACTAGGGGCCTAAATCCAACGTGAAGGAGAATTGAAGGAGTCATTCATTCCCGCTATACTATAGATTTTGAAGAGCAGGTAAATATGATATGTGTGTTTCCAAGGGAAGATATTGGAAAGAGCGTAACATTTCTATTTCCATCAAACTACATTCTCTTCCTTTCTCTCTATGCTTTATGTTAAACTTTTAATAATTATCATCTTTATTTCCCATACAATAATTTAATTTGAGAAAAAAAAACGTAATAGAAATCTATCAACGATATCTAGATGTTTCAATGATAGTTTATCATTAGCTATTGCTAGTAGATTTCTACAATTATCAAACTCAATTACAATAACCACTCAATCTTAATTGCAACTAAATACAAGAAAGACCCACATGTTTCATTTCAAATATATTTTTTTCAAATTCAATATAAAAGTTTGAATTTGATAGAAGTCTATAAATATTAGTTTCAGACTTTTATATATTCACTGATAGACTTGTATTATCACATGTATAATTTTGTAATGATATGAGTTTATCAGTAATAGTCACTGATAGAATTGTATATATGTATGAAAACTTCATCAATGATAGACTTTTGTTATAACACAAAATTACGTAATAATAAACACACATGTTTCATTTAAAATGCTATTTTTATCATATTGTTTTCTCATTATGCAATTTGCAACATATGCAAGGAGCCCTAAAATAAACATCACTTACAACTGGAGAAATATAATCTGAATTTGATTAAGCAAGCCCATTTCAACATCAGGGGTGGTAGCGCAGTTGGCTAGCGCGTAGGTCTCATAGCTTAGAGTTATCCTGAGGTCGAGAGTTCGAGCCTCTCTCACCCCATTCTCTTTTTCGTTTTATTAAGGAGATAATTTGAAAAATTCTCTGTGCTTACCCCACCCGAGATTAACAATCATTGAACTGAGTGTGAATTCATATTTATTTTCTTTTAATAATTTTTTAAAAAAATATTTTAATTTGGTGTGAACCTTTTGACTTCCATTGCAAAAGAAGGTCAATGCAAAGAGACAGATCCATCCTCAAATGGCAGCATCGAATGAATCCCAAAGACAGACAATATTTAAATTTAAATTCACACACAAAAGTATTAAAAAAAAAAAAAAAAAAAAAAAAAAAAAAAAAAAGAGAGAAAATTGACCGACATGGAGAAAAATCAGAAAATAATAATATGAACGTTACAGGTTAAATGGAGTCCCAAAAATATGGCAATAAGTTCGTATCCAGCGGATATTCTTCCATAAACGCATCTTTTTGCCTCTTCCTTCCTTTTACGTCTCTATAAAATGAATCATTTTCAACCAATGAAATTCCCCAAGTTGCCGGCCATGGCTTCCTTCACTCGCTTTGTTCTCATAAACTTTGTCATTTTCCAATGCTTTTCACTCCTCTGTTTTGCCCAAGATTTCGATTTCTTCTACTTTGTTCAAACTGTAAGTATTCAACAAATTATTCAAAGACTAGAATACTACCCAATGTTGTAATCAAAGATTCAAATTTTAAGTGCTTTGTTTTATTTTGTATTGCAGTGGCCTGGTTCTTACTGTGACACAGGAAGAAGTTGCTGCTATCCACAGACTGGAAAACCAAGTGCTGACTTCAAAATTCATGGGCTTTGGCCTAATTACAACGATGGCACTTACCCTTCTAATTGTGACTCATCCAACCCCTTTGATCGAACCCAGGTATTTAACGTCTTATACGCTTTATCTTCCTTCCAATTTTTTTTGTTTCTTTTAAAGCTATCTCCGATTCGCTTCTTGCTTACATCTTCATTGTTTTTGGGTATGAATCCATTGTTAAATTTATGGTATATAGTATTCATTTTATGCCCCATTAGCACAAATAATTGTTTGCAAAGAATATAAGCAAGGTAAAATGTTACAATTGATACGAGACATTTCTGGTGATTTCAAGAATAAAGTTAGGATAACCAAAATGACAATATTGTACTATTGAGGAAATAGGTAAAATAATTTTAGGAAAATTGTTGTGTATAGAAAAAAAACAAAACTATTAACCTATAGAAAAAAGTGCACCACATGCTTGTGTATTTCCCACTTTTTGTTTTGATATGTGTAATTAGTTTTGTTTTGTTTTTTATTTGTGAAAAGACCCCAAAATTTTATGAAAAATACTTAGTTACATTTTAGGTTTATCTATCTTTGTGCGTCTAACTCAATTGTCCAGTCTGCTATTTAGGGTAGATTCTTCTTACTTTTTTTTTTTTTTTAAAAAAATTACTTTTATTTTTTTTTTGTGATTAGAGTGAGATATACAAAGATTGGTACATCTTGGAATAAATGTATTGCTTGATTTTATTATCTCTAGACATTCACTTGTACAAATTTTCTTAGAGATAAAATTTTACAGTTTTAGAGGATAATCATTTGATTTTTTGAAAACTGTATTTGTTTTCTCATAATTTTTTATATATATTTATTAAAACATTTCAATTCTTAGTCAAATTTCAAAAAGAAAAAAAAGGTTTAGGCCCCATTTTGTAACCATTTCATTTTTTGTTTTTGATTTTTGAAAATGAAGCAGATGTTCTCACATTTTATTATTACATCTTTCTCGAGTACAAGAGTTGAATTCTTAGTTTTTTAAAACATGGATAAAGACGATATAAAAAAACAAGACATTTAGGGATGAGAGAAATATTTGTATGCTTAAATCTCAAAAACTAAAAATCCAAAACCAAATAGTTATGAGTAGAGATTTTGTCATAAGATTTTAAAACCATTGTCATGAGCTAAATGATGATTAAAAGGTGCCTATCATAGATATCAGATTTGGTGAGCAGCATGCAGAAGAACTGGCCATCACTAGCCTGTCCAAGCAGCGACAACACAAAATTCTGGTCACATGAATGGAACAAACATGGAACTTGCGCCGAATCTGTTTTAGACCAACATGGATATTTCGAGACCACTCTAAACCTTAAAAACCAAGCCAACATCCTCCAAGCTCTTCAAACCGCAGGTAATCCAAAATCATCTTCAAAAAATTAACCCCATCATAGAAATTTAGTAAAGTTTGTAAAATTGAATAATGGGGTTTTATATGTTTTTTTTACAGGAATAAACCCAAATGGAAGCTACTACAGTTTGACTAAGATTAAGAGTGCCATTGAACAAGGAATTAAACTGAGCCCTGGAATCACTTGCAATGTGGATGAGTCAGGCAACAGTCAATTGTATGAAATTTACTTGTGCGTCGACTCATCTGCCTCCAACTTCATTGACTGCCCTATTTTCCCCGATGCAAATTGTGGCTCTTCTGTTGAGTTCCCCAAATTTTAAGGATTTCGTGCTCTTTTCTTTGCATTACATTTATGCTTTTCTTTCTGATTTGTCACCACCTCTGTTTATGTTGTTGCTAAAATGGTCTCCCTCTTCCATTTTTCAACCATGTTTTCTTTTAGTTTTCATGGAAAAGTCGAACTGGGTGTAAAGTAGCCGGTCAGATAATCTGGCTGCAAGGCCGAATAATAATTGTGAAGATTTATATGCCAAATTATTCGATTGAAGTGTCTCCATAATATGGGCTACGGTTATACTTTTCAACGGCTAGTGTAGTGTGTGGTTTCTTCCAATAATTCTTTCCGTATGAAATGGACGGTGTCTAAAAAAAAGACTCAAGAAAAGATATCAAGGGCCATAATTATTTGATTTTTTTGTTATTAAAATACAAAATTTATTTTTCTTAATTTCTGGACATAATTTTTACTTTTTTAAGCAAATGCGATAAATTTTTTTTTGCATATTTCTAAAAAAAAAAGTTTTTAAAAACTATTTCTTCTAATTTTTAAATTTTAGTTTGGTTTTTGGAAACATTGGTGGAAAAAATAATGAAACAAGAAATTTAGGGGTGGATGCCGTGTTTGTTTTAATATAAACTTAATTTTTAAAAACTAAAAATCAAAGGTTTGATTAAATTATTTTAGGAAAAAATTATCAAATATGGAAAAATCATTTTCAATATTATAGCCTTAGTTTTAAAAAAAAAAAAAACCATCGACATTTTAGTTTTTAAAAAATGTATATATATTTATATTTATATATAACATAAATGTTGAATTTTGGGCGTATTTAACGTTATTCGTCAATAATCATTCTCATTTCCTTCTAGTATAGAAGGATTGAACTTGAAAAAAACAACTAATTAATAATTAAATTAAAAAAATAAAAAATAAAAAATAAACAACTACTTATATTTTATAAAATAGATTGGAAATTTCAACCTTTATTTTCAAAGTACATTTTAATTACCATTAAAATATACTTATGTCAGCTTTTTCATCTATATGGATTAGAGAGAATGTCAATAAACATAACTCAGGAACGTCACTACACTAACATTTCAATCAAGATACTCGATTCTTCCTTCTTTTTTTTTTTTTTTTTTTTCTTTCCTTTTTTTTTCCTAGGTTGAAATTGAGATATTCAATTATTTTTTTTAAAAGTTATATAATGAGAAAAATATTCCATTACCATATTATCTGCACGAGAGAAGGATTTCCAACTAGAAAATCTACGAAATTTTTGGGTGATAATTCTATATTTAGTTTTGTGCATTTCATGAATATGATCTTTTCTTTTTCTCTTTTTTTTTTTTTTAAAAAAAATACTTTCTTTGTCCCTAAATGTTTAAGAATAGGTGTGAGTGGTCTCTAATATTTCAAATTGGTCATTTTAATTTGAGTTTTTAAGAACAAGTTTCAACTATTGAAAAAAGAAACTCTACACAGCTTTGAAGAAGAAGAAGGTGCATGAAATTGATTGATTCTATTGAAAAATGAAAGAAAAAAGAGAAGATGAAGATGGAGATGGAGGAGAGAAAACAAGAGAGAGATGGGAGGAAGAAAGAAGAGAGAGGTGACAAATATTAAAAAAATTATAATTTTTTTCAAGTCAATAAATTTATTAGATCTATTAGTAACCTTTTAAATCTATTCTTAAAAATTCAGAAATTAAAATGACTAATTTGAAACATTGGATATCAATCACACCTATTCTTAAAATCTCAATGACCAAAATAGGTATTTTTTTTCCTTCTTTTTTGTGTTATAGTGACCCATTCTTAAAACTTTACAAGTAAATTATGTATCAAATTGATCACAAAAATGTGAAATTAGGAAAGTTAATAATGAACCGCTTAATTAATTGAAGGGACTTTGTTTTTGTTTTTATTATTTATTATTTTTTTTTGCATATATATATATATATATATATATATATATAATATATATATATATATATATATAAAGATAATTCAACTAGCTAAGATATTATAATTCTGACCAAATTAAATGAAATGTCTTCAAGTTTTCATATTTCTATTATCCATGGATAAATTTAAAAAGAAAAAAAATAGAACTTGTAATACTTGATATACTCAGCATATCATATAACTAACAAAGTTAATTAACCACACAAGATATCTAACATATATAAAATTGAAAAAAGTACAACGACTAGATAGACATACTTTGAAAGTTCAACTAATTTAAAAATTTGTAAATAAAGACAACAAAGAAATAGAGCAAATTAATAATTTAACCAAAAGGAAAAGAAAAGAAAACCTACCAATAAAAGAATAAAAAATAAAAAATGACAGCTAAATAAATTGTTAGATGACCAAGTATATATAGTATCTAATAGTGCATATTAATTTCTTTGTACCCATTTAATTTTAAAAAAATATTCTATCAAATGAAATTAAAAATTGTACGCCATATGTATGTTTTTTTTTGTAATTTTTTTCTCCAAAAATTACCTTTTTAGTCCTTAACATTTATGTATTAGGGTGTGTTTGGTGTTAGAAGACTAAATTCTAAAAATATATCATTTTAGTCTTCGAATTTTTAAGAATGAGTTTTAAAGATCACTCCCTACTACCAGTTTCTTAAATGAAAATAGAAAAATGACTAGGCGCCACATGGCTTGCTGATTAAGATTTTTTTTTTTTAAAAAAAAACCAATAACAAACATTTAAATGAATCCGCTAAAATGATTCAACCTATTAATTTATCATTTTTCATCAAACCACAAAACATTCCGCTTAACATCTTTCGTTCTCTAAGGGAATCATTTTAGGAGTAAATGGTTTAATTTACATGTTTATTATTGATTTTCTTAAAGAAAATTCTAGTTAGCAAGTCAGGTAACGTCTTGTCATTTTTCTATTTTATTAGGAAGAAACTTTTTAAACTCATTCTTAAAAATTCAGTTACTAAAAGAGTCTATTTTTAAAAAGCCAGAGACCAAAAGGATAAATTTTTTCGTATAAGTATTACGTCAGTTGAGTTATATTCACATTGATGTCAATATGTGTCAAAATTGGTGTTGATAAGCTTAATGGTATTAGATAATTAAAAAATAAAAATCTAATCCTTTGAAAAAATTAAAAATTTAAGATGTGGATAGAAATTTTAATTTTTCTTTCTAAATAAGTATACGTGCATGATATATCCTGCAATTACACAGTTTATTATATATTTACCCCTCAAAATTTTCTAATGCAAACAAGAAAAAAAAAATAATAGTAGATAAAATATAATTCATGAGATCCACTTTTTTCGTATCATAATTAAAACGTGTCCAAGAAAATAGATGAGATAAGGCAAAATGCAAGAAGAACTCCCTTTTTTATTAGTTTAAAAGCTCGGCGTAGGTGGCCTACCTTTGTAAGATTGACTTGCACGAATATACCAAATTCCAATTGGATTCTTCCAAGTTTTAAGATAAGAACTGTATACTCAAAACCAACTATTTATTCAAATTTTACTTTTAAATATAACAATACCAACCTAATATCATCCTTAAAAATATATATATATATATATATATATATCAATCTACTGTCAAAGTGAACATAACTCAACTGATATTTAGTATATATTATTGATTTATTGTATGTTGTATTCGAATTCCTATCTCATAATGTACTAGCTAGAAAAATCAATATACTCAAAAATAAAAATAAAATAATATCAATAGGTCATTAATTTATAAGTCAGAAATCAATTTAAATACAAATTTCAAATTACTAATTTACCCCTTATTTTAAATATATGTATATATATATAGATCAAAATTAAAAGCTAAAACCATTAATTCTAAACTTTCACACTTGCATAACTAGACTTCTTTAAAGGCATATATTAATCTAATATTGTAGTGAAATATTACTGGAATCAAATAAAATAGTAGAAGCTTTTCATTGGTATTAGTTTTTTCATCTTCCCAAATTTTTCTATTTTTTTCCCTACTCATATATTTAGAGGAAAAACTGTGTGATAATTTTTCTAATTGTTTTGGTATGTATTTGAAAAAAGAATGATTTTGAGATGATTTTAAATTGAATAAAGTAAAAATAGTTATAAAATACTAATGGAATGCATACATTGGTTTACTTCCATTAAGGTTTTTAATGAATACAACTTCAAGATCTGGTAATATAAATTGTTTTATTTTTAAAACACCATTAATTTATTTATATCCAAATGTATATGAATTTATTAAATGATACCACTACAACTACAACGTGGTTTGCTTATAATAATAGTGTCTCTTCAAATAACTGAATGACTTTTTTTTTTTTTTTTAAATAAAAACAAACCATTAGTTTGTCTAGTCTCCAATCGAATGAGACATTGAATTAGGAATTTAGGTCATGTTTACCAATTCGTAATGCAAATTGGTGTAATCATAATAGAATTTCATTGATAGATCAATAGTAATGACTCATAATTGTAAACGTAATTGGATTGCTTTTGATCATGTTTATTTAAAATTATGAATATGTCACATTTACTATTATCGTTTGACTCTAAACAGTAACGAACGGTAACATGTGACAGATTCATACTTCTCATATTGTAACAGTACACTAGTGATAATGGTAATGATAATGTAATTTCAAAATGCAAACGAATTGATCACCCTCCACTCGTCAAATTGGTTTGCATTTTTTTAATCACATTATTGGACAATGGGCCTCACGTGTTGTTACAAGTACTAAAACAGGGTAATTTATTAGGGCCCACTTTTTAAATTACCATTCATTTATTACTTTTCTCATGGTGTAAACATGACCTTAAATAAAATAGTAATATTTGGATGCATCTCAAGATACACTTGTCCCTATACATTCTATTCTCACCAGACATAAATAAAATAAAATTCAGCCAAGTATTTTAAAATGAAATAGTTTTACAGGTTGTATCACGATCTTGTCATTACTTAAAGATTAATGCAAGCAAGTGATTTATAATTTGAAACAATAATATATAGAGAAGATGGGGATTTAAAGAATTAAGAAATCCATCACTTGACGCAACCAATAATATGTTGTCGTACAAGCACAAAAAAGCATATCTTAAGCAATTTTCTCGCTTATCCTTTTTGCCTATAAAAGTTAATAACTTTTCATCGAACTCAACAAAAAAACATGAAGCCCTACTACTCAATTTTCATCTTCAAGCTTCTCCTTTTGCAATGTCTATCATCCCTTTGTCTTTCTCAGGACTTCGATTTCTTCTACTTTGTTCAGCAGGTCAGTCAAATTATCTTTATTTATTTATTTATTTATTTTCTTTTGTGAATTAATCAAAAATTAAATTAATTACTGTGTATTTTGAGAGATTTGCAGTGGCCGGGAGCATATTGTGATACAAAGCAACAACGGTGTTGCTATCCTAAAACAGGAAGGCCTGCTGCAGATTTTGGGATTCATGGTCTTTGGCCTAATTACAATGATGGAACCTACCCATCCAACTGCGATCCCGACAGTCTTTTCGACCGAACTGAGGTATTTTAAAAGCTTGTTTGGATTGACTTAAAAAAAAAAATGTAAAATTTTTTTTATAGCTATGGTTTATGTATAATAATATAATTTATTCATATTTAGATCTCAGAAGTATTAAGCAGCATGCAAAAACACTGGCCATCGTAGTTAAGCAAGCTGTCAACCAAGTCTAAGTCCAAAGGCAGCAACTGAAGGCTAAATTTTGGTCACACGAATGGGAGAAGCATGGCACGTGCTCTGAATCTGAACTCGACCAGAAAGAATATTTTGAGGCAGCTATTAAACTCAAGGAGAAGGCCAATCTCCTTAAACTCCTTAATAATGCAGGTACCACGTAATCGTAAACCGTTAAAAGTATTGATATGATTAAATTTACCGTAACTCATTAGTTAGAGCTTTTTAATTGATTAGTAGTGATTTAAATAGTATTTAGGAGTTTCTATGTCATTTCCTCCGAGTAATTTTGATTTCAAGCCCATGAGAGAAGTATAGTTTTTGGGTTGGCAAAGCAGGAAAATTCTCATAATGAATGACAAAATTATTAAATATGTTGACGCACGATTTTGGCGCAAGTTGACTTGATCATAGAGAATCTACGTGTACTTACAAAACAAAATCTCAATATCGGTGTGATGCTCATTCCAATAGACTCCAATATTTAAGTTAGTATTGAACAAATAGAACTGAGTGGAGGATATTATGTACCTCTTGTAGCTTGGGATATTTTCCTATTTATATCCTTAAAATTCTTGACAAATATGCTTGTGGGCTTTGTTTGTGCCGGTGGGGAGACCAATCATCTGTTCTAACTTACAACTGGAGGTCGTTTTTACCTCTTTTGGGTTTGAGTCATTCCTCGCCTCAACTATGAGTCTGGGAAATTGCCCCTTTTTCTTTTCGACACTTGGGTTTATCACATCTCGTGGGTCGTAGCGAACGAAATTTGCACCACTTATTCTAAATTTTTGTTCATATGAAAGGTCTAGGAATTTTAACACAACAATTTTGACTTTAAGCATGTGAATGAATTGCAGGAATTGAAGCAAATGACGAGTTTTACAGTTTGGAGAGTGTAAGAAATGCCATAGAAGAGGGGATTGGATATACTCCAGGGATTGAATGTAACAAGGATTCAGCTGGCAATGCTCAACTTTATCAAATTTATTTATGTGTTGATACTTCTGGTTCTCAGTTCATCAAATGCCCAATTCTTCCCAAGGGAAAATGTGCTTCCACTATCCAATTCCCTAAGTTTTAAATTAATCACTTTCATCTCATCTACCTACACCTACATTAATTTGACTTTTTTTTTTTTTTTTTTTTTTTTTTAATTCCCTTGTAATTTCATTCGCTAATTATTGCTTATGTTTAGCTTTGTGGATCATAACCAGCAATCATTTATGCTTGCTAATAAAATCAATCACTTTGATTCATGTTTCTTCCCTTCTCCTAAACTATTTCAATGTCCAGATCATCTTCTAACTAAAAATTTAGTCAATAATTAATCTTTACCTTTAAGTTCATTAACCATTATAATAACAACAACATTTCTACCACGCGCGCTACTTCAGTCTTGAGTTTCCAACCAAAAAATAAAATCAAATCCCCTTTCTGTTATTAAAACATTTTAATTAACCTGTTCAAAGAAAAAAGACACATTTTAGTGGGAAAAAAAGGTAGTTTTTATTAACCAAACTTAACAATGGTGACAAAATTGGTTGCTATATTCACAAATCTCGTATATAAAAATAATTTGTAAATATGATAATTTTGTAAATTTAAAATTAATTAATTTATAAGATATAATTTTGATGATTGTGTTTAATAGAATTCTATTTTTTTTTTTTTTAATTTTTTGTCTAACAAATTCATGAATAAAGGTATCAAATAGATAAGGATTTATTAGATAGTACAACATCAAAAACTCAATAATATATTAGATACGCAATTGAAATTTTAAATACCTATTAAAAAAAATTTTAAATTCATATGTAAGTTGAGCTATACCCCACACAAACTTATACATTTAGTACTACACTCCTAAAAATGATTATAATAATTAAAAAAAAAATTATAATTTCCGAAAGGGGAATTTGCTTCTTTCTTAAAGATGGGGTTTTGGGCAATAGTTTGTGGCGGTGGGATACACAACCAAATTTTCCGGGAAAGTGGTCGCTCTTCTTTCCTTTTCGCATTTTCAAGGTGAAATTTCT
Source organism: Lagenaria siceraria (assembly GCA_002890555.2). Taxonomy (NCBI): domain Eukaryota; kingdom Viridiplantae; phylum Streptophyta; class Magnoliopsida; order Cucurbitales; family Cucurbitaceae; genus Lagenaria; species Lagenaria siceraria. Next base: position 26,003,022 of record CM016484.1, read on the forward strand.
CACTCTTCCCTTGCTTGAATCATTATCTTCTTCAATGAAGCTTCATCCTGCTCTCGTTTCTACTACTTTTACCACTCTGGACCCCCGCCTTTTTTTTTTTTTTAACTAATTTCATTTTGTATATGCTTCGTCACTTCCATGGCCGGAATTTTTTTTCAAATTGTTTCAAAGTTGAGATAATTTACATTCCTAGTTGTACATTTGCTCTTGCTTTGCCATTCTTGTTCTCTGCAATCCACTGCATCTTGTAAGAGTTTAATTATTAAGTACTGAAATGGCTATCTCTTGTATTCCAACTTGCCAATTCACTCTCACAAAACCAAGTTCCACCTTTTCCAAGAATGATTTCATAAATCAACTCCACCCTCTTTCTCTTTTGTCTAAGTGTACATCTCTCAGGGAACTCAAGCAAATTCAAGCCTATACCATTAAAACCAATCTTCACAATGACATCTCTGTTCTTACTAAGCTCATTAGTTTCTGCACACTCAACCCCACAACTTCGTCCATGGACCATGCCCACCATCTGTTCGATCAAATTCCTGACAAGGATATTGTCCTCTTTAACATAATGACACGTGGGTATGCTCGCTCTAATTCTCCCTATCTTGCCTTTTCTCTTTTTGCTCAAGTCCTTTGCTCTGGCCTTCTTCCTGATGACTACACATTCTCGTCCCTTCTCAAGGCATGTGCGAGTTCTAAGGCCTTGAAAGAAGGTATGGAGTTGCATTGTTTTGCTATTAAACTTGGACTGAATCATAATATTTACATATGCCCAACTCTCATAAATATGTATGCGGAGTGCAATGACATGAATGCAGCGCGAGGAGTGTTTGATGAAATGGAGCAGCCATGCATTGTTAGCTATAATGCAATTATCACGGGTTATGCTCGAAGTAGTCAGCCCAATGAGGCTTTGTCGTTGTTTAGAGAATTGCAAGCGAGCAATCTTGAGCCTACTGATGTTACTATGCTTAGTGTAATTATGTCATGTGCTCTGTTGGGAGCACTAGACCTAGGAAGGTGGATTCATGAATATGTTAAGAAGAAAGGGTTTGATAAATATGTGAAGGTGAACACTGCACTTATAGATATGTTTGCAAAATGTGGAAGTCTAGCTGATGCTATTTCTATCTTTGAGGGCATGCGTGTGAGAGATACACAAGCTTGGTCTGCAATGATGGTTGCATTTGCAACTCATGGGAATGGCTTGAAAGCTATCTCAATGTTTGAAGAGATGAAGAGGGCAGGAGTTAGACCTGATGAGATCAATTTTTTGGGGCTTTTGTATGCTTGTAGTCATGCTGGGCTAGTAGAGCAAGGTAGAGGGTATTTCTATAGTATGTCTAAAAACTATGGAATAACTCCAGGGATCAAGCATTATGGGTGTATGGTGGATTTGCTTGGTCGAACAGGTCATTTAGATGAGGCTTATAACTTCATAGATGAACTGGAAATTAAGCCCACGCCTATACTCTGGCGCACCCTGTTGTCTGCTTGCAGTACCCATGGTAATGTCGACATGGCAAAGCGGGTTATTGAAAGAATTTTTGAATTAGATGACTCCCATGGAGGGGACTATGTTATATTATCAAACTTGTGTGCTAGAGTAGGAAGATGGGAAGATGTGAATCATTTGAGGAAATTGATGAAAGATAGAGGGGTGGTGAAGGTTCCTGGGTGTAGTTCTGTGGAGGTAAACAATGTAGTACATGAGTTCTTCTCTGGAGATGGAGTTCACTGCATTTCGGTAGAGTTGCGGCGAGCACTTGACGAGTTAATCAAAGAAATAAAGTTGGTGGGATATGTTCCTGATACTTCTTTAGTATATCATGCTGATATGGAAGAGGAAGGGAAAGAACTTGTCTTGAGATATCACAGTGAAAAATTGGCCATGGCTTTTGGGCTCCTAAATACACCTCCTGGTACAACGATAAGGGTAGTTAAGAACCTCCGTATTTGTGGAGATTGTCATAATGCTGCAAAACTTATATCTTTAATATTTGGGAGGCAAATTGTCATTAGGGACGTTCAACGATTCCATCGATTTGAAGATGGGAAATGCTCCTGTGGTGATTTCTGGTAATGGACTATGTAGAAATCACAGGCTATTCTTACAGTTTGATATTTCTTTCCTGCAATGGCCATGATTTCCTATTCATTTAGTGTATCTTCATGGGGAACCATTATGTTTGTATAGCAACCAAGGAATTCAGCCATATATTTATCCGCGTAGCATTGATCATTGCATGTATTGGATCAAAATAAAGTATATAACCATCGGCTGAACATATTTCTACACCATCATTACACCGTATGTCAACACGAGCTTAGCTGAACGGTAATTGGTATGTACTCCTTTCTTTGAAGTCGGATAATAAAATCTTCATACCCCGCATTAACGGTAGGATGAACATATTTCTAGATCATCAACTGACTTACTTTTAAATAACATACCATCAACTGACTTGTTTTCTATACTTCCTTTGACAGTCAACCATGGATTTTGGTTGCTATTTATGGCCAAAGTCATTATGCTCCTTCTAATTACAATCAAAGGACAGAAGTTGAATGATGAACTTTACCATCTATTACCCTTCCTTATTTACTGCTGTAGCCAATTCTAGATACAGTACAGAAGATCAAACATTGGAAACTCATAAAGTTTGTTCCAAATTTCCGATTATGACTGTTTTTAATTTAATGCTTTACCTATATTTAGCGTGGAAAGATTTCTTGAGCATTATCACTCTTTCTTTCTATGTACTAATTTTTTTAATTGTTTCTTTAATAAATTATTTATCATAAATTTTGTATCCTCAGTTACGTCCTCGTGAAGTCGTGGAAAATTTATGATTTATTTGCTGCACTTAATTAATAGGAAGTCTTGAAAATTATTTGGTCAAGTCAATAAAAAAAAAAAAGTAGATATATGTGACAAGTACTTTTTGAAGCATATTATCCCCACACGTTTTTTAAAACATGAATAACTTTGATTCGTTTACTTTTGTTTTTCTTTAAACCATACGGTTTGGTAAAAGTTGCATCTTGACCAAAGTATAGTGGTAAATTTCGGTCGAAATCTCAAAATTTCGATATTTTGACATGCTCGAAATTTTGATAATGGGGAATTTCGATTTCCCCACATTTCTTAAAATTTCTCGAAATCTCCATGGAAATTAAAAAAAAAAAAAAAAAAAAAGTTCCTTCTTTAAGATATGGAAGTTACCATCCTAAATTTTGATTTCATTTTACCTTAAAATTGAATTGATGTAAGTTTTATTTTTGTACCATCAAATCTTTTATTTCCAATAATCCAAAATTGAGAAAAACAACGTATATTTATTTTTAAGTTCATTCAAACATTTTCTATTGAATTTTTACATCATTTCACCTCAAAATTGAATTAAGGTAAGTTTTGTTTTTCTTACCATCCAACTTTCATTTCCAAGAAACCAAAATTGAGAAAAATAACCTATATCAAAATTCTGTATTAGATGCTCCAAGGTCATCTTTTTGGTATTAGACAGGTAAATTTTATAACAAACAATTTACAATTATTTTGTATGCAAACATTTCATCTCCTTTAATTTTGTAATTAATTACCAATATTTGATATTATTTCGTAATTATTTGTCTATTTCTTTTTTAAATTTCTGGTCTCGATATTTACAATATACATCTAAATGTTATCTTGTTTTATAGGAATGATGATTAAAAATGGTCAATTATAGTCTAATTAAGCCACAATCAAAATTTCATTAATTAATTATAATAATTTCCATAAAGTTTCTTGAAATTTTCATCGATATTTCTATAAAATTGGGACCTCAATATTTCTATGGATATCGATATTTCGAATCTTGGACCAAAGTGATCCTAGTTGAACTGAGATATAGTACGTGTTATCAACTAAAAAGTATGTGGTTTGAATTCCCCCACTCCTATTATACTTTAAAATAAATTAAAAAAAAAAAAAATCTTGACCATTTTACTTATCCTAAATTATACTTTAAAACTTTTATTCCGGGCTAAATGTTTTCATTTTCTTATTGATGCTGGCTTCCAAACATCAACCCCTTCAAGATATTGAATAAATGAGATCTGAAGCAACCATACCAAAAAGCGAAGCCATCCAACTCATTTACCAAAACTTTACTACCAAGTACATCAAATATATGAACTTTTATTTTCAAACAACTTGCCAAATTATCATCATAATAATGCCTTCATTAATTACACAATTTTCTTTCTCTCCAAAAAGGATTGGTGACACTAACTTTATTCTTATTGGACTTCATAGTAAGAAGTCATTTATTGTTTATGTCCTCGGTTTGGTTTCTTATTGAGTTTTGATTTGTACTGTGTAGGTGGGTCATAAAGTAGGGGGTTTTCAATTAAAATTAATCCCAAAGACTTGTCCAACTCACCAAAATTTTTATTCAATTATGGTCTATTTTCATGTTTTATAAGTATTTTTAGACCATAAATTAGTCACAAAATTATAGTCTTTATACAACTACTTTATACGTACAAGAATTAACCTTTCCCATTCAGCTTCTGTCTTCTGAATATAAATATTCATTGTATGGTTATAGATAGCTATAGGTATGATATGAATTGAATTCAACCCAACCCATCCCATTATAGACGTTTGACGACAACGTTTCACCAGATGGTTTAAAAAAAGAATTCTTTTTTTATGTATTTTGACAAATAAATAAACTCAAATTATTATTTTTTTAAAAGAAAAATATTAAAGAAATTGAATTTACCCTTTATTTTTAAAATATTTTTGTTCTTTCTTAAGTTACAATATTACTCTTGTTCTTTTATAAACGTTTCAAAACTTAATTCATTAAAATGTTAGATGATAATTGGGACTTGGAATAGTGTGTTGGCAACTTGAAATAAAAAATTGAAACTAGAACACCAACAAACGGTTCTAGGTCAATAACACATTTGTTCTAAGTTTCTAATTTTGTTTAATATTTTAATAAATTTCTTCTCCAATTGTAAGTTTGAAATGCTTATAAAAGTTTAAAGTTATTGTAGTAATTTTTGAAAAAAGTATAGGTATTTGTTAAACAAAAGTGAAATATATAAGGGTTGTTTGGTTGGTAATCCATATTCTATTTTATGTTTTCGACAAATATGTGTTTGACAGACAATTTAGATTTTGTTTTTTAAAACACTTTTGGATTATGTATCTAAACAGTTTAAATTTTGAAACCAATATTTTTATATTGTAAGTGTATTCAAATTTTAAAATGCAGAATTATATTAGATAAAGATAAAAACATTTAAAAATATGGTAGTTCATGTTATATACTCAATTCAATTTTTAAAATTAAAATATATAGTATGTAATGTATTGTAAATTATAAAATATTATAAACACAATAATTATATAAAATTTTTTTAACATAAAACTAGTTTATAGATAATACAACTAGTTTTATGGTTTATAAATATAATATCAAACAAATTTAAAATAATTGTTTAAATTAGAATCTAATTTCTTTGAGAATATGCTACCAAACACATATATGAAAACTTTTCATTGAATCTATTATTTTCAAATTTTTGTTTTTAGATTCTCTACCAAACCTATCCTAAGAGAATTTTTTTTTTTAATTTTTAAATTTTTTAATATATATATATATATATTTATTGTAATTTAAGGAAAAGAAACCAGGTAATGACATAGTTTTAGGTTGATGTTGAGTAGGAGTGTTCAAATGATCTGACAACTCGAACAATCCGGACTATCCAACCCAAAATGTAAGTATTGAGTTGGATTAGTTTTGTTCTTGGGTTGTATGGATTAATTTGTGAATTTTTTATATTTTTCTTTTAAAATTGTTATGATATTTATCTTTGTTTAAAGCTTATAATAATATTAGAGATATTTGGTATTTAACATTTAATTTTTATGAAATGTTATAGATAAATTTATATATTTTTTCTTAAAAAATAAAATTATAAACCAATAATCCAAACCAACCTAGATAGACTAGTAATGTTAGAGATTTTGTGTAAGGATGGAAAATGGAACTGCCGTCCAAGGCCAGCTATACTTTTTATTCCAAAATGTATATTAAAAGTGAAAACTTCGAGATAAGACTCTTCGTTAAAAGAAAAGATAAAAGAAAAAAGAAACGAACGACTCTTCTTCCAAAAAGTATCCAACCAGAATCAGCCACGTCAAACGGTAAATTTACCTTCTTTATAAAGATGGCTTTACGCTATTGGACTGTTGCGGAGAGAGGACGACCGACCGGGTTACACCCGAAGATAAGTTCCCTTCCCCGGTTCCCCCTCTTTTTAACTCTTTTTAAAATTATCAATTAAACGGTATCGTATCATTTTTTATTTATTTTTAATTTTAATTAAATGTAACGACAACTATTCCTATTGCCTTAAATTAATTTATGAAATTTCAAGCTTGAAGATCTGGGACTTGTTCAATATTGTTCTCCTTTTTCTCCTTTTTTTCTCTTTTTATATTTATTTGTTTTTCTATGCTTTGACGTCGACTCTAAGCTTGAAACGACAGCGATCTATTACTCACAGCAACCTCCCCTTTCTCTCTCTTTCTCCCTCATTTTCTTGCTTCTCCTTCTTCTTCCTCCTCCACCGTCTTGCCTTTGCTTTCATTTTCTCTGCATTTCACTCCGGCCGGACATCCTCTTCACATTTTCAAGGTAAATTTGCTACCTCTCTCTCTCTCTACTTTTCCTGTATACGTTCTTCTCCGATGAACTCTTGAGGTTTTCAGTGCTCTTCTATTGAACGGCTATACAATGTCTTTGGATCTCGTTGTGATTTCCCTACTTGATGAAGAACACGGTGTTTTGCTTTTCTACTTCTTCCTTTACTTTCCTCTTTGTTTTGCTTTTTGTTTTTATACTTGTTTCAGGTTCGAGAAAATTTTACCTGGTGAAGTGCGGATGAATTGTTTGTTGTTGTTTCTCTTCAGTCTTCGATTTCTTTTACTTCTCCATTTTCCTTTCTGGTACTGGTACTGGTACTGTTACTAATTCTATTTTGAGTTTAGTAATTTTGTTTTTGAGAAAATGTTTTGTTGCGATTTACGCGGGATGTAAGTTTGGAAAATTTATGTTAGCATTAATTGCAGAAACTAGTTGCCCTACTCTCTGATACATTGAGTAGTATAGTATTGATTTGATATTCTGCAATTAATGCATGTCGAAAGTCTGATTTAACTTATATCCACCATTTGTTCTAAGAGATATCTGTTCTTTATTGTCAATTTTTTTCCATGATTTCAGAATTAGTCTCGAGGAAGAAGGTTCCAGTTATTGGCATTTTAGTTTCGTGATGCTTAATGACGGTGGAATTTGGGATTAGAGCTATTGCCTATTCGTGAATTGTTTGATCGCTAGGATGAAGAAAAGTTATGGACGGGTTCTGGTTGCATCCTTGTCTATGTTGCTGTTGATGGTTTATGTTATCTCGAGAAGTTCAATTCGGCAAAATTATTATGCAACTCCCTCGTACAATTCTATCGATCCTCTTCAGTGGCTCAATCCTGCAGTTCCACCTGCAGTTCAAAATCCTGAAATTGCATATAAAGTGATTTCTGCTGACTCTATAATATCCAGTCTCTTCACTCAGGGGAATTTTACAGATGGAGAGAATCGATCTCTTCAGACTTGGAATCATTTAAGAAGCATAATTAATTATACCAGAGGGTTGCCTAATGCAGTAGAGGCCATTAAGGAAGCTGGAGGTGTATGGAATATTCTCAAGACTTCGATTGAAAAGGAAAGGCTTGGTTCTACAAATGAAAGTGCCCGTGCAAAAGAGAAGCAATGCCCTCATTTTCTAACCAAAATGAATGCAACAAAGCTTGACAACGATGGCCATAAGCTAAGAATGCCTTGTGGCCTTACTCAGGGTTCTTCCATCACAGTCATTGGAATTCCTGATGGTCTTCTTGGTAACTTTCGAATTGACTTGACAGGGGAACCGCTGCCTGGGGAGCCTGATCCACCCATCATTTTGCATTATAATGTTAGGCTTTTGGGAGATAAGTTAACTGAGGATCCTGTAATTGTCCAGAACACCTGGACAGTTTCTCGTGATTGGGGAGAAGAGGAGCGATGTCCATCCGGATCTGACGAGAATGGAAAAGGTATAGATGTCTATCATATTTCCTTTGAATAATTCTATGCATACACCACTAATTTAAGATAAGTATTTTCATCAATTTTCCGTATTTAAAACATGGAGTCTCGATCAAAATGTGTTGCTATTTATAGACAACTCAAGTTTGCTTACAAGTGAGCTTACTTTGAAACTTTGTTACAAAGCAGACCATGTGTGCAATATTATACTATGGCTTGCTGACGGGAGAATTAGTAATGCAAATGCTTGCATAATTAGCAACAAAATTGATCCAATCCACATAATGTGTCACATAATTGGTTTATCAACGGCCTGGGAAATTGGGAACATAGTGTCCATCGACTCCATAACATTAAACTGAACACATATTTCACTCCCTCCCCTAATCGAGCATTATTTCCATTCAATTTGAAATTAATGTTGTTGATTTAATATGCTAGTGGATGAATTGGAAAAATGCAACAAGATAGTGGGCAATGTCGAAACTCGGCTTTCTGAGTTGAACAAGAATTTCAACAAATCAAAATCTATGGTGCAAGGAGCTAAAACAAGAGCGTACTTCCCCTTCAAACTTGGTCATCCATTTGCTGCTACCCTTAGAGTGGGAGTAGATGGAATCCAGATGACAGTTGATGGAAAGCACGTTACTTCTTTTGCTTACCGTGAAGTAATCTCACCCATTCTTGTATTAATAGTCTTTACATTGATCTCTGAACGCTCAATCTTATGCTGTTTTGGCTTGCTTCTTATTCAGACTTTGGAGCCATGGCTTGTCAGTGAAGTAAAGATTTCAGGAGACTTGAAACTAATTTCTGTCCTGGCAAGTGGTTTGCCCACATCAGAGGATTCAGATCATATTGTTAATATAGAAGCATTGAAATCAACTCCCCTCTCGCCGGATAAACCATTAGATCTTTTCATTGGTGTTTTCTCCACGGCAAACAATTTTAAATATCGGATGGCCGTTCGAAGAACATGGATGCAGTATCCTGAAGTACAGGCAGGGTCTGTTGCAGTTCGCTTTTTTGTTGGGTTGGTGAGCTTCACATGTACTCTTCTTTGGTTGAAAAGAACCTTGATACAATTAGGCTACCCACTCATATCGAACCTGGTGTAGTTAAGCTATTTGTTGCATGAACCATATAGTTTACTTCTAAAATTTATCTTTGAACCCCGAGGCCACTTCTAAGTCTGCTCACAATGCTTACAAGTGAAAGCAAGTGAGGTGTTTCATAAGGTCGGGTACATTATTTCAAAATTTCATTATATGGATACTTGAAACGGAATGATTCATCAGTTGTTCATATTAGTGTACTTCCATGCTTTTGTTTCCTTCATCATCTATCTCCTAAAATTCCTATATTATGGATACATTTTTCAGTGGTTTACAATCAGTTTGCATCATTGCGTTTTGCAGCACAAGAACCAAATAGTCAATGAGGAACTGTGGGATGAGGCCCGAACATATGGTGACATACAGATGATGCCTTTTGTTGACTATTACAGCCTTATTACTTGGAAAACATTGGGTATCTGCATCTTTGGGGTAAAGATTCGTTCTTTCACTGAATGATGTGAATTTATCATTATGATTTAACCTCACCACTTCGGCAGGCAGAGATTGCTTCAGCAAAGTATATCATGAAGACAGATGATGATGCCCTTGTTCGAGTGGATGAAGTTTTAGCTTCTTTAAAAAGGATCAATGCACAAAGTGGATTGCTTTATGGACTCATCAACTCAGATTCTCAACCTCACAGAAACCCTGAGAGCAAGTGGTACATTAGTATGGAGGTAATTTTCCGCACTGCTTTTTACATATAAGGGCAAAGGATCTAATATTGCGTGGATAACCTAAGGCTAAATGTTCACTTCATTCCCCGGAATAAAAAAAAAAGTATAACCCTGTTAGAAACGCTAATACGCAAGCATTTGCTCCCCCATGTTTGAGCTTGTCTACTTAGGATTTGGCTGATCTTTCTGTTTTTTTTTTTTAAAAAAAGAGTTAGTCGAATATTGTTCACATTTTCTAACAAGCTTGCTCAGAATTTGGTTCCATTGACCTATGTAGCGCAAACTCAATTAATTCAATAAAAGTAAATACATTCTTCTTTTCTACCATCTTATCTTCATTGATTGCTCCCAATGCAGGAATGGCCCGAAGATAATTATCCAACATGGGCACATGGTCCTGGTTATGTAGTGTCTAGTGACATAGCAAAGACAATATCCAAAAAATATAAAGAAGGCAGCTTAAAGGTATCCGTTATTTCCTTGCTCGAAAAAGGTACTATTCCATGAACAACATGCTAAAATCAGGATGTTATATCCTCAGATGTTTAAATTAGAAGATGTAGCCATGGGAATCTGGATAGCAAACATGAAGAACGAGGGCCTTGAAATTCGGTACGAGAAGGATGAGAGAATTCATATTGAAGGTTGTAAAGATGATTATGTGGTTGCTCACTACCAGGGACCTCGGGAGATGCTCTGTTTATGGCAGAAACTTCAAGAAGGAAATGGTGTTAGATGCTGTGGTTCTGATAACTAAGAGGACGTATGTTCTAAGCAGCCTGGAAATCGAGTAACCATTCTGATGATTGCGAACCGGTATAGACTAAACAAACGTACCAGGATTGACTCCTGAAAGAGGTAACATGAGAAATCTTACACCTTTTTAACAATTCCTGTGTAATTAGTTGTTACTGCAGAGATGTATATGAATTAAAGAGTTGCTTGAAATTTTGTACATTTCAAGTGACCGAGAGAGAGATGTTAGAATGAGAGTTGTAGCCTGTACAGTGAGTATATACAGTAACAATAGGTAACCAATTGAATTTTACCAAATCGAGCTTAATCACAATTCATTTTCAGTGATGTTTGTGCTTAAAATGATTGGTATTAAGTTTGATCAACCACAGATTTCTATTGATTATCTTGGATTTCCATTGTCCTGATAACCCTTTTCTCCATAGTTCAACGAAGAAATTTAAATGAATGATAAAAATTAAGGCATTTACATTTACAACTTGCCTTAATTCTTGGTATATTTATCGTGGTAAGAATCCATAGCGCAAAATTGCAATTTCAAAGGCTTGCATTTTCTCTCCACGAGCAAACCCATTTCGATCGTAAGATGATATTTCGTGTATGTTCAAGTCCTCGCATGTCTTCACAAGTTCTTCACCAACATGTTGAGCAGCTTCCTGTAATCACCAAAACCAGAAAAAACTTAGGCCTTTCATATTTAGTAATAGTTTCTTAATGGAACTTTTTTGCTCTTAATTTCAAGTCCGACCTTAAGAATATAGACTTACGATGGTGGTGCATGAGGGACTTGAACGCATAGATTTTTGTAAGGTGCTTCCATAAAACAAGCACTTCTTGTTCTGATCGTCAACCAACATTGCATACAACTGCTTATCAGAACAGAATACTGAAAGCCTTGGTCTTGTAGGAGTGCCATTATACTGCTTGCCGTTGTTATCCATCAAATGTTATGAGAAAATTGTTATTACTATGATGATTACCAATGAACGAAATTTAAAAATAAAAAGAGCTTCAGTGTTAGTAGTACAGACGTAAATTATGCATACAACCCATTAGCATTGTTCCATGTATCAACATCTTACGCTTTATTAAAGTTTTTTATAATGTTCATAAATTCGCAACTCAAATTGAATACTTAAGGACATTTTAGATCACCTAATTCTAAAAATCTTTATAACACTACTTTACGTTAGCCTCCCTGGGTTAACTTATACAAATTTTTTGTCTTTATTTTTATGTTTGTATCTAATAAGTTTTCAAACTTTTAATTTTGTGGCTAGTAAGTCTCTAAACTCTGAAAAAAAAGTCAAATTGGTCTCTAAACTTTCAAACTTGTGTCTTAATTGATCCTTGGCATATTCTAAAATTTTTTTAAAAAAATAATGAATCTAATAGGTATAAAATTGAATTGTGTGTCTCATAGAATGTTAAACTTTTCAATTTTATGTCTAATGAGTTCGTGATCTTTAAAAATATCAAATAGGTCAAAGACCCATTTGGACACAAAATTGAATGTTCAAAGAATTATTACACACAAAATCAAAATTTAAAAATGTATTAAGACACTTTTTTTTAAAGTTTAAGAATCTATTTAACACCAATTTAAAAGTCATTAAGACTGAACTTGTAATTTAAGCCAATCTTTTTCAAGATTTGTTGCCATTTTATTGGGTTTGAAGTTTAAGCAGGTCATATTATGCATTGCATTTGAAACAAGCAATACTTAGACTGGACCTAAATTTTATTCTCTCCTTCTCCTAACCACACCGATATATATATATATATATATATACAAGAGATGGGTGCAGCTGAGCTACACCTAAGTTTTTTCCGCGAAAGAATAGGACTTTGGTTCTTGGTCTCTACATCCTCAATTATTTCTTGACACTAACTTCAAGCTGCCCTGTTATTAAATTTCTAACCTTGCTTACTCTCCTCCCACGAAAAAATCAGCCCCTTCAAGAAAAACTGAGAAGAAGTAAAGCGAATGATAACGCACCTTTTTCTGCAACCTCCTATTTCTAATTTTTGCACTTTCTGTTTTAGAGTTCCCTCTTGCTTGGATCATCAACGGCTTCACATCGCAATCTACACGGAATGTAGTAACTCATTATAAAACAAAATCAAATGCTTGCAGTATTTGGTACGTTAAATATATGTTGGTATTTGTCTAACTTAGTCCAAGAAAAGATTTATTGATTATCAATATCATACAGATTAGGAGTCAATGCACGTATTGCTTAACTTACTTTTAGTTTTCAAGCTGGGAAAGCTAAATGGCCTTGACTGGAACCCGAAGGGCGTAGAAGTCTTCGATAGCGGACCAGGAACATTTGGAAAAGGCATGCCACCATATACTTTTTTGAAATTTAAAGTATTTAAAAGTAAAGAGGACATTCTTGAAATGATTTCTATGCCCAATATACGCTGTACGACGGGGACTTCGTCATTCAGGAATTTTGTCGAGCACCTTGCACGCGATCCCTGAAAAAGTGGTTGACAATCCACAACACAAAGTCAAGCAAGACCCAATCACTATATTGAAAACAAGACTCGAAAATAACGAAACCCAATGGAAATAAGGAAGAAGAAGCACAAGAGTAGAACCCAGAAGTTTTAATTACATGGGAGGGAAGATAATAACTAAGAGAGATGAAAAAGATATCGGCAACCGCTATGAAGCTACCGGCCCAGCAAATTTTCCGCCGGAATGAATGTGGTTTGGTAGTGTGAAGGCTATTTGATTCTGTATTGTAAAAGGCCGATCAGGCAGTGCCGTTGAAATTCTCCCGGCCGGCGACCTGGGCTCCTCGTGATTGCAGGAGAAAATACGTTTCATCCTCCACGTGTATGTGGATGGGATTGCGATTTTGCCCCAGCGTCTTCCTTTTCTTCAAAATCTAAAATAATAATACTTTTACAATTAAATTTGGGAACTTTTAAAAATAGAAAATAAAATAAAAATTATTTATACGAAATTTTTAGATAATTGTGATAGACACGGATAAAAGTCTACGTCTATCTGTATTTTTTTTTACGTAAATAGTTTGACATTTTTTTATCTGTAAAAATTTTCTATTAAATTTCACGTTTATTTGATTTTTAACATTTTAATAAATTATATAAAAAACTAAATTAAAGTAAGCCTAAGGTAAAAATTAAAAAATATCTATTTTAAGAAATATGATATTAATATATTACAATTTCCGGCATGAATAAGGAGGTCATGACATATTTAACCCCAATAAATGAAGAATATATGAAAATTTGAATCTCTTATCTAAAGTGAAGAGTATATATTTATTACCATTGACGTGTACTCATGTTGATTATTACATATTTAACTTATAAATCTAAATTATTATCAAATTCATTAATTAACATGAAATGCAACTCAACGTATAAGATAAGTACTCATTCCATTAAAGAAGAGACAATTTCTTAGGACCTGTTTAGTAACTATTTTGTTTTTAGTTTTTGTTATTAAAAATTAAGTCCATTTTCTCATCATTTCTTACATTGATTTACATTTCTCTGAAGTACAATAGTTAAATTCTTTGCCAAATTTTAAAAATAAAAGCAGGTTTTTTAAAGCTACTTTTTTTAGTTTTCAAATTTTTGTCTGGATTTTTAAACTATTGGTAAAAAGTAGATAACAAATTAATAAATTTAAAAGTAGAAGTAGTGTATAGAAGTTTAATTTTAAAAATAAAAATAAAAGACAAAATAGTTGCCTCATTTATTTGAGATTGGAGGCTTCAATCTTAAAATTGACGAATAAGAATAGAATTTAAACCAATATTGTAGTTCGAAAACTTAAGATTCAGCCACAAATGTCTAAGCATTTAGATCTTTAACCTAAAGGAAGGTTATATTGTATTTATCATAATATGTGCAAATTAGCAACAAAAAAAAAAAAAAAAAAAAAAAAAAAAAAAAAAACTATTATTGATCTCACTTTTTTTAAGGTTAAAAAAATACTTTTTATTTCTAAATTTTTAATTTAGAACATGTTTGATAGTGATTCTAAAATTGTTAAAATCATTTTTGTCATTTTCAAAATAATTCTAAAATATTAAATCTATTTCTAGTGAATATAGACGTGTTTTGGAATGTTTTGAATATGATAAAAGTGATTTTAACTATTTCAAAATCATTATGAATATATGCACCTAGTCAATGAACCTTAAGAAAAAAAACCAATGACATTTACTCTACCGTGAAAGATCTCCTCAAAATCAAGTGTTAATTTTTATTATGTAATGCTCTAGTATTTATTATTTTATAAACATATTTAGTTCTAAATCTATTTACCACTTAAGAAAATCTATTGAATCTTTAAAAAAAAAATTATGCTACAAACTAAATCATGAGGTTAGTTTAATAATAATTGACATGCACTCTCTCTTGTAGTCCAAGATTGGATCTCTCATCTCTACAATTTTTACTAAAACAAATTAAATTATTACAAATTTTAAAGCAAACGGCTAAATTAATCTATACTAAAATTGAACTAACTTCTTGTAGCGTTTTGTATACTTAAAATTTGAGGGACTAAAAATATTTCTTTTTAACCTTTTCCTCGTCACATATGTCTAATTAAGTTTTTTTTTTTATTAACCAATTTAGCATACTTTGGTGATAATCTCTACAGATGTTGTTGGACTTTAAAAAAGGAAAGAACAAAGAAAAGAAAAAAAAAATACAATATTTATTTTATTTTATCGAGTTTTATACGTAAATATCTTCTCAGTGATGCTTTGCCCCAAAAAGGCCAGCAATCCAATTGCTGATCAATTTTGATCCCTTCTACCATTGGTTCTTCAAAACTTCCAGATTCTTCTCCAACCTTCTTCTTCCTTCTTCAACATCCCCTCTTAAAAACCTTCTCCCAATCCCCTTTTCCCCCCATTCCCTCTCTTCTTCAATCTCCTCACTCTCTGATTCCTTCACTTTTCTCATCAATGGCTTCCCAACCACACCCTTCTGAGCTTTCTTCTGCCCTCGAAAGGCTTGTTCTCAACAGAGACGTCTCTCTCATACACCCCTTTTCTTGGGTTTCGCCTCTATGATCCGGACATCCCAAAATCAAGAAATTGAAGCAACACCCACTACTTTGCCTGATCGATTCATCTTCTACAATCCCTTTGCCCATCAATTGATGGTGATCCAAGCCACTCCCAAGGACGGCCAACCCCCAGCCTCTAAAGCCTCCATTAAAGCCATGCCCTCTGTCCCTGTTTCTGAACTTACTGAATGTGTGATTTGTTTGGAGGAGATTGAAGTCGGTGGTCTCGCTAAACAAATGCCCTGTAACCATAAATTCCATGGTGATTGCATACAGAAATGGCTGAAGTTACATGGGTCGTGCCCTGTTTGTAGATATCAGATGCCAATTGATGGTGAAGATGAAGGGAAAAAGGTTGGTGATGAAGAGACAGAGAGTAGGGGAGAAACAGAGATTTGGGTGAGTTTTTCTTTTGATAATGGCGTCAGAAATGGGGAATCTATTCAAACCCCTTCAACTGATTCTGATCATTCTTATGTACAGTGAAATGTTATAATAATTCTTTTTTTTTTTTTTGTTTAAATTTCTCTTTGCTCTGTCTCTTCTGATTGTGTGTAACCATACCACTTTTCAAATGATCCGCTCATGGATAGTTGAATTCTGGAATGAAATTATGAATCAAGTTTAGCAGAACAATTCACAAAAACAGAATAGATTTGTCATTCTTTTATTGGGGGTCTTGCAACAAAACTTCACTCGGACCATCCCAATTCTATGATTAAGTTAAGAGTTCACATAAGTCATTTTGATGAACATTTACTATCAAACTTTCCCCGTTGGCTTTGGAGTGTGGCGAGGATTAGCCCCAAATATTGGATAGTCATTGTACTGCAAATCCATTCTGCCATTCAACAACTTCATCAGTGGCTGATTCTTCTGCCAATGAAGAAATCCGTCAGTCCTAACTCATTTCTTTTAATAATACACATCAGTTATAAATCAATCATACATATATATATATACCTGGTGTGCACCATGGAAAGCTGGAAAATCCTGGCCAAGATGGATCATAATTGCTGCCCCTGAACATAGAAACTTATTAAGATAAAGTGAGAATTATAAAGGAAGTAATTTCATTAAACAAAGTTAGAGGATTGTGTACTTGATGCAGAGACAGTGTTGAAGAAGATGAGTAGAGAGACAAGGAGAAAAATCATAACCAATTGTTGGGTTTGGCCTGCCATTTTCATTACACAGTTTTGATCTTCACCCACTTGTAACCCACATGTGTGTGTGTATATATATATAAATATGCAGGTGAATGGGTTGGTGAATTGAAGAAGCACATAGAAATGTTTCATTGTTCTGGAAGATCACTCAACTTTTAAACTTTTTCTTTAGATCTCAAAGTCACAACTTGGGTGGGGATTACAGAAAGTGATAAAATAATGAGTAGACTTTTACAAAAGAGGAAAAAACTAAGCTTACCCACCTCGTAAAAACAGTTATAATATCTGAAATGATGAGCAAATTGTCTTGTTTCATGACTTTTGAAAGGCCAGTTTTGAAAGAGATTGAAGACTGAAAAGGAAATATGGAAAAGAGAAGAGAATCAAGAAAAGTAATGGAGTTTTAATCCACCATGGAAGTGGAGAATGAGAAAGAAGTCAATTTGGCTGACAAAATTTAAGAATGAAAGAGAAACAGATCACAGAAAACAAGAAATGGGTGAGATATTCTGAGTGGGAAGAAGTTGAAAATTCTGAGCAATTATGATGAACAAATTTGAAAAACCATTTGGTCAACCTTGAAATGGATTGTGAATGAGAATTTGCAGTCGAATATAAGCACTTACTACAGTTTTTCATCCCATCAGGTCGGCCAAAACAAACTCATAACTCTTTAACTTTTGACACCATGAATATTATCCTTGTTTCACTTTCATTATCAAATATAATTTGCATATGGGGTCACTTATAATTAAAATAAAAGTTGACTATATTAAGCCGATCAAATAAAATATGGTTTCGTTGTTATTTATTTATTATCACCATCCCCTTTCCTTGGTAATGATTCATGAAAGAATAGGGAAAAGAAAAAAATAATCCAAATATTTAACTACTTCTGTAATCACAGACTAAAAGATCAGTTTACATAACCCTCCTGGGTAGTCTGTCATGAGTTTAATAAATGACTTAACAAAAAGGGCAGTCACCTATCAATGATTTAATGTTCTACGAATTTTCTTACCATCAAAATGTTGTAGAATTAAGTGGATTACTCTTGAGATCATTAGTTGACATGCGCGTAAGCTGATTGACATAAAAAAAATTAGGAAAAATATCAATTTATATTCCTAAACTTTAGGGGTTGTATCAATATAAACCCTGAATTAATAAATGTATCAATTTAAACCCTAAACTTCTGTAATTGTATTAATTTACACCCCTCATTACATTTCGTTTGGAAAAATCTCGTGTGAAATTTATAATTATATCAATTAAACTCCAAAACTTTCATAAATGAATCAATCTAGACTCTAAAAAACATAATTTTCTTTGAAAATCGTCCATGCATTTACTTTAATTGTCCATTTTGTAAACCGACGTTTGAACAATTATACACACGTTTAAAAATTAATGCATGGATGACTTTCAAAGGTAATTATAATGAATGATCTAAATTGATAGAGTTATGAAAATTTAAGAGTTTAATCGACTTAAATTATAAGTTTTACACGATATGATCGAATGAAATTTGGAGGAGGGTGTAAATTGATACACTTGATGCAATCTCTAAAGTTTAGGGGTATAAATTGATATTTGCCCAAAAATTTATATAAATTGTGGATTGAAAACTCCTTTTTTTCCTTTTAAGTTCAACATTACGTAGGGTGAGAGGATTTGAGCATGACTTCTTAGTCAAATGTTACATGTCTTAACCAGTTAACTTGTGTTAGGAGTGCAAACAAAGTCTCACATTGGTTAGGGAGAAGAGAGATTCATGATATATCGGTTAGAACAATTATCTTTATTGGTGTGAGGCCGTTTTGAGTAATTCCAAAAGTTGACTTATGATAGTTTATACTTAAAATGGGAGAATCAATTTAGACCAAAAAAGTGGATTTCGAGGACAAATATATCATACCGAAAGTGGACACGCTCCTAAGAAAAGACTCTCTCGCTCTTTCAATACTCAGTTTCATGGAAGGAACAAGTCCTATTTATAGACTTGAGATCATTGTTAATTTTTTTTAAGCCTTGGATCTAAAATATCCTATATATTCTTAAAAAACTTATCATCACTTAAAGGAATTCTAAAATTGTTTTGGAGCGTAAGAAAATGTTTTCATATAATATTTTAGAGTCTTTCTTTTGAAATATTCATTTACAACCTTTAAGATAAATTTGGAGACGACTAACATTTAGGATCTGTTTGATAACGTTCTCGTTTCTTGTTTTCTGTTTCTATTTTTTATTTTTTTAAGAAACTGGTATGTTTGATAACTGTTCCTATTTTTTATTTCTAAAATTTGAGAAACGTTTCCAAAAATGAGGTCAAATTTGAAGAACTATTAAAAGTAGTTTTTCCTGTTCCGTTCCTAATTTATTTATTTTTGTTTCTATTTTAACATGAAATGCCTGCTTGGATAGTTGGTAATGAGGTGTGCCCAAACTTCATCCGGTGGCTGTGTTCATTTTTCCTATTTTCAATATGTATATTTAAATATTTTTAAAATTTTGAATTTTAAATTTTACCATAGGTATGTTTATATATTAACTACATTTGAAATTGACTAGAATTTATAAATTTTGTTTAATAAGACATTCAATTAGGTTCATTTTGATATTTTAAAACTACGACATTTACATAATAATATAATTGAGTCGAATTTGAGTCAACATCATTTAAGACAAATGAATTGAGTGAGAAATAATATTCCAGATCTAATTTTAGCAATATATGAATTATAGAAACACTTATATGATAGTTATTAATTTTGCATTAGGATTTGTGTGTATTTGATAATGTAAATGTTTTAGAATTATTTTTTATAATTTAATACATGCTATATTTTTTTTTTACATAATTAAATTATTTTTTTTTACATAATTTAATTATATTTGATCGTCATAGGAGTTTGCGGTGGTGGTTGGAGTTGGCGATCAGTGGTAGTGGTCAAAGGTGGTGATGGCCGTTAGAGTTGGCCGGTAACAGTGGCCACTAGTGGTTATAGTTGGAGATGGCCAGAGTTGGATGGCGGCGATGGTCGAAGGTGGTGATGGCCAGCGACAGAAAAAAAAAATAAAAAAAACGAGAAACAAGAAATAGTTATCAAACAAGTTCTTGTTTCTGTTTCTTTTTTTTCAAGAAACAGGAAACAAATATAGTTACCAAATATATTCTTGTTTCTAGTTCCTAAAGAATAAAAAATAGGGAACAAAAAAAAAGAAACGAAAAACGAGAACATTATCAAACGAGTCCTTACATTTAAGTTATTTAGGCAGATACTTCAAAAAGCTTCTATATATATATATATATATATATATATATATATATATATATATATATATATATATATTGGATATCAATTGTTTGATTTAAAAGTAGAAGTTGCATAAAGTTGGAAACTCCTATTTTGACATAACTTTCAAAAACGAACCTGATATCATTTTCAATAAGATGTCTGGAAATGACTAATGTGGGAAGCTTTCTCACGTACCTTAAATTAAAGTCTTTTATGTCCAATTAATAAAGAGATATGACAAATATCATAATTTCATGTCTTGAGATTGGGTTAGAGAAAGAACAAAACTATAGACGATATCAAAATAATTCAGATTTGAAACATAGAAATTAATTTCTTTTTATTTTTTTAAAAAAACATTAATTTTCATAGTTTCAAACATAAATTTTATTCCTAAAAAAAACCAACTATAAAGCTTGTACCAAATCCAACCACAATTGTCAAATTTTCAAACTTCTCCTTCAGGGATAGTCGACCAAGATTAAGTAGTTAACAATGAGTTGAATTTTTTTTTTTTTTTTTTTTGATATCCGTGAGTGTCCGGGCTAGCTTACCCACATCTTGACTAATCTTACGGGACAACCCACCCGACCTACAACAGGTGGGCTGCCAACTTACCTATAGGATATTAAATCCTAGGTAGGTGACCACCATGGATTGAACCCACAACCCTTTAGTCCTTTGGCTTTTTTGGATGTTCCCACTACCACTAAACCTAGTTTTTTGTCCCTCCTAAAAAGGAGGTTGAAATTTGAAGTTTTTTCCCCCAATATTTATCACATGATAAAATATTTTGTAATAATGGCAGCAATGTAATACAATATAAGCTTCATCAATTATGTAAAAATGATGTATTAGTGATGTGTTTATTAAGAATGTCAATTATATGTATACATAAAAGTCGATATATCAGAAATATACGTTATATTAGTATATCAATGATATACAATATGAATAATGCAAAAATGACTTATTAATGATATACTTTATCACATATATCACATAAATTATATATAGATAAAAAAATTATCATTAATATATATTATATTGTATTAATTGTGTATCATTTTTTGAAAAATTATTATAAAAAAAAATATCAAACTATTTACAAATATAAAAAAAATTCACTATTAGCGATAGACAATGAAATTTTTTTATATTTGTAAATAGTTTGACTCATTTTTTTATATTTGAAAACAACCCTTTTTTGTTTTAAAACTTTGGTATATTGGTGATATCGAGCATAACATAGTTGACATAATGATTATATTAACAACTTTGAAATCAGAGGTTCATATTCTCTTATCCTACCTATTGTCAATAAATAAATAAATATATATATATATATATATATATATATATATATATATATATATATATATATATATATATATTTTAGTGGTATATTTATATCACATATGGTATATATAAAAGTTGCAATATTTTGATTTTTTTTTTCTCATCTTGAAATGAGTAACAGAAGAATAAAAATGGTCCAAACACTCGAAAGACAGCACTTGAAGTGGGAACTATCCCTTTACCAAAGAATATTGAATCATTATTGGTTAGAAATTTATAGAATAGACTACTTTGTCGGTGAATTTATTTATTTATTTATTTTTTCGAAATAAATTAACACTCTCACAGACAATACTTATTGGTGCAAACATCAACTCATCTTAGATGTTTCCATGGCTAATCCAACTTGTCTACTACGTAAAAGTTTTGAATCTCATCATTAATTTCATAAGTCAAACTTTTACATTAATTATTTTCTGAATTTTTTATTCAAAACCTTAATCATCAATTCATTTCACATGCTTTCATTTTCTTAATTCTCATACTTTTGAAATTCGATTAATTTCATTTCATATCTTTTGATCATCGATCATTATAATCTTTTATCATATGTTCATCACACTTATTTTTATTGAATAATTTGTTGTTTGCGACATAGGAAATGATTGTTATGAAACAATACATATTAACATACATTTTATAATATTTCTTATATCTAAAAATCTAAATAACAAATTCAATGGTATATTTAATTAGTGTTGTGTCTATTTAGTGATTGAATTTTAGAGACTTTGTCATTTCATTTATATAGGATAGAAAAACATATTTAAAAAAAAAAAAGAAAAAGAAAAAAAAGAATGGTGGTCAAACCAGCATAAAACCTTTTTTATATTTGATTTAGTTATTCCATCAATTTCTTGTTTTATTTATTAGAGTTTGTTTGGATCAACTATATCAGAAAAAATGTTTTTTTAAAAAATCATTTTTAATTAAACTCTTTTGATAAAAAAATTTTAAAATACACTTTGAATCGTATTTCAAAAGCTATTTTGAGTGGTTGTCAAACATACATTAATTTTTTTTTTCAAAATGACTTATTTTCAAAATTAAACACTTAAAGTTAAACTAAACACATTCGTAATATGTTGGCATAATATTAAGTAGTATTATTTAATATTTATAGATTATGTGACAAATTGATTTTAGACATATTTAAGCATCTAGTTGATAAGGATTAAACTAATGAAGTTGGATTTATTTGATACAAAATGGAAAGATTAAAGTTCTAATAAATTTTAATAAAGTATAGATATTAACTAGACATAAGGTCGACTGATCCAACATAGCCAAAATAGTATACGATATCTATTATTATTTTACAATTTGATGGTTTGAAAGTTCTAAAACCAATTTAAAAAAATATATATCTAAAGTTTAAATAGACACCATCTTAAATTTTCTTGAATTCAGTTATAATTCAACATAACAAAAATATATTGCATTTAATTATTCAAGCTAATACAACACTTGATGGGAAAATATAGTACTAATAATGAAAATATCAACATGAACATTGTTAGTGCGGAAAACTCGCATGCAGGACTTAAATGCTCTTCTGACCTCTTCCTCTGGTCTAGTCATGTCAATAGAGCTAACTTGCATGAAACTACTCGCTAGTCAAGTATACTCCAATGCCTAGGTTAGTACAAGAAATATTTAGTTTAGTTAAGCACAAAGGGAGGTAGAGTTAATTAATTCCTTTTGGGTTATCGATATGAGACTATTTATAAGACATTCCCTCTAACACACACTTGGAAGTATGTATAATGCCGACAGTATCAGAATGAGTGTGACTCTTGAGGTTGCAGGATGCCAGTTATCAGTGAACTTTGGACCTTGTCTAGATAACTCTCAACAAATATAGTTCACGTAATAAAACGGTAAAGTTATTGCTTACCTCCTTAAATGTTTGAGGTTAAATACGTTCATTTTGAACTTTAAAAAATTGTGAAAAAAGAAATTATAAAAAAAGGTTTTCATTGAGAAATGATAGGTGTCTAATTGTGTAAAAACGAAACTTTTTGGAGGGGCATTATCTGCTAAAATATAGAAGAAGAAGGGTTGCTGCAGGAAAAAACCACGGAGACAAAGGCAGTTTGAAAGGAAGAAAAAGATTTAAAAATGAAGGGAGATGATTGGATGATAGAGGAAAATTTGGTCGTGTCTTGTCCGGACTCGTTTAAACTGGACACGTGTCCATCACCAAAGAAAGATATGCCTCCTAATTGGACGGGAGGACAGCCACTAGAACAAGATATTTTTAAAGGCAAGATATACTCCTTCTGCTACCGACACGTGTCCATTAGCCTTTTCGTAGTGTAGATGGACGGCTGGGATGTGTTTAGATGAGGCTTTTCGTGTATCTTTTTGTTGGTGGGATCCTGTTGGAGACAGTGCTGATGTGGAAGGAGACAGTTATTAATGAGAGGGCACGGTGGTGGGCCCTTGTCCACGTGTTTAATTTTGCCAGTGGGGAGCTCGTACAGCTAAGCTATCCCAGAGCCGAGTACTCGCCCAAAAACTCGACGCCCAACTGCTCGAAACTTATTCCTTTGTTCTCTATCCAAACTCACAATAAGAAAGGACCAAATTTATTTTTTTTACCTCAAATTTCATATTCATTGTAAGCTTTTGAGTTTACATAGCTTTGATCTACGATTTTTCCATTTTTTTTTTGAAAAGTACACAAATTTTAAAATTATTTCTTAGTCACAAGTTTATTTCACTCACTTTTAGATTTACGAGTAATAGGTCTTTCTATATGTTCATTCATTTTTAAATTTTCTAACCATAGATTTTTATGATGCATTTTATAACTATTTAATTTTAATTTTTTGTTTTTGAAAATTGTGTTTGTTTTCTTATCATTCTTTGTCATAAATTTCTATTAAGGTGTTTAAAAAATTCGGTCAATCCAACTTACCCTGTATGATTTAGGTTGGGTTATAAACTCATTTGAGTTGAGTCGGGTTCAAATAAATGAAAATTTTATAAGTTGATTTGGTTAGTTGATTATTTTAGGTGAACCCATAAACCAAACCAACCTGAATTTATCATTAATTTTAAATGTATGTTTTTCTACTAATGATACATATATTTATTTTAATATTATTTAATTTCATTATTTTTTTTTTGATAGTTTATGGTCCAACAATTCTTTAAAATAACTTTTTAGCATTGAAAGAAAATTTTTATTATATAAAACTGAAATTGGGTTGTTAATTTTAATTTAATATATGAAAATAATTAATTAAAATTATAGAAAATTATTATAAATGGAAAAAATAGCAAACTATTTACAAATATAGAAAAAATTTACTTTCTATCATCAATAGACCACGATAGACTTATATCACTGAGCGATAGAAGTAAAAAAAAAATTCACATATTTGCAAATATTTTGGCTTATTTTTTTATATTTGAAAACAGTCCAAATTTTTTTTTGCATATTAACATTTTACTTATTTTTAAAATAAAAAGATTAAATAAATAACCCGAACCAAGCCAGCTAAAATGTTTTATGGTTGGGTTGGGTTTATTATTTAAGAAGTTATTTGGGTTGAAGAAACTTACAACTTGAAGAATTTGATTGGATCTAAAAAAAATTTCAACCCAACCTACAAACAACTCTAGTCTCTTTTTTTCTAAAGAAATGTATGAATACATATTTGGATTTTCATAAATAAAAGTATGTTTTAAAATTATATATATATATAGTTTAAATTTGTTGAACTAAAAGTAATATTAATAAATAAATAAATAAAAAACGTGCTATTTTGTTACTAAAAAAAAGCTTATTATCTTGTCCTATTAAAGAGTATTTGAATGGAAGAGAAAATTTTAAGAATAGATTGTTTAAACAAAAAATGATAGGTAAAGTTCAAAATATGGTGTCTCCATTTTATGTGAAAAAGATTATGGTAGAAAAGGTCAATCTGTCACTTGAATGTAAATATCACATCAAAGACTTCCACAAACAATTTTTCAAAATCACAGTGTCCCATTGGAATAATTGAAATCCATTTTTCCTCCATTTTTATTTATTAAAATATATTCTCATGTTTTATTCTAACTGAAATATATCAAAGTAGGAAGTTCATGTTCAAACTTTGGATATCACTGCTAAGAAAGCTAAGAAAATAGATCAAATTTTATAATTTTATAATTTATCACCATTACGTTTTTTTTTTATATATATATTTTTTAATATGCTTTTTTTTTTCCCCATTTTTTTAAGTAATTGGAATAGAAAAGTAGATATCTCTAACAAGTCATTGCTCACTTGTTTAATTTAACACCCTTCGACAGAGCAAAATTTCATGTAACTCAATAGATGTGTTCTATGTTTAGTAAATATTTTATTAATTTTAACTAAAAATTGCTTTGACTCTACATTAAAAAAAAAAAAGAAAAAAATCATCTCTAGATATTTGAGGTGCACATAATTCATACAAAATACTAGATTTTTTTTTTTTTTTTTTTTTTGCCACAAACCTTAACTCAATAATTATTATTATTTGAAAAAATTTCACAAATAAAAAGAATGTCAAACTATTTACAGAAAATAACAAAAAAAAAAAAAAAAACTAATAGACAGTGATAGACTTCTATGAGCATCTATCAGCGATAGACTTCTATCATTTCTATTATTGATAGACTTCTATAGCATCTATCATAATTATTTAAAAATTTTGCTATTTTGTGTAAATAGTTTCCCTTATTTTTCTATTTTAAAAAATTCATCTTATTATTTTGTCATTAAAGACATTTTTTTAAAAGAAATGTTAAATTCATCTTATTATTTTGTCAAATTTCTCTATAGGAGAACAAAATTGTACATACTATTGCAGATTTAGCTTCCGTTCAAAGAGATTCTTTGTTCTGGAAAGATATTTTTCTAGATAGTATTCGCTCCCTCCTCTTCTAGTTGGTGTTATTTCATCTAAAAATATTATTTTTCCACACTAGTATATCTTAACATTTAATTAATATTCTTTACTATTCCTTTAAATCTTTTCATTAAAAAAAACTTATATTTATTATTATTATTATATTGGTTATTTATCATCTTCAATATGCATTAACCTAGTAGCATTGAAGTATAAACTAAAATTAGAGAAACATTTAGAAAATAAGTTCAACCCTATGATGATCCAGATATGAATTGGTTGTTGGATTAAATTTTGATTTTGGGTATATATAAAAAGTTATTGCATATATTTTTTAATTTACTTTTATTTCTTCAACTTAATGAGGAAAATTTGAAAATTATGCTGATCAAACTGATGGTTCAATTCCAAAATTTCAAGGGAAAAGATCTCAGGTCAAAATCTAGCAAAAGATTTTTAGATTGTTTTCTCCCATTCTCATGAAAATGATATATCAATTATGTATTGAGATATTTTCATTTAAATTTCATTTAGAAAGTTTTTTTTAAAATAGAAACAAGAAAAAGAAAAATCATTCAGAAATTAGGAAAGGAAAAAAAAAAAAAAAAAAGGCAGGCAATGCCATGAATAGCGGCTTATCCCAACGCGACTCGTGGATGATAAATTATTTGAAAATAAAATAGAATTGCTTTTTTATTTTTCCTTTTTTTAATATATGGTAAGTTAGAAGAGAGGAGTGTGGGTACAATGCATTGTCCAAATGCACATTGAAAAGCATTAAACCCCACAAAACTTAATGGCTTTTCAACAAAAAGCAACCCATTTCAAATCACCCAATTGTGCTTATCTCTCTTTTTACTTCTCCCCTCACCTTTCCTTTTTCCTCTCATTTCTTTTTATGATTTTTTTTAGTAAAGTTTAAAAGTAAATATAATTTCTTTTATAACTTTATGATCATTGAAAACTATTACATTACTCATTAAAAAATTAAAAAATTGTTGCACCTAAGTTTCATGTTCCTCTTCTTTTAGCCATACAAAAAATATATTTTTTAATCATTTAAAAAAAATTGACACATGTTAATTTTTAATTAGTTGCAGCATAGGTTGCATAAGAGATTATTGTACCTAAGTTTTTTTTTTTTCTAAAAAGAGGTTGATTGATCTCATAATTCAATTTTTTTTTTTTTTTTTTTTTTTTTTGCAGTTTTCTGCTCATTATTTTTATCATCCTTTGTATCTCCGTAACAAATAATAGGATAGAAAAAATATTCTTCTTGTATTTGTACTTTTTGATTAAAAGAAATAGTAGGTTGAGAAGTCTAGAAAATAATACAAAACATCTTTATCCATTCTATTTTCAACCATTCTTTTTCTTTCTCAATTATTAAATTTATTAAAATTACTATAATTGTTATAGTTAAGTCATTGATGCATTAAACTATCTTTTTATATTCTAAAAAACAAAACCTAATCAAGCAAAATGAAATAATCAAGTGAAAAATATATCCATCACAAATTAAAAACAATAAATTAACACAACTTTTCATATCAACCACTCATTAAGAGGAAAGTTTAAAACCTAGGAATGCAAAAGAATTTAATAATAATAATAAAAGATAAATTGGCAGAAAAATAGGGAGAAAGAAAGTAAACGAGGGGGGCGAGGAATTGACCGGAGGGGGAAAGTAAAAAAATGGCGAGTAATTGAGAAGAGTGTGAAACGTGGCGATGCTGACATGGAATAAAAAAGGAAAAAACATCACAACACTATCTTTTTAACCAATGTGGGGAATCTAACAGCATAATAAAGATCTGTATGGCCACACGAAAAATTGTGGTTCACAAAATTCCCCCTCCCATTGCTGACGTGGAATCTCCTACCTTGTCATCTTAAACTTAAACCCCTCCTTCTCCAATTTCACACTTTAACAATCTCTATTTCTCTCTGTTCTCCAAAAAAAAAAAAAAAAAAAAAAAAAAAAAAAAAAAACCCACAAAAACTTTTGGATTCAACATTAAAGCAGAGGAAAACAGAGATTTGAATTGGAGGGTATATTCTCGGGTTTCTTTTTGAATCCCAGAACGAAAATGGCTGAAGTTGAAATTAGAGACCCAATCATAAAGTTGTTTGGGAAGACCATTGCTTTACCACTGAACCATCTGGATTTGCCTTCTGATTCCAAATTTCTTTCTTCAGAAACCACTGTACTTAAAGCAGGCGAAAAGGTAGGAATTTTTCAGCACTTACCTCTGTTTGATTTCAGAGTCTCTGTTTTTTGTCAGACTTGTATATGGGTTTTTTTCGTTTTTCTTTCCGTTTACTTTAGCCAGTCAAGTCCTAGACTTGATTGGGTTTCTTTTTTCTTTCCGGGTTTTGAATATTGGATAGTGAAATTCAAATGAATTTTGGGTAAATAGTGTTTAATCCTCTGTTACTCTGTTTTTAAGACTTCAAATTCTTGACTATCTTCCACAGGAAACTTCATGTGAAGAATTGGCAACAGAAAAACAGGGGAATAGCAGTGCAAATCAAATCACAGATCAAACAACATCAGGAGTGAGTGAGAACCCATCAGAAGAAAGAGAAATTTCATCTCCAAAAGCTTCCAAAAATGAAGAACAGAGTGAAACAAGCATCTCCCCTGACAACAAAACCACAAAAAAACCAGACAAAATTCTTCCTTGCCCTCGATGTAACAGCATGGAGACCAAATTCTGTTACTACAACAACTATAATGTCAATCAACCTCGTCATTTTTGCAAGAATTGCCAAAGATATTGGACTGCGGGTGGGACCATGAGGAACGTTCCGGTCGGTGCTGGCCGGCGAAAGAACAAAAGTTCGTCATCTTCACATTTTCATCAGTTAATAATTCCAGACGGTGGAATTCACCGCCATCAATTTCTAGGGAACAATGGAACCTTTCTCACTTTTGCCACAGATTCTTCAATTTCCGACTCACAGAACTGTAACCCAAGTGGGTTTCTCATTAGTACAGAAAATGGAGATGATCATTCAAGTAAATCTTCAATTACAGCTTCAAATTCCTCGGAGAAAGTAGCTAAAATGACCTCACAGCAATCAGTAGTGAAAAACGTTTTTCCCTTTCCACCTCAATTACAGTCATTTACAGGGATTTCTTCAATGGCTCCACCGCCGTTTTGCCCGCCGGCGTTTCCGGTGTCGTATTACCCTGCACTGCCGTACTGGGGCTGCACAACGCCGCCATCTTGGACTGCAATTAATCACAACGGTCAAAATTCGTTTGCTAATTCCTCTGTCTTGGGGAAACGTTTAAGAGATGGGAAATTGGTTAAAAGTCCAGCAAATACAGAGTGTGAAGAGATTGTTAAACAGAGGAATTGTGAAGAACCCTGTTTCTGGAATCCAAAGACAATGAAAGTGGATGATCCAAATGAAGCTGCAAAGAGTTGTATATGGTCAACACTTGGAATTAAGAATGAAAAAGCTGGTGCAAGTACAATCAATGGCGGCAGCCTTTTTGTCTCTTTACAACAATCTGCAAAGGGAAAAGAAGAAAATAGCATTGATAGTTGCTCGCTTTTGCAGGCAAATCCAGCAGCTTTTTCTCGAGCTTTGAAATTCCGTGAGATTGCTTAGTTTTTAGAGTGAAAACGATGGCACTGTTGTGTTGCTGTTAAATTAAAATTAACCTCTGAGTCTGAAATCCCACTGCCAAACGAAAAGATAGAAGTGGAAATTATTGTTATTTTTGCAGTAGAATCAGTTAGTTTAATGAAGACAAAACTGGACCAGACATCCAACATAAGGACTCCACTTTTGTGGAAAACTCCATGTTTGCAGGCTGGGGCATTTGTTTTTGTCGAGCTTTCTTGTACATTATTATTACAAGTGAGATAAATACTTCTTCTGCCCTGATGGATGCTAGATTCTTGGCTGTGTTACAATCTTATATATATTATATTTCACTCTCATATAAACTAAACAAACCAAAAGTTGTAGATATTTGGATATGGATGCAACCAATTCCCTAGTTTGGTTCTGGTTGTTTTTGCTAGGGACAACGAATGATCACAGTTCTTTGTAGTTACGGTCGTCCTTTTTCAACCATCTTCCATCTAAAAGAATGACCACCAAAGCTGTCTCTCAAATAGCAATTCATTCATGCTATTACGAAATCAACAAACAAAGAAAAGCAAGAAAACATAAACAATAGAGAAATCGACACAGAAACTTATGTGGTTCACTAACAGTGTGTTAGTTAAGTCAACAAGTAGAGGGAGATAGCGATTTATTATTAGAGAGAAAATATCATAATACAGATTGTAAAGGCACCTGTAGGGTTAGAGAGTTTATATACAGTGCACCTCATGCTTGGTCATTGGAAGTGTTGTATACCAGATTCAATGCATTCTAACACATGCTTACTCTCAAGTAATAACTTTTAATCAGGTCACTCCTCTTCATCGGAACTCACTCCCTGTTTGATTAGCTCGATCACTGATCATCATTAATGTAAGACTTTAGTTGCACTCCGATGACGTCTTTAACTACTTTTAGTTGAATCCGTAGAGTCAATGAACGTTTTATTATGATATTTGGTTGTGTTGGTATGAACACTTAGAGACCACATCTTCTTCTACACTAAGATTCATTGCCATTGGGGAGGGGACCCAAATGCATGTGATGCCATAAAACTTTCATTATCATGGCTCCCATCTTTCCTCTCCTTTGCTTCCTTTATCCATTTTTATTTTCATGTACATTATCACAAGATTATTTACATCATTAGCTTTACTTGATATGTCAATTTCTTTGCTAAAAATTGTTGTTGTTTGATAATAATAATTCAGCTTTTATGTTGCTAAAAGATAAGGGTTTGTCTCTATAAATTGTTTTCCAAACTAGCTTTAAACAAACATAGGGGGAAACAAAAATAAAGGAATATATTATGAGACGGGATCAAAATCATGGTAGGAATTGGTTGTCAAACTTAAAACCAATCATATGTTATATAATTGGAAATATGAGTCAGGATAATATCATATTAAAAAAAAAAAAAAAAGTTATAGTGTGTGAATGTATATTATATATATATATATATAAAGAGAAGGTTCAATGTGTTTGAGGAGGGCTGAGAAATGCAAATATAATAATAATAATAATAATAATAATAATAATAATGCATGGTTTTGGGAGAAAGTGTCTTGGAAGCAAAGTTTAGAAAAGTGAAAGCAACTTTAGATTCCACCCAAAAAGGCAGATTGGAAAAAGATAGAACAACTTGTGATTTTGATGTGTCCCCTTCTAGTGGACCACTCCAAAAAACTCACCACTTGGGAGTTTCTATAATATATATACATATTATAATTTTAATATACACATTATATATTTATGCTCTTCCTAAAATGGGGAGAGAATGGGCTCAACCCACCTTCCCAATTTCTAATTTCTCTTATCTATCCATAAACTACTTGACTCAACCCAAAACCATTGCTTCTTGGGCCAATTTCCAAAGTTGGGTTCTCCCCAAGAAATAATTTTGTTATATATAAATAAAATCATATTATTCAAATAGCTTGGATTCAAATTTATGACGTCTTTCAAGAAGTAAAGATATCTTAATCGATGAACTATATTTTAATCGACACAATATTATAGAAGAAGATTTAGGTTTGATGATAAAATTGTAACATGATAAAATAAGATAGACTAGTACTAACATATTTAGTTGTTCACAAGAGATTTGATTTGGGTGAATAAACTTAGGTTTGTGTATATTAATTATTTGTATACGTGCACACTATCTAATGTTTGATCTTCTGATATCCTCTCTCTTGGAAGTGTGTTTCATGTCAGGGAATGGAGATGATTTATTCTCAAAGTTAAAGTCTTCAGGTTTTGAAGTAAACGTCTTTAATCTTCGAAAAGTTATTAGTCTTCAAGAGCTTTAGGAAGTTTTCTGATATTTTCATTTTTAGGAAGTCCAACTTTTGAGACCCTTTAAGCTTGGACTTTGTTGGTATAAGCCCTAACCATTTAGGTTTGGACTTTGGGCTAAATTGTCATTTAATCAACTTTTTGGCTTATTTGATCTTCAACCTAATTCTCATGTGACCCAATTCGAACCAAATTAGGCTCACTTGGTCAAATTGCCATAATGAAGAGATAAGTGTCATTGTTTAGAATTTTTCATTTTTTATCTTTATATTTAACTTGAGAAACATATCAATTTGTAATCGACTTCAAATTTGATAACATATAGCTTCGTCATTAATTAAAAATAACGTGAAAATTTGTCATCCAACAATAGCTCAAGAAGATAAAGTAGTATTAACATCTCACATACTAGGTCAATCAATAGTTTAGATTCAACTTAGTATACCGAATAAAATCTCTATAAAAAAAAAAAAAAAAAAAAAAAAAAAAAAAAAAAACCACGTGGATGTATAAATCTAAGAAGGAAATGAGCTTAACTAGAAAGAATAGTTTCACAATGAACATGCATCAATTGTGATGTGCTCTGCCAACCACACCTTAATACTTATGTTTGTTAACATCCAGTCGAGGTAAGTAAACTATTTTTTACATACTTAGGTATAAAGGGAGTCCCATTATTTAGTGATTGAAATGAACTATAATATGGCACCAAACCTATCGTGCCATGCTTTATAATCCATTTTATGATCTACCTTAGTTCTACTATATCACGTTGGAGGCTATTTTCATTCATAACATACTATACTTTAAAGTTTATACAACTCAATTAAATTAAAGACAATTCACTAGTAACTTCCATAAAGATTGGAAGGTTCAATTAGACATCCCTATCCAAAAAATGTGGCAAATATTTTAGAAATTTTATAAAATCAATAAAATGTTATGTAGATAAAATTCTTAATTAATAAGCATATTTATTATTTATTTCTCTCGTGTTCTACAAATGCAATATCAAATATTGAATCTTCACACCTGTAGAAAAGTAATAATGCTTTTTTTTTTTTTTTTTTATCATTAACACATCTATATCAATTGAAGTTATGATTGCTTTAATAAGTAATAATGCATCTAATTCATTGAGTTATACTTGAATACCTCTTTTTAGAGGTTTTTTTTTGAAGAGATGATTATATTATAGATTTGAATGATGAATAACCCCTATATATTTATGATATGATATATTTAATTTCCTTTCTAAAATAGTTCAACCTTTGTTTTAATTAAAGTAATTTCAAATCACTATTTTGGCTAAGGTTGGTATCCGGAAGTTGTGTAGCTGATTACAAGAAGTTTTTTTTGACTCAACAGCACACGTCGAGGAAACATAGGATAACAAAGTAAGTAACCTTAATAAAAACAAAAACAAAACAAAACACAAGAATAATATTTAGGATACATTTAGTCTATTATGTGAATAATAATAATAATAATAATAATATAAACATATGTTCCACCACTGTCACCACCCTGTACGATTCACTTACCTCTCTAATCCATTCTCTTAAAAATTAAATCTCTCCAAAATTCCACGTCACATTTTCATGTGGCTCCAACTCCAAGAAAGTCGATAAATCTTGGTGATTGTTTTCTTGCCTCCGCCGTTACCGTTGAAGATCCAACTCTGGCCGCTTGTGATCCCCCAACGCCGTCGTTTGACGGTGGCGCCGCCGTGTTATACGCCTGATACTGGTGGTGGCTTCGTGGTACTAGAAATCCATTGCTTGTTCCATTCCAAAATCTGCTCTTGGGATCTGCGAATCATAATGACCAACGCCAAATTCATACGTTAATGAATTGAATTTACACTTCTTATTTACTCAAAACTACAAAACTCAAAATTGATGGATTATTCTGTATTTCATTATTTACTTATGTTCTTATACTACTTCTTGTTTTATATAATATAAAACACAAGTAGTGATTTTTGCAACGTTAATGGAAGAAGGCATTAACATCTCTACATCAAAATCAAAAGTTGATAATTTATATTAAATTTATACTTATTTGGTTTCTAAAAATTAAGTTTAATTATGAAGACTACTTCTACACATAATATTTTATTTTTTGTTACTACTTTTTATCCATGTTAAAAAAAAACCAAATTGAGTTAAGAATTGAAAACAGAAAAAATTTAGAACTTGACTAAAAATTCAGGTGTTTCTTTAACAAAAGTAAAAGTTATAACCAAAAAAATTAGAATAAAACAAACATAAATTTAAAAAAGAAAGTCATTATCAAACAAAATCTTAATCATTTGTATGTATTACAACAACCTAGTTAATGAGACTTTGAAAAATTAGAACAAAACGCAAAAAAAAAAAAAAAAATTAAGCGAATTAGATATGATAAATTGATGCTCTGTTTAATTTTTGTAAATTAAGTTTCTTACTGTTTGAATATTTAAGTAAAAGAATTAAATTCTGAATCAAATTCTAAAATAAAAAAACAAGTTTTAAGAACCATATTTTTAAGTTTTCAAACATTCGCTTATTAAAAAAAAAAACATTAGTAAAAAGTAGATAACAAATTAAAAATTTTAAAAGTGAAACGAGTGTTAACAGACTTAAATTTAAAAAATTCGAGAATTATCAAACAAAGCCTTAATTATATCAATACTCTTGATAAGCTAGCAAATTGAGTATGGTATATATGCCATATAAGTTTAAAAAAAATAGTGAGGTTTTAGAATGAGATAAAATGAAACCTGGAAGGACATTAAGAGTTGAAAGATGTGCACATGATGAGAAGTAAGGATTGTTGGGAATGTTGTAGTTACTTGACATTGCTTCTCCTCCACCAATAGCCATTTGGCTTAAAAATCCATAATCAACACAACCCTCAAAGTTTCCAAAAGAAGAACAAGAAGTCGTTGTTGCTGCTGCTGCTGCTGCTGTTGTTATGTCATGATTATCTTTGGGAAGATTAAGGAAACTCAAATCTTGCTCCATTTTTCTGTATACAGATTGACTCAACTTCCTCCTTCTATAACAACGAGATTGCTCTCTATATTTCCTTGCCATTATAACATGCCAATGATTCTTCACTGCATTATCAGTCCTCCCTGGAAATAGCCTTGCAATCATTGCCCATTTGTTTCCATATATCCTATGTGCTTGCATTAGCCTCTCTTCTTCTTCTTCACTAAATGCCCTTCTATTTATCCTTGGATCTAACTGATTAAACCATCTCAATCTGCAACTTTTACCTTCAGTTAAAACATAGGACTGGTTAAGAAATATATCTTAAACAGTCAGATTTGAAATCTGACAGATAGACAGTTAAAAACATTGAATTAGAACTCAAAAGAAAAAGGTAATAAAATTGTGGGTGTCTTACCAGATCTTCCTTCTAGCTTCTCTGCAATGAGGTTCCAATTTTGAGGGCCATAAAGGGCTACAAGCTCTCTCAACTTAGTGTCCTCTGCAGGCCTCCAATGGCCTCTAGCACAGAGTCTAGACTGAGCTCCAGTACTGGGGGTATTATTGGAACAAGAAGTTGGGTTAGCAGCAGTTTGATTCAAGGATTCATTGATATTTTCAACAAATCCATCACTGAAATCAGAAGCTCCATTATTATTATTATTATTAAAAGTAGTATTCCCATTATCCCCAAAATCAATCTCTGAGCTTCTAGTCATCATAGACTCACAAGAAAATGGGAAGTTCCAAAAACCTCTCCCATTTTCACAACTCTCATGAGAAGAAGAAGAAGAAGAAACAATTTCTGCTGCTGCACAGTTGAGATCAAGATTCAAACTTTCTTCATCTTCATCAACCAACATCCCCATTACTGACTTTTTTTTTCAAAAGAAAGATTGCATTTTTCTTCCTTTTTCACTAAAAGGGGTTTTGATTTATAGGCTAAAGACTTGAAATGAAGATGCTGATGATGACAAAAAGTTGAACTGTTTGAAAGTCATCTCCAAGAAGGCAGAATATTAGAGAAAAAAGTGGAAGAAATGGGAAAAAATGTGGGACTAGAAATAGAAATAAGGGTAAGAAAGAAAGAATTAAGGAAGAAAATAAATAATTGAATAATGGGGAAAGGGAAGGGATTGGGTTGGGAAAGAAATCGAATATTGCAGTGTACGAAAGAAAGGGAAAACTTAGAGGAGGGTAAACAGTAACAGTTAAGTGTTCTTTTCAAACTGACTCAAAGAGAAAGAATGCAACATGAGCATTGCTGAGTGCTGACCCTTTTTAGCTAGCAAGTTTGGATTTATTTGCCTTGCTTTTGGTTTTCTATGGACTCAATCCTTTCATTTTTCATTTTTTTTTTTTTATGTTTTGTCTGATTATTATTATTACTATTAATATAAATCTAAAACTATTAAAAAATTGGAAAAATAAATAAAATAAATGAAATTGATATGTCCAAGTTACCCTCAAACATGGAGGAGATTACAAAAAATTTAAGGGAAAAAAACGTACGGATCTCTCTCTATTTATGAACCTCTGAAATGTCAGTGGAGAAATCAAACCAAACAAATCTTA
Organism: Lagenaria siceraria; assembly: GCA_002890555.2. Classification (NCBI taxonomy): domain Eukaryota; kingdom Viridiplantae; phylum Streptophyta; class Magnoliopsida; order Cucurbitales; family Cucurbitaceae; genus Lagenaria; species Lagenaria siceraria. Next base: position 26,039,988 of record CM016484.1, read on the forward strand.
TGCATCCTTATTTTACCAATCCCAATATTTTCATAACTGTTAGAAATTAGATAATAAAATTAAATTGGAGGTGGGGAAGGGTTTCTCTATTCAGAATGTGTATTTTTTTTTTTTTTTTTATTTCAAGTTCAACCCAAGTTGAGTTTAGAATTTAAATCTCTATTCTTTTAGTCGTGAATGTTCAGGTTGTGTAAAATATGATGTTACACCATATAATATAATAGAATATTTTCTATCATTTTGTATCTTTTAACAAATTTAGTTAAATTATAATTTTAATCTTTTAAACCTTAATTCTATTAATTGGTTCTTATATTTTTAACCTCCAATTCTCTATAACCTAAACTTGATTCTTACTTTTCAAAAAGTAGTTATCTTGAAACCCTGATTTAAATGAGATATGAATATAGTTAATAAAGGCATTAACATACTCATTGAATAGTCAACACATCTACTTCATATCATTTTCAACCAATGATCTACTAATTCCCAAGATGTTAAAGCTTTATAAATTTATATAATCCATTTCCATCAACATCACTAGAAAGAAGCCTTGCAGAGAGAAGGTTGAAGTCAAAGGAAGAAAGTCTGTTTGAGTTTGGATGAACATAAAATTCAGAAATTTTGAGTATGAAAGTTAAGAGTGTGGTTTGGTTTTGGTTTTGGTTGTAAAGTGGCTGTCCCTCTCTCCAATTGGCAATAAAAGAGTAATAAAAATGATGGGTTGTTTGTATTTCCAGTTTCCAGATGGTTGCAGTGCTTTGACACCTTTCATTTCAATGCAGATTTCAGCTTTCAGAACACAACAAAGCAAAGATAAAGATAGAAAGAGAGACTTTTGAGTTTTGAGTTTTGAGTTTGACACCTTAGTTATTAGAATACAGAGAAGCCTGTCCTGGCTGCTTCTGCTGCTTCTGCCTGCTGAAATAGATTGTCAATCACACTCATCTAATATATAAAATTTTCATAATTTTGTTTATTTGTTTCTCTTTTTATATTTGGAAATAGCTGCCCTTAACCAACTGAGGTTGACCCAACAAACCCCCCCCTTTACCTTTTTATCAACAAATTTTAACAGTCCCTCAAATAAACTCCTTTCTCTCTCTCTCTCTCTCTCTCATCTCCAACCCCTGCCTTAGCTTTTTACCAAAAAAAAAAAATTTGTACCTCTCTTTTCTATAACCTTTCTCAAGGAAGTTCTCAAGTGGGTTTGAAAGATCAATGATTTTTGTTAACAATAGAATACTGTAATCTATGAGTTTAACATGGTATTAGAGCAGAAACCAAGAAATTGTTAGTTGAATCCTAGTAACTAAGAGTGTTGGGAGCATTATTATATGTTCCTTTTCTTTTGAAACCTTATCATGTTTGTTGGGTTGGAGATATATCTTCAGCATTCAATGTAAATTTCAACACATGGGTGGATAAAGAAAGTTTCATGATATTGTTCATATTATATCTGTCCTTTAAGAAAAAGGAAGTTAAAGGGGGGCCTTAACTAGAAAGCCAGTAAAATAAAAAAATAAAAAAATAAATAAAAAAGGGTAGATTTTTTCACCTTAAGGAATGTACTTGGATTGCAAAACCACATGAACGGCTTAGGGCTTACATCTTCAACAGTGCTGTAACAAAAACAAACTTTGAAACTGAAATTAGAGAGTAGAGTTTTTTTATTTTTATTTTATTTTAATTTTTTTATCTCATTGGGAATCCCAAAATCAGACGTTTCATTCAATTCATTGTTTGGCACAGTGTATCAGGAATGTACTATCAGCTGTGACAATGGGGTGAACAGTCATGGGTCAAGAAAGATAGCTTTGAACAACAACCACCAACCAAACAGAACACTATCTCCATTAATGAGTTATCATATTTCTGAGCCAAAGATCTCAAACTGATGCACCCTTCATTTGAACTTTCTTCCAAAACCATCTACGAATCTAATCTTTTCTTCTGTACCTACCTCTGAATACATATACTCCATTTGGCTTTATACAAAATCAAATCCCCATTTGGGTAATTTTCAACCTTCCTTCTTTTAGGATCATAAAAAAAAACCCCTTTACTCTACTTGTCTTCACAGTTTGGTTCTACTTGGTAACAAGTCAGGAAAACAATAAGGGAAACAAAGAAGAAAGAAAAGAAAAGAAAGAAAGAAGAGGAAATTTTGGTTAATTACCTACAGTACAAAGCTTCAAGAAGCAACCCATTTCATTGAAATAATTATATAAGTACTCTCTTTAATTAAAATACCTTTCAATGTACTGATATAACTATGAGTACAGTTTGTTTTGGAATCTATTAAAGGTTCATCAATTTGTGTTTATGAATTCAGTAGAAATTATGCTGCGGTCAGATTGGGATGAGGTTTTTGAAACACTTTCCATTACTCTTCACCACAGCAAATAAACAAAAGGAAGAACCATAAAAAACAAGTAGAGAGATCAAAAGAAAACTGGGCATTTGAAGGATGTATAATGAGATAATCACAGAAGTTTAGCATTGATTAATGTAATAAATTTAGTAAAAGTGACAATGATTTTGAAAGGGTTTGTGTTTTTCGTGGAGTGTGTATTCAGGCAAAGGACAATATATAGGAAGCAGGAGATGAGGGTTAATGTTGACAAGTAAAACTGTGTCAAACAGTATTGCTCAACGCCTAAATTTCCCCCCTTTGTTAACTTCTTCCTTTCTGGTCTGTCACCTCCCAAAAAAAAAATAATAATAATTAAATTTTTGAGGGGTTAAAATTTAATTTTTCGCATTTGTTTCTTTCTTCTGCCAATCCCACGTGCGGCATTTCTTGCCCTACAGAACTGAGCCTCTGACTGCTTCCTAATAGCAGAATTATTATGATATTTGACAGCTTACCTGAACAAGCAAACTTAGGATCCTCTTCTCATACACTTGTGCAAACTCTTTGTCCTCTTCATTCTGTTCTCCCTATTTCTTTTTCATGATGAATAGCAAGAACCAAAACCATCAGACAAATCTTATTATAACTTTGCAGATGGTGAAACAAAACTTTGGAATTTTCATGAACTTCGATGGGAGATCATACATTAATAATAAAAAAAAAAAAGGATATTAAAGTATAAATCAAACTGGGTTAACTCAGAAATCTTATTCTAAATAATTTGCTTTATAATACATAATGTAATGTTGGCAGAACAGAACCCAACTGTTGTTTTGGCTTTTCTTCCAAGATAGAGAAAGAGGGAAGTCCATTATATTGGCAGTGCCAACTAACCTTCTTCAACCCTAAATGGGCAGCAAAGGAGCAAAGGGTAGATAGGAGCCTGAAAATAAGGAGTATGTAATAAAAGAATTTGGTAAGAAATGGCCCACAATATAAATGGTAGGGCTGAGCCAAAAGATTCTGTTGGGTTTGCTCCCTTGGAAGGATACGGGATGGAAGCTAAAGGTAATGGCGACGGGTACCCTTCAATGCAGAGAACAAACAAAGATGAATCTTTATGTTGGGATTTGCAAATACCAATATATAAAACATATCATTTAAAAAGATCTCTCACTTCTCCATGTTTCTATGTTAAAAGTAATTGAAAGGAATAAACCAAGATAAAAATCCCATGATGCTTCTTTATAATTCCAACATGTTGTATGATCTGTGAAGGAGAGAAAGAGAGACAGGAGAGAGGAGAGAGAGAGAGAATATGAAATGAAACAATGTGAAAAGATTGATAATTTGATTTAAGGTGGACATGAAGATTGAAGCATATTGGTCAGTTAAAATTGTCGTAAAGCACAAGGACAAACAAAAATTCCTTCACACAAGACGCAACCATAAATTCATTACATGTGGATTCTGAAATTGCTGTCTCATAACAGATAATTTCGCTGTCTTAAGAATTCTCTTTGGCCTACACTTCTATGTTCTATCTGAGGTAGTATTTGCAATAATATCTTATACCAGAAATTAAAAAAAAAAAAAAAAAAAAATCAATCACTTCTATTTTAACACCTAATGTATAAACTAAAATTAATCCTATCAAATCTCCTTAAGCACATGCAAGTATTGAAACCAACTTAACTTCTGCAGAACATTCGTTCTCCTCTGAATGAGATCTGTCTTAGAGAGGCAACCAACCATAATATAAATACTGTTTAGACTTTAGAGTAGAGAGAGAGAGACAGAATTAAATGAAGACCATGAATTTCAAATCAAAACGCATCCCATCCTCCGAGGGTGAATGATTAAAGAATGGGACAGATGCCTTCTCTCTTGTTTTTCTGTGTCTGAGCAAATTGATTGTAGGAAGGTAAAGGGTCCAGAGGTGACGACCGCTGACCCCAATTTGCATTTGCATTTGCATTTGCATTTGCATTTGTTGTCCCGAGAAACAGAGATGACCCTAAGGCCTCTCATACTGTACCCTTCAAAACTTGTCATGTAATGGACAACGTACCCTGGAATCTGGACTGCGAACAGTGATGCATTTCTGCAGCAAGAAACCGTGTCCTTCGGCTCATGTTTCAACAAGAAAATGAATCATCATGCATTATGAAATCTCTCATTGTTTCTAACTTTGGTGGGACAAAATCTAGTTTCATTTTCACATTAACTTTTCTTCCACCAGAAATATAATTTGGGGGTTCACCCTATCTTTCCCTTTCTTCTTCCTTGAAGTTTGAGCCTTTTGCAAACCCAACCACATGTTTTTGCTGACGACTTTCAAACAATGGCCAAGGATTAGAATATACAGGTTGAGTGTTTCATACAAATCCCATAGGAAATTAAATTCAAGTGATGGTAGGGGTTCAAGCATAGTTTGATTACTAATCCGACCATTTTCAGGCTATTCTCTGCTTAAACAGCAATCTTCCAGATGTATGGTCATTTGGGATGGGGGCCAAACTTGCAAGTCCCTCAACAAATTACAGTAGTCAGGGCCGGCATTGCATCAACAAATGGTAATTGTGGAAGTGCTGAGTCTCTGTCTTCTACGTATTCTCTGTTTAAATAGTTAACATTCTGACTGAAGATCTCACTCAAGATGGAAACAATCTTGTGAATCCCTCCAACCAATTTATATAGTCAAGGCCTGCATTACCACATGAATATGGTGGAATGCCTGGTCTTGTCGATCGAGCTGTAGCATCATTTCCATCACAGTTCCTGCACAAAGGAAGGAAAAAGTTATCATAAACTAACATCAGCCATGCTCCTACAGGATTTCCACATAGCAGCACGTGTGTGGGACAGGTGGTGATTCCAATTCCAGGGCATGAGTACAATAAAACAGATATACGGAGGCATTAAAAAAAATTTCTTCACCCTCTCTTCTTGACTACAACCATTACCATCCGATTAATTTCCATTCAAAACATGTTGAATAAGAGAAAGAAAAAAAAAAAAGGAATTATAACTGAAAAACACAGAAGAACCCCCAAGGAATGTGAAGATCCATGTATTTTCGTTATTTCGAGTGAAACATTGTGTAATTTGTCCACGGAATGTCATTTTTATCTCAATAACAAAATTGTTGCAGCTATGTCGCATATGTTCTCTTTAGTTCAAGTACTGCAAACAAAGTCAATCCCATGATTAAAAGATGTCCAAAACTGTGGTTAAACAAGATGTGTTGGTGTCTGTTGAAACATAGGATTATCAGGATTCAATCCAGTGGAAGTTAGACAGTTATTACAAATTATAACGATGCTCCAGCATCAATCAAGATCTTGCATCATAAAGTGAAATTTATGCATTGCTACCAATAAAAAAAATCCCAACACCAATTGCCCATTAATGGATTTCAGATATCACTTAATCCAAAATCAAAATAGAAAGCAACCAAATGTTCACCTTCCGGGATCCACACAAAGGAACTGAGAGTATAATCTGGCTGCAGCAAATGAGCAGAGCTTACTAATATCACTTGAAACTCCATAACTACACCACGCATCAGTTGTTGGACTTGCTATTATTCATAATTTTTCATAGTTTTCGACAATAATAATGCACTGGTTCAAAGTCATAATCTTCAACAATTAGCATATCACATATTTTCCAAGACCTGCCAAACTCACTTCTTGATTCCATACTCACAATTAGCACATGAACAACGTAATCAAGTGAAACACTTGCAGTTTTAATGACAGACTGAAGATTCTAAAATTACTTTCTATCACGTTGAAAAACCCACAACCCCACAAGGGAGGGAAAAACAGGGTATAATTTGCCGGAATATACAGTGAAAAAAAGTTCCCTAAATAAATGCATCCAAAGAAACTACAAGAAGCAAAGCAACTCACTTCAACGATCAGCCGTCAAGGACTGCAATTGCATTTCTATCAACCTTGCAGTGAACTCCCCGTCACTAACCTTCAGCATTTTCGACAAAGGAAGTGACAATCCATGTTCAACTAACGAACGATGACGCGGCTTAATCTTTCTCTCCAAACTAAATGAAAAATATTGCGGAAAACTTTTCAATTCCAACAAGTCACCCTTCATGTCTCCTAAGAAATAATTCACTTTAGGAACCAAATTATTTTGAATACTGTAAGTCAACAACCCAGGAGACCTTAACACCATATTAACCACATCCTCGTGCGATAAGCCCAAGCTCTCAAGGTACTGAATCTTAGGCAAAAGCGTATGTTCAACACTCGAGACCAGTAGCATTGTCGTCTGGCACGTGATGGCGTTCAACCCAACGAAACCTAGGTCGCGCAAGAACTTCAGCGCAGGTCGCAATTGAAGGTCCAAGTCGGAGACGAGAATTCTAGGGCATCGAATTATGGATTTTCGAATGTCGGGAAACGGAATTTGAACCTCATTAAGAAGGAAATCGAAAATGGGGTAAAGATCATAGTCCGGATTGGAGGTGAGGAGTTTGGGGTACATGTCGAGAACGCGGCCGACTGCAGAGAGCTCGAGTCCCATTGAGGAGAGACAAACCTCGACGGATTTGAGGGTGGAGAGAGTGGCGGAACGAGAATGGGGATTCTCCCGGAAGGCTTTTCGGAAATCGACATTAAGGTGGTTCTCGAGGTAGAGTATTTTTTCCCGGAAAAGGAGGCCGGAGTCGGAGTGGTCGGAAAATTGGGTATTGAGGGAAAGGGCGAACCGAGGTTTTCTGAAATTAGGGTTTCTCAAGGGCTTAAGAGATGGGACTAAAGACCGAGGAAAGAGGAAGAGGAAGCATGGGAGAGGAAGTTGGAGCCTGCTTATCATCTCAGAGACCGAAGCTTTTTCCCAGTGGAGGAAGAAGATGAACAAAATTGGACCAATATTTCTATTTTAATCACAATATAAAATGTGTTCATTTACAATAAAATCAAAAAAATTTGCATAATGTCAATCCAAGCCACATAAATAAACACACCATTGTACTTTTTTAGTTCAATTCTGACCTATAATTTTTTTTCTAATGAGAATCGAACTTTTACCTTCATATTTGTTGATGTTAAAAAATGATCATCCATAAATTCAGTTCAGACTAATAACTGTCTCTTAAAATTTTAGACTTGTTAAGTTAATACTCGTTGAGCGATTACACCATCATTATAACCGATGTTTAAGTGCACCACTTACTTAAATTCTCAGCGTTTCTTTTATGGCTCGTCTGTTGAGAATTTGGACGTTTTAAACTCAACTACTCTGCGGTCTCCCATGGGTCCCCTGAGATTCTGAAGAGCTCTTTCATGTGTTCTCCAATGTTCTTCATGTGACTCATAGGCTCTCACGGATCCTCTGAGCACCTTAAAGAATTTTTTGAGCTCACTTTAAGCTCTTCTCGCTAGTCTTCCATGCTCCCTCTAGATTATATATATATATATAAAAGAGTTAGACGTTAACAATTTTATAATTTCAGGATTTGCTAACTAAAATTTTGTGTATTTTACCATGTTTAATCGCTTAAATATAAGATATTGTAAGTGTAGAAGATGATTAAACTAAAAGTTTGATTTTTCCAAAAAAAAAAAATGTTAGAGAGTTTGAGGTAAGTGTGTAACATGAGCAATTGAGCATATTCTTCTAAAAAAAACGTAAACGTGGTTTTTGCAATTGTTTATAAATTTAATTTAATTATGAGAATTGTGCTATAAAATTTTAAAAATAAAAACAAAGTGGGCTTAATCTTGGTTAGCCCATCTTTTTGAAGTAGCCCGCAGTGTGAACCTGGGTTGGGCTGGCCCATTAATATGATTGACATGTAGCCCATGGGCCCAACTAGCCTGTGGCCTTGGCCCCTTTAAGAAACTCAATAACTTTTCTAAGTACCGATAACAAACCCTCCTACAAATCCCATTTTCATGAGTTACAACGATACTTTTTCTTTGTTTCAACCTCGATTTCATTGTTTGTTACTCATGAGATAATTACAAATTAAAAATTCATTTTTTCTCGTATTTCAAATCACTTAATTTAAAATCATTTCCTAAACAATTCAAAAAATAAGACCTTTTTTTTTTTTTTTTTTTTTTTTCCTTCTTAGAATGCACATGTAAGCTTAAGCTCACACACATCTTTTCCTTAATTATTATTATTCACTCAAACCCTCTACCTTGTAAGGATGTTTAAAGTCAACTTTAAGTATGACTCTTTGAAACATATATATATTTTACCCTTCAATTACCACGTGGTTGTTACACTAGGTCAAATATGAAAAGAACAAACCTTTCGGTAAATAAGTAAGTTGTTGAAAACAATCTATTTGTAACCGTACATAATTGATGGTTGAAAATGATTCCTCATTTTCCACCGCAAAATTACTGACACATGGTTAATAGTTACCCGTAGTAATTTCTCAAAACGAATCTCATCAATTTCACAAAAAGAAAAGAAAAAAAGATAGTTTTTTTGAGAAGCAAAGTGAGTGGTTTTTTTTTTTGGTGTAATGCAATTGGAAATAAAGGGTGAAAAGCAAAAAGAGAAGGAAATGTTTGGAGATAAAAATTGAGAAGGATGATGGTTAAAGAAGAAGAAGAAGAAGAAGAATGGGAAGGGTAAAATTGAAGATTAAGAGATTGGAGAATACAAACGGACGCCAAGCAACTTATTCTAAAAGAAAGAACGGCATTATGAAGAAGGCTAAGGAATTATCTATTTTATGTGACATTGATATTATTCTTCTCATGTTTTCACCTACTGGAAAGCCCAATCTTTGTTGTGGCAAACGCAGGTTTATCTTTAATCTTATGCATTTCTCCATTCCTATTCTCTATGCCTTTTAGTATTCAAAAACTTTTTCTTTTTTAAAAAAATAATGTTTTGTTTGATAACTATTTTGGTTTTTCAAAATTGTGTTTATTGATATTTCGTAAGCATTTGATTTATTTTGAAAACACTTGAACGAAGTGTCAATAGGCCTAATTTTTAAAAACTAAAGAGACCTTGAAATTTAGCTAGTGATTCAAGTGTTTTTCTTTAACAAAGGTGAAAAACTATGATGAAAAAATTGAGAGGAAGCAAGCATAGGTTTAAAAAAATAGAACTTAAAAACAAAATCGTTATAAAATAAGATTTTAGTTTAGTTTTTTTTTTTTTTTTTTTTGAAAGTTAAGCTTATAAATATAGTTTCATGAGTCATGAGTTCCTCTATTTTGTTTATATATGTTTTCGAATTCCATGTTATGTTTTGAACACTTAAGAAGAAAAAAAGGTTTTTTAATGCTGGATTTTGTTTTGGTAAACTTTGATAAGGATTCAAACATGGTAAGGAAATGTTGAGTAAAGAAGAAAAAAAAAAAAGAAGGTTTAGTAATTGTCTTAGGGTGTGTATGGAATACATTTTCAAGTGTTTAATTTAAAAAATAAGTCATTTTGGAAAAATTGGAGTGTTTGGTAACCACTCAAAATAGATTTTGAAATGTATTTTAAACCATTTTTATCACTGGAGTTTAAATAAAAATGAGTTTTTTTAAAAACACTTTTTTCTTTTCTTTAGTCAATTCAAACTAGCCCTTAGTGTATTTGATCATGAACTAATAAAATAATTATAATCTTAATCATAATCTTAATCCTTTTCTCTTCCTTACTTGTTGGTAGCATTGAGGAGGTAATCGCTAGGTTTGCTCAACAAACTCCTCAGGAAAGGGCAAAAAGGTAGGATCAAAAGCCTTGTACATCTAGACTTAAATTATATTCTTAACGATCATCGACCAAAATGCTTTTTTACAATATAATGGGACATATGGATGAAAATTTAATACTATTATGTCAACAAATTGATATACCACCTCATTCATATTCTATGTACTTAATGTTTCATTCTATCAACTAAGGCTATAAAGTGTGTACCATCGATCAAAAAGTTTTTAAGTTCAAATCCTTCACTCCATGTTAGAATTTTTGACTTCTTGATCGAAAATACATATTCTATGACAGTTGAGTTGTATTTATACTCATAGTAACAGAAATACATAATTTAACTTTGAGTAAACTAAACATCAAATTTATACACATCTAATTTATTAGATTAATAATTGGGAACTGATATGTGTGATCTCACTGATTGGAGCAGGAAAATGGAAAGCCTTGATGTAAGTAATTTCACACTCCATTTTCACTTCATTTCTTCCTCCCTTTTACAAATATGCTTTTACAAATTTGTTTACATACTTAATCACCCTTTAATCTTCTAGTCACTGCGGAAAACTTTCAAGAAATTGGACCATGATGTCAACATACAAGATTTCCTAGGAACAAGGTACTATACACTCTGTTTCTTCCCAGTGAAGTTCATATTTGCGAGACAACTCTTTTGATGTTTTTCGTTTGTTTTTCATTTTGTTTCAGTAGCCAAACCATTGAGGTACACCTTGGGACTAGCTTTATTGGTATGTTCCATTTCTTTGTATTCGTTGTTGACGATCGATAATGGCAGGATTTGGCTGGCCAAGCAAAGTTATTAAGGACCCAGCTTTCTGAAGTACATCAGAGATTAAGGTCAATGACTGTAAATCTTTTGATTCTTGTTTGTTAAGCAGACTTATTGCTGTTCCCAAATTTTTTGTTTTCTTGTTTCTTCTCTGCAGCTATTGGGGTAACCCTGACAAGATAAACAATGTGGATCATTTGGCTCAAATGGAGGATTCGCTGAGAGAATCACTTAACCAAGTTCGATTGCATAAGGTATCAATCAATTCCTTTATGTTGTGGTTGAAACGTTGGAAAACAAAGGTTTTGAAATGGGATTTTTCTCCTTTACGTTTTCGGTATGCCAATCCACGATCAAGGAGTGAAAGAACCAAGTGGACTCTAGTGATATTAGAATTTGCACCTATTTGTATCTATTTAGTGATCATTGATCAGTTTGCTAGTCTTATTCATACATGTACTTTTTCTGATACAAAATGAGCCACTTCAACTTCAAATAGGTTCATTGTTGTGCCCATGTTACATTAATCTAGCATGGGCTACACAAGCCCCTAGTTGTTTACCATATACATTGAGTTGTTAGGGATTTCAACTCACCAAGCGAAACTAGTGGTTTCTTGGTTACGACCAGTTACAACTAAAATTCCATTAAGGAATGATTTGAATCTTAGGAATTCTATCGTTCCTTAGTGTTCTGTATGCTTGAATCTTCTAGGAGAAAAGATAAAGATTTGGGATTTGGAACTTGTGCTAAAATTTTCATTATTTTGGCAGGAAAATCTGCAGAAGCATCCTCCAGTACCATTAGAGTTCACTAATCAGGTAAAGAAGTCCTAATATATTGGCTTAAACTTATACCTCCCCCATTAATACTATGGTCTCTTGTGGCATTTCGTTTTAATCTCCACATTGACAAATAAAGTGGGAGAGCATTAAGAATATATAAAAGCCCTGAGGCCTACCAAGTTTCATTGTTGAGATTGGAGGTACTTTAACAAGTATTTTCATTACTTCAAAGATGTAGTAAAGTTTCTTTGATTGCAAATGCAGGATGAAATGCATCTACCTTTCAATATGAGTGTTGAGCAACAACTCCAACAACTCCAACACTTCTCTTGGATTCCCAGTGATAGTCAAAATATAGTTTTACACGACGATCCAAACTTCGTTCTCCATAGGTAAGATTGAAATCAACTATGAGTATGACTATATACTTGTTTGGAACGACTTTTTAAGTACATAAAAAGTCATTTTTCCAAACTAGACCTTATGTAAAGCAGTAGAAGGACATAAAGTTGAAGTTAATCACCAGTACCACTATAAAGCAATGACAAGCATGCACAAATTTTGGACAGTGTATAAATGAGCTTGGAAGGTGACAATTTTACAGAAAACTGACATTAAACGTATTAACTTTTCTTCCTTAGGGATGTGGAATGCTCTGCAAGTTCCTCCTTTGCTAGTTACCCTGGTTATTTCGGCACGGGTCGAAGTCCGGAGATTTCAAATTCTGGACAAGAAAATGGAGTCCTCCCTGAACTAAGCATAACAGAACCTCCAAGGCCCCAGCTAGGAGGGCAACATTCCTACATGTCTTATAATGTTAATTTTTTTAATGACCCGAGATATCAACCTCCAGCAGAGATGAACCTGCCAGTAAATCCTGTAGATTATCATGTTAATGGGAACTTGGACACCACCCAACACAATTGGGCTTCTTCTTCTGGTCCTTGTGCTGTTTCATTGTTAGACGATCGCTTGTTTCCTTAAGTAAGTTTTCTTTTGTCGTCTCATCACAATGTTTTGATGATTTTGTTGCTCAGAGTATAAGAAAAAACTAACACTTCTTTTTTTTCATTCAAACTCTTTATGCATCGAAGTTTGCATATATTTTGGAAAATCAAGGTGGTAGGAATACTGCTAGGAATGTTATGGAAGTATTTGAGTATATAATCGTAATTAGTTAGGACGTTTATTATCTATTTGGTTATAAACAGAGCGACAGGAGATGAGGAAGGCAAGGAAGGCAGAGAATTGGTTAGTGGCTTAGGCTTAAGTGGCATTGGGAGGTTCCAAGAACCTCGAGAGGATTATCTTTTATATTTCAATGCATGTGAGTTCTATCTCAAGTTTTCATGTACCGTACAGAATTCTAGCAAAATTTGGTCTGATGTATGAGTATGATAGATATCAATATATAAGATCTTTTACACTCTCTAGTTGTTTCGTTTTTATATGTTTCCTTTGTACCAGAATACTAAGTGACTTATAGATTTCAACTTTGTCAAAGCTAGCATTTCATTTCTAGCCGCAAATAATTGAACTTATGTTTATGATAAAAATCGATACATAAGATCTTTTACTCTCCTTTTATATGATTCCTCTGCACCAGAATACGCAAATAATTGAACTTATGTTTCACATAATACAGTATTGTAATTCTGGAAAAGTTGATTGCGTACCTGATAGCTCGAGGATGATTTTGAACTACGTTCAACTCTTGTCTCGTTCAAGTTCATCTATACCAAGCAACTATAGCATACAGCAAGAAGCCGATGGCCTGATACACACACTATTTCAGAAGTACCCTCTTGAGGCGGCTGTCACCGGGCGAAGGAGGCTCGGTGCTTACTCTCCATGAAATGAGGTTTCAAGGAGTTGTTTTTTTGCTTTATCCCTGTCTGTCTTTTTGGCAGCTAAGGTACTGCCTTTCATTTGCTCCCGCTGACATGGAGCTGTAAATAAAAATAGCAACATAGCATACAAGTTATAGTTAAATGTCTTCTTCAGTTGGCTGATACTAATTCAACATGTTTAGTAACTTGTCTGTCCTATACGACAGAGACCAAGAATAAAAGGCAAATAATTTTTTAATTTCGTATTTCTTTTACTGCACAACCGCAACCATAGATAGATTATCAATTCACACAAATTTTGGTGATGATAACATTTCAAAACTTGTATTTTCAACTTCAAATATGGATCCCTTGTTTACAAGTCATTTATATTTGGATTAAAACTTCTAGCTTTATACTGTACATAGACCTTGAAAACTCCATGAGAAGCCGATGGATTAGAATAATAATACAAATTTCATTACCAAATGTTTCAGCCCAACTCCCAAGGCTTGGGTTCTAGACAATTGGGCTTCGAGTTCAAAGTTTAGAGACCCAGAAGGGGGACAATCAAAGAAATTAACTTTTTTTTTTTTTTTTTTTTTTTTCATTTTTAGTTTAACAATTAAGGAGCAGAGAACTTAGCCATCGACCTTTTGAGATAATTAATGGTGCCGTTATACTCGGATTGACAAATGAGCCTTTACTATACAAATTACATAATTTTGCTTATGATTAATGTAAGTTAACTTTTGACTTTGGGGGCAGATGGGAGAAAGAATAACAGAGGAAGCCAGCCCCACAGGAGATTGAAAACATTAATACAAAAACAGAGAAACAGAGCACAATTAAATAAAAGTCTGCGGTCTTTCCTTACTTGAGGAAACTGAAAATTTACACTTTCAGCAACCAATAATACAACAAATATAAGTAGCGCGGCAGAAAGCTGATTAATGATTACAATGAACTCATAATAGTAACTAAAATGCAGGCGGGTGGTTAGAGCCCACCTCTGCCAACTTTTGCTTTATAGCAAAAGTTAGGGTAAAAAATCACAATAAGTAGCCATTAGGGCACTCATTCAATGTTGTAATTTGAATCAAAATGATAAGAAAGAGCCTCCCAAAATAAGCCCTTTCCTCATTTTTTTGACTCAAACACTCACATAGTATACTATATATCTAATACTCTAGTATACTTTAAGGTAAAGAAAAAGAAAAAAAATAAGAAGTCACACTAGATTGCTTTACTCTGCATAACCATAAAGCTTATTTTAGCTAGAGGAGGTAATAAATCAGAATTGGGCACCACTGTAAGTCTGTCCAAAGGACCAGCCGGCTGGGACAGCGTTGTTGGAGATGACGGTTCGGCCGTCGCTGGTGGTTACCTTAAAGGAAAGGCTTTGACCATTGAGGTAGCTGTTGCTCTGCCAGTTCTGTCCCCAGTTCCTTGACATTGCTTGCCAACCAGTTCTTGATCCTTTGATGGAAACTGCGTGTACATCACCAGCACCACCCACGTTTGTGATGAGGACCAGGTTGAAGTAGGAGTGCCCGTTGATGGTGAACCTTATGCCTCCTCTTCTCCTGCAGGGAACCCTACAAAAAAGAAACCCCCACCAAAACTTATTAAATTAAATGACTCTGAAATACATTCCCTGCATTTTAAAAACTCTGTTTTAATGGCTTGCTAAATTGCTTACCTTCTGTAAGCAACAGGCACAATTCCTGCTCTGTACTGAGCAATGTGTTGGAATACAGGTTGAGAGAGATCAAAGTGTTGAAGAGGAGGGTTGCACCAGCCTCCAGCGTTGTTGGGGAGGGCATTGTTTGGAGGGCAGAAATTGGTGGCTGTGACCACAATGGAGCCTGGCAAGCACCATTTAGGGTCACTAGCGCACCTAATCTCGTAGCAAGAGCCACAGCTCAAGCCATTGTTGAATAAAGCCGTACTCAAAGCAGCAGTGTTTGTTCCATAGCCTTGGCTATATAAGTTGCCATACCCACAAGCCCCACCTGCACAATTTCATCAAACACCAAAAAGTTCAGCCATATTTCACATTGTCTGCCAACTGTTTGTAAAAAGTCCTCAAAGAGGTCATGAATAAAAAAAAATGGTTGTTGTTTTGGTGCATACCCATTGTCCCAGAAGCATCACTCCCACCATAGAAGGTGGCGTGAGCCCCAGTCCAGCCTCCACCTGCATAAGCATCAACAGAGGAAACTATGGCATAAAAACCTGCCAAAAAGATAAGGACAGAAGCCATTCCTGCAAAAGAGAGAGTTCAACTTTCAGCAAATCTTCTATTTCTCTTTTTCCATTTTCAAACTAACATGATTGTAGATTAGCACTAGAGCTAAAGAAAATGTGTGTTTGTGTGTGAGAGTGGACAAGATGATTACCAGAAGAAAAGAAGTAAGAAATGAAGGTACAGAAAGAAGCAGAGGAGTGAGAAATTAGGAGAGTTTAGGGGACAATATATAGAAATTCTGAGGGGGGAAAAGGCTGGCTGTGACTAATTAACCACCGCCACTACAGACCAACACGTTTTTAAGGTACTGGCACCTAAAACCGCTGGGTGCAAAAAGTTTAGCCTTGAAATAGTAAAAATAAGTTCTCAGCGAGTGAAAAAAGTACCTCAATTTTGTATTTCGTAATGGTTAGCGTTTAGATCTCGTTCGTCTTCATTGTACTTGTGGGCTCCACATGAACTTGACCTCCAATCTGCTTCTTCCATCTAGTCTCTCTTTTCAAGCTGACTTACGCACTTTGATGCCTAAGTTAATACATGGAGTGTATAGTTCAGCTAAGCACACAAGAAATAAGGTTAGAGTTCTCCATATTAGAGGTTACTTGCTCTTCCCTTTGGAATTGTCGAATGAAGCTATTTATAATATCCTTTCTCTGACAGTCACCTGCAATTATATATAATTTTGGCGATGTCAAGTTGTTTTCGATGCTCAAAGTTATAGGATGCCAGACCGAGCGTAACTTGATTATTTCTCGATTGGTATATTTTGGAACGCGCATCTTTCTATGCCTTCTCTTGATATTCTTTGGGCTTGGATCGTCGGTAGGCTTTGGACCTTATCTTAAACAACCTCAATAGTAATTATTAAGGTAAATGTAAATTAAATTTCAAATATACAACCAAGGGTTATTATAAAAGAACGGGATTGAATAAATTATATATAGTTTATTTTGTAAGCATTAAAGGGTGGTTTGAGGGACCAAAACGTGTGGTTTTGGAGGTTGCTAGTGAGATATCCAAGTGGAGTAAGGCGGTTTCTGGCCTATTGGCTAATGAATTTTCATAGCCATGTGCAACCAAGCAGCATCCCCCTCTCTTTGGCCTTTTCCCCTCATCTCCCTTTCTTTTTTTTTTCTTTACTTCTCTTTTTTTCTCATTTTTTATTTCTTCAAACTGTCTGCTTCACTCATTTCTAAATTATGATTTTATGCCTTCCACTTTAATCAATCTTTTTAGACACGAAAAGAGAATAATGTTATCAATGCCGAAATTTTTTTTTTTAAAAAAAAAAAACCCGTAGAGAATCAATCCTACTAACATAAAACAAGGAATAGCACTCTATCATTCATAATTTAACATTAAATTTCAACGTTCAATTCAACCCTAAACTATTCTAATAGATTTGTGTTTAATAAATTCTTGTAACTTTAAAAATGAATTTTGTATTTATTAAGAACGTTGAAAGTTAAAAAAAAAATTAAAAAAAAATTAGTTAGGAAACTTATAATATAACGAAAAAAGTTTGATGTAATTTTGAATTGAATCCTTTATGGAATTTTTACACCAAAGAAAAAAAAAGCATTAAATATTTTAATTTAAGTTGAATTGAAAAAGGAAAAGAAAAAGAAAAAGAAAAATGGAGGAGCCCACATACAGTTGAAGTATATTCTTTGGTTAGAGGGTCCATGAAGGGTTGCTATACAATCTGACTGAACATATTGAAATAGGAGCTGACCCCTCTCCCCTCCTTTTTCCTAATATATTATCAAATTTGAAAGAATGAAAAATATAGATAAATAAATAAATAAAAAGAAACAAATATTGGATAGCACGTGGGTGATGACATCTTTTAGCTGTCTTATACCAACCTTCCAATTTCCAACTAATGAACCCCATCATAAATCAATCCTCCCCCTCGACCAAATAATTCTCCACATTCTTTTTCCCTTTTTTCTTAAAACAAAATAGAAATTAAAAGTTTATTTACGTGTGGTTCTTGATATTAAAAAAAAAAATGTTACTTTTCATTCACTATCCATCGAATTATAAGAAGGAAAAATTTATGGTATATAAATAAATAACAACTTATATTTATTGAAAAATTTGAAAGTATAATCGCGCGAGTAATTAGTTCATAAAAAAGAAAAAAAAAAATCAACTTTTACCTATAAACTTAAGTGGGTAAGCCGATTTAAATTTTAAACTTGTATTCTTATCAATTTAAACATTAAAATTAAGAAAACAAAATTAAAAAAATAAGTTTAACTATTTAATACTATTATTCACATTTACGTACCCCTCAATTATATTAGAATAGTTAAAAGGTTGATCTTTACTCTTTAAAGAAAAAGTTATGTTCTAATAAAATTAGTACTAAATTCATTATTCGACAAATTAGAATAAGCATTTAAGAATGATATACGAATCCCATGAAATAAAGTAACATATCATCTAATAACATGTCAAATAATGTATAAAAAAAAAAAAGTATGTACGATTAACAAGAAATTGTTGTTTTGGCTTTCTCTTCCCGTCATTTTTTTTTTGTTTGGAAAGAGAGCTTTCTAATTCGTATTCCATCCTTCATTCATGAGGATCTTTTAATGTGAATTTTTGGGGTGGTTATCCCGATTTTAACCTAAAAAAGATTATCGATTCACACCTTAATTGGTTTTTTTCAAGGGGTTTTTCCCTTAAGATAATAAACAATGGGATCCATCAATGAGACAGGGAGAAGGAAAAAGAAAATTGGAAGATGGGGTTGAGTCAAATTAGAGATTTTGAAAGATGTCAGAAAGTTTGTTCATACTAAGAACTTTCCAACCATTAATTTCTTGATGTTTCCACCTTTTTTTAAGACTAAACTTCTGGTCTTCTTTCCATTCCAAAATTTCAACTCACCCAAAAAAAAAAAAAAAAAAAAAAAAAAAAAAAAAAGTCATCTATTTCGACTATATCCAGATAAGGTGCATTGATTACTGCAACTTTTCTTTTCTTTGATCAAAGATTAGATTTGGTAAGAAAATTATGGAGGGGAAAAGAAAAGGGTTTCACACGTGGGTAATGGCAGTAATTGGCCACATGTGTGAACATTAGCTTTGTGACAGATTTTCTACATTATATTAAAATGATGACTTGGGTGTATTAAAGAAGAAATAAATCATGATTATTGCAGAAGAAAATAAGATCTGCATGGAAAGCGACTTCCAAATTAGAAAGATTCTTCACTAATCCCAGACTTAAACACAACCGAGATTTACGGCACTGTGTCTCATATTCAATATAATATATATATATATATATTTGGTCAATTCCTTGAAAGCCAAAGTCCAACCATTATATATATTTTTGTTTCCTTCTTGGACTTTTATTTATTTCTTCCTATTTCCCGCATAATTTCACTTTTAATTCTTTTTTTTTTCTTTTTTTTTTTTTTTTTTTGGAGTTCATTTCACCTTAATTCTTAATTTCAACCATTCTGTTGAATTTTCACCAACTTTCATTTGGATAATCAAATTATTCTTCGTCAAATACGTACAAAATTGAAGCCATTTTTATTCAACATGGCCAGTCAAGTTTCTGCCAACATTCTTTAATATTTTGATTTTTGACACCTGTAAATCTAAAATACTCGTCGATCTGTGTTCCACTATAGCATATATTTTCAATCAGAAAGTGACACTTTTGAATCTCCATCTACACATATAGTTGTTCTAAAATTTTTTTTTTGCAATATCCGAATGCTTTATGAAAAACATTAGTTTTGGGTCAAATTTTAAAAATAGAAATAAGAATTTGAAATTTATAAAAATAATATGTTTTTTTTCCATAAAAAAAAAATTATTATCTTAACGAATTAAATAATGCTCAAGTAAAGATTGATGTTTTAATCATACACTTACGTTGACTAACAAATAATTAATTGCATTGTCGATTTGGGTCAATGAGTTTTCAAACTATATCTTTCTAGTTCTTGAATTTTTAAAAATAGATTTAAGAGTTTCATGAAATAATTTTTTTTTATTATTTTAAATAATTATATAATATTTTAAGTTTGAAAAATAATTTTTAAAGTTAATTTTAGGGAGAAGAGAGTTTTAAAAATTATTTTTTATTTAAAATGTCATATAGTTATTTTATAAATTAATAAAAAAATCACTTCAGAAGCCTTTTAAACTGATTTAGAAAAAAAAAAAAAAACTTAAGAACTAAAAAGATACTGTTCAAAAACTTACGGACTACATACACATATTCTTAAAAACTCGAAGACTAAATAGATTCATTTTAAAAACTTTTTTTGGTGGCATAAAAATGGTAAAAAAGAAAAAATAGAAAAAAATTATATTTTTAGTCTCCAAGTTAGGAAGAATGTGTGCATTTGGTCATTAACTTTTTAATATATACCTTTCTAGTCCTAAAGTTTTTAATAATAGATGCAATTGGTCCTTAAATTTTCAAAACATACATTTTTAGTCCTTAAATTTTTAAAAATAAGTTTATAAAAAGGTCTATGAATCAATTTTTTATTATTTTAAAAATTAATTTTAGAAAGAAAGGATAATTTTAATTTTAATTTTCTAATTTATAATGACATGTAATTATTTAAAATAATAAAAAGATTACTTCATAAATTTTTTAAGAAAAATTACTATAAACAGAAAAAAAAATATCAAACTACTTATAAATATAAAAAAAAATTTCACTGTCTATCTACGATAAATCGCAATAGAATTCTATCTAATTAACGATAGAGTTAAAAAAAAGATAGATTTTTAAAACTTAAGGACTATACACCTATTTTTAAAAATTCGAAAACTATTAAGGTCGATTTTAAAAATTCTTACTGGGATAAGTTTTTCTATTCTTTAAAATTGGGATGTTAAAAAGATAAAATTTTCAAAATATATATATATAAAAAAAAAAAATAGAGAAAAGAAAGCGAAATGTAATGTTTTGACGCGAGTGAAGCAAGTGCACATGCAAGTTTTTTGGCTTCATATTCCAAGTCGAATCCAACTTGTCTTTTAATTTACCCCAAAATCCCTCATTCCCTTTCTCTCTCTACACATTCTTCCAAACACCTTTATTGCAAGTTTTTTCCCACAAAAACAACACATTAAATCTCATCTTCAATCTTTCATCTAATTAACAACTTTTCTTTTTATTAATTAATTACATATCCATATTAATTAAATTTTATGTTTCTTTTTCTCTTGCCACAAAATAAACTTTGGGCATCAATATAATTATGATTTCTTAGAAATTTGTTTGTTATTACTTCTTATTAAGTTAATTACTTTTTGTAAAAACTTATATTTCTCATTCTACTCTCACGCGTGAGTATATATATTAGTCGTTTCAACCATTAATTAAAAAAAGTATGTGGGAACTATTTTATTAAGGAAAGACTTTTCTTCTAATATGGTATCAGTTGATATTTCTCTCTCCGTCTGATTTTTTCTTCCTTGCATTTGCCATAGATATTGCAAATACTGCAAATCTTACAATCTCTTTTGAAGTTCCTATTGTTCCTATCACCAATACTATATACTATATGCTTTTTCTTTTTTATATAATTGTGGATTGAAACACATTAAATTTGATGGAAAATTATTTTGTCTAACTTTTTCTATGGTAAAGTTTTGGAAGTCTAAATAGTGTAGCTTTACGTTAATTGAGTGAGAAAATAGGGTTTTGTTTAAATCTATTTACAAGTAAAGAAAAAATTGAATTATTTTATGTGTTGTACATAATTTATATATACTAACTTTCTTGAAGTTTGAATTTTGAATATATCATTACAGAATGGAAATTATTAATTTTGAAATTTAAACCCAACATACATTCTCATGTAAAAGAGTGTTGCAAATCTAAGTAGGATATTTATTCATATGATAGGAGTATATACAATAATTCAATAGTGTAAATTAAATTTTTTAGGTCCACCCTATTGCATAAGAAAGAGAGAGATTTTATTTCCGAAAAAAAAACAATCTGTCTGAAGATTACATATTCAACAAGCTTCCACAACAATTTTCTAACATGTCAGTGACAAAGAGATATTATTTTAGTGATCTATAGCATAGCTATCATGAATATTTGAAAAATCTTTCGTTATTAAATATGGATGCTCGACTCGATGTATATGTTTATGTCATGAAATCAACAAACAAAAATGAACAAAATACGTAAAACAATAGAGAATCGATATAGAAATTTACATAGTTTCTTAATAGTGTGCTAACTACGTCCACGAGCAGAAGGAGAACAATTAACTATTAGAGAAAATAGTTCAGATAATAGAGCAAAAGCGTCTCTAAAGTTAACAAATTTATATATCACACTTCTCTAAACTCTAGAGTAAAAAAATGTAAATAACGTAAATATGATAAATACAAAACTAATTTAAGTCGTTCGAAAAGTCAGATAGCAAATTCAAAGCATTCCAACGATTAAAGATAACTATTTATTTGAAGATTATATTAATTTTTTTTTTTTTTTTCAAATATGATGGTTACGGTATAAAAATATGTGATGAGAATGAGATGATAGTGTTGGATGTTGACGGATGAGAGATGTTTTTTTTCCTAACTTTTATAGGCTCTTTCACTGTTAATGTTGGAGATGAGATCTATTTTTAGAGATTTGATAAAATAGATGTCTCCCCCATATCATATCCCAATGAAACAACAAATTGCAAAATTCACGTGCTCTTTTTCTTTTTCCTATCACTAAGAGAAGAGAAGAGAAGAATGCTCCGAAAGTTAACTCCTTTTTGTAACCACTAATGAGATTTTCCAAGTGGGAAAAATGAAAAATAAAATAAAATAAAATAAAATGTAGTCAACTTTCTTCATTGATTTGACTTCTTACTTTTCACTTGTGGAATTCACATGCTCGCTTTAACAACCCCAACAATATTTTCTCTCCCATCTTTTCCTTTTTTCGTCATTTACTATTTTATCCCCATACCTTGTCTTTAATCCTTCATTTTCTTTATATATATATATATAAAAAAAACATTAAATCTTTACCATCACTAAATAAAGAAAAATTATATATGAATTTTAAATTACAGTTTTTACAAAGTGGAAACTTGTCACATCTCCAATTAAAGGTGATAGTCGGTTCAATTTTATCGGTTTTAGGGTAAACTAAGAACCAAACCAAACTAATCGATTTTATAAAGAAGAGATCTAAATCGATGTCTCATAAAAACAAAACCAATTGATTGATTTTTATTATATGGGTTTGGTTCTCAATTTTTACATTTTTTTTCTAAATTTTTATTTTAATTTCCACTTTTGTTTTGAATTGATATTTTTTGCTAATTTTAAATTAAAATTAGATCTATTTATTTTTTTATAGATTGAAATTAGACATTTTTATTATTTTTTTGGCACTTTTCTAGATAAAAATATATGTGCTTCATAATTTTTGTTCTTTTTTCAGAACAACAAATATATATGCACTATAATAATTAAAATACTGAAAGATACCTAGTGTTAGAGTTTATTTTTAAAGGTATATATACACCCTCGTTTGGTTCGATTTTGATTGGTTTTTCCAATAAAAAATTGATCTGAATTAATACTTTTTTATTTTCTCTAAATACAAACAAGATATCCAATTTTATCCTAAAAAACAAGACCAAACCAGTGGATCGGTTTGATTTTTTGATGCACTCCTATTGCCGATGACCCAAAAGTTTAAGTTGATGGGTAAAGACAAATTTAATATTATATCATGTAACACTCCCCCTCACTTGTAGGCTTGGAATATGTAGAAGACTCAACACGTGTAAATCAATTTTAATTGGGGAGAAAATAGCGTAAATCAATTTTAATTTGGGAGAAAATAATGTTGCAGGGTTTTGAACACATGACCTTTTGGGCCACCACGTTAAATCACTAATTGACCCAAAAGCTTAAGTTGATGGGTGAAGGCAAATTTCATATTATATCATCTAACAAAACCGTGAAGATAAGGAAGCAAAAGCTCACC
The DNA here is from genome assembly GCA_002890555.2 of Lagenaria siceraria. Lineage (NCBI taxonomy): Eukaryota > Viridiplantae > Streptophyta > Magnoliopsida > Cucurbitales > Cucurbitaceae > Lagenaria > Lagenaria siceraria. The sequence continues at coordinate 26,063,704 of CM016484.1, forward strand.
CTACCAAGACACAATTCTAATATCTCATCATTGTCACCCCGAGGTTTGGTGTAGATAGTAAGAACCCACTCAAAGTGACGAGATCTTGTATGACTAAGTTTGGCAAGGACTCTATACATTTACCACTTATCATTACAAATTAGAGAACCTTCCTAACGAATAGATATTTTTTACATAATAGTCATCAGATCATATGGATGATGGTAAGCAAGCAAACCAACAAGCTGACTTGGTATAAAAAACCATGCGTCTACCCTTGACGAAAAGCACTTAGCAAACTCAAATGCACTAGTGTTAGAAAGAAGAGATTTTTGAGCTTCATTTTACCCAAAATTTAAAAGGATTGATTTTCTATAACAAGAAAAGTGGTTTAGTAAATTACTACGTTGTGTTAGGAGTGCAAACGAGATCATGAATATATAAGTGAAGATAATTATCTTCATTTCCATGAGACATTTTAAGTGGTTCGAAAAGAAAAGTTATGAGAGATTTATGCCAAAAATAGACAATATCATACCATTTTAGAAGTAAGTGGAGGTTCCATTCATGTTCTTATAATCACTTATTAGTGAAATATAATGAGTGCATCTATTATCTTATGGACGAATTAATGATATGTCTATTTAAACCACATTTTCATATCGATTAACAAAATTGTACTATCTCATTAATATCTTTTTTCTTTTGTAATTTAACATCTTATAATCATAAGAATTGGAGTCAGAGGAATTTAGTACTAAAGAATTGAAAACGGAACTCTTATAGAATTAGAGACCAAATTATTTTTCTAAAAAATATATATATTTGGCCATTTAATTTTATTAATGTTTCTTAAAACTTTGAACGAGATTATAGGTGACACTTTTGAAAAATAAAATGTCATGAAAATGCGAATATTAGTAATTTTGCAAATACAGCGTCGTTTTAACTACCATGGATGGTGGGATTTAGGTAGGTAGTTCAACCAACCAACTAACATAATGTTTTTATTTTATTTTTACAATTACAATTAAAAGCTCATTAATTATAAAGTGAGCCAAATTCTCCACCTACACAATGAAAAAATCAATCTAACCCCTGCCCGGATTTGGTGGGCCACCCTCTTTTAGTGAAAAAAGATCTCCAAATATTTGGTAGCTAAAATTCGAAAAATACAAGCTCTAGTTATTAGTTAAATTGTTTTTTGCTTTTTATTATTTATAATAACGAGTTATTAATTATTGTTTGTTGTAATTATTGTTGTTATTATTATTGAAGGCAGAGAAGTAAATAGGAGTAAAAGTGACCAGCTAGCTTTTTTTTTTTTTTTTTTTGGAAAAAAAGACGACCAGCTAGCTAATTAAATTAGCTATAGCCCTGTGCCCATAGATTGAAATTTATTATTATTATTATTTAAATAAATAATTAAAGAAATTGCCATAATAAAACTTTATGGTGCCGACAAATGTGGTATTATTTTATTACAGCGGGTGTCAAAGACCCATGGTCCAGGGTGGCGATCTTAGGACAATCCAAACACCTATTCATTTAAATATTAATCAGGGTTAATTTGTCAAATCAAGCATAGTTTAAATAACATATAATAGATATTACAAGGAAAAAAAATGGTTTAGTTATTTTGTTATTAATATTAAAGATTGTTATTTAGTTAGTTATTTATTTAACAACCTATTGCTTCTCTTTACGTTATATATATATATACTATTGGTATGTTTATTAATAAAGTGTGAGAGTCAATTATATCAATTCTTTAGTTTAATATCGTATCAATCGCTTTTTCTGTTGCCCAATAGACTTTCATCTTTCTACTTTACCTTTTCCTTCGTCTTCAACCTTCGAATATCCTGAAAAACTTCCACCATGTCCAATGAAAATCTTCCTTCAAACTCCTCTGAAATTCCGATCCCGCCTACCACAACCTCCTCTGAAAAATCCTGTGAAATTCCTCTCAACCATTCTACAACCTCTTTGCAACCTTCTTATACAGGCATATCTTAATTCTCACTCATAATTAATTTATTTATGGGTTAAGATACCCATTTTAGTCTTTATACTTTAAAAAGTTTGTTAAATTTTAGTGAATCTAAAATCAATAAATTTTAAATTTAAACTTTTAAAGTTATATTTTTTTAATCGAAATTTGTTAAATAATAATAATAATTTTTAGACCAAAAAATTACGGTATGTGAATATATATGTTTTCAAAATTTATTGTAAAAATGCTAATAGATAATAAATTTTTTTTCTTTCTAAAAACGTAGAAGTGGAAAATCAAATTAGTCCTTTAAATTGTGTAATTTAGAATCAATTGTGACCCTTGTTTCTACTTGAAACCATTCATACATAATTCTCACATATGCCTAAACTTCTTTTAATGCAAAATTAGTGAAAATATGATAGAAAAATGTTGGTACCAGGAGGGTGGCAGAGTCTTTTTATCAATATATATGGACGATTCTTCGTAGAATTTTGGGAGAAGAGTACTGCTATTTAGTTCATTTTGACTTGATTTTATATGAGATTAAATTGAAATAATTATGATAGAAGGTCTAAATTGATTTGAATATAAAAGTTTAAAGTTTTAATCGATACAATTAAAAGTCTGTAATTTTAAAGTTGCAAAAATTTATTATCAGAATATGAATTGCCATTATATTTTTAAAAACTAATGAGACTATCACACACTTGATCATAGGTATGTTGGGTTTGCATTTTTAATTAATTTAGAACAACGATAGTATATTACATAAATGATAATCCATAAACACTCGTCATTTTCCCCAATGATTAATATAGGTTCTTTCTACACAATTCATTTTTTTATATTATATATAAATAAGTTGTCTCATTTGACTATATTTGAAAACAAACCTTTTAAATATTCTAAAATTTAATATTAGAGTTTATGAAAACTATAATTTTCTTTTAAAAAAGCCATTTTACAACTAATTCTCTAAATTACCCTCAAATTTCAGTATTTTAAAGATATTGAAAATGTCGTCGGATATATTATATATAAACCATAAATAGCATAGTCAAAGTGCCGACCACCGTAACAAAAGCTCAAATGAATCACATTGGAAACCCAAATTTATTATACATTTATGTACGGAACCGAGCTTAAGTAGTTGATAAAGTGTCAGTAAAGTTCTTGTCCTGGTTATTAAATATAAGTTTCTATTGGGTTTAAATTATCAAATTTATATTGAATTTAAGGTTTTAAATAAAATATTCAAAATTGATGCTTTTATTTATTTTTTTAAAAAAATTATAAAACCGTAGGTAACACACCATATAATATATATTTGTACTTTCAAATATCGAGGTAGAGAATTCGGATCATAATTTGTGACGATGAGTTGAAAAGTCAAAGTCTACACAGAGAAAAAAAGGTAATTTAAAATTATGGAGTCGCATTAATGAATGTGAATATATAAATATATAAAAATTAAAAACGACGTAAAATGTGATGCATCGGCTGTAAATGTAATAATAACGTGCAATTAATTTTCAGCTTCACCCAAACGCTACCCTCCATTTGGCTAAAATGTTTGAAACGTGAACTCAATATTCCAGCTCAATAATATTGGGAAAAAATTTTTAAAATAAAAAAATAAGAGAAATTATTTACATAAAATAAAAAAATTTGTAAATAGTTGTAATAGAAATGATAAAAGTCTATCACTGATAGATGTTGATGCTGATAGAAGTAGTCTATCAATATCTATCAGTATTTTTTGTGTTGCTATATTCTGTAAATAGTTTGACATTTTTTCTATCGGTAAAATTTTTCCATATTATTAAGTATGATTATTAACGAACAAAAAAATAAATAATTTTCTTGTTTTATGTTCACTAAATTTTATTTTCATATATAATAGAATAAGATTTAAATGTTTTATGGTGTTAAAACTAAAATAAATAAATTAGAAGATTTAAACTTTAAACTTCAAAATTAAGAAATTTACTGATATTATATAACTAGATTTTTTTAGTACAATAAATTTGTAAGAGAAAATGTTGTTTATACTCATATTGACATATATTATATAATAAGTTGAGTTAGATTTAGATTGACTTTATTTATTTATTTTTTCTTTCATTTTCAAACAACGTATATTTTAAAATATAAAATGACCCAAAATTCTAAATCTTAGAGTTAGTTTGAGATTGTTTCCATTTAATATTTGCCTTTTAATATGAATCTGGGACATTTGTAAAAGTAACACAAAATTACTAGAGATTTGTAAAAGTAACAACAAATTTACGGATTTTGCAAAAACGACAAAATTTGAGATTGTCACCAACACATAAGAAATTAAAAAGTCCAACATATCCTGAATGAACATAGAGCCAAAGCACAAAATCTAAACAATGATATATACAAATGATATACTTGATATGCATGTAGATGTATATATCAATGATATGTCTGATATATTACTTCTTTTTACCCGTGAGAGCAGTGGTAGGCTTGAGTATACAAACATTAGTAAGAAACCAATTCCCCAGAATTCTAAGGGTTCAATCATAAGGTTCATCTATAAAGTGAAGGGTAAATCAAAGAGTTTAAGGTCGGGTCGAAAGACATAGTCAATAAACAACAGCTGAATACTCGATCTTGTACTATATTAACCCAAAAGATAGTTATCAGTCAAGGACGCAAGGTATACCATTGAATTAATATAGAGGGACACAATTATTAAAAGTTAAGTGGGAATTTTGAATGAAATTGTATAATATGATTTACTTATTTTATATGAAATAATGTCTATCTTTTAATTATAACCTAAATTTATGTCCTCTATACTCGATATGAATGCTGAAATGCATGCCATTGATATACTTGATTTGTTACATTGCTAAAATGAATTACAATAACACTAATAGACCTAATTATGAGTGCTAATATATCGACAATTGATAAGATTAATTAGTTAATGTTTAATCTTTAATTTTGGTTAAATTACCATAAATTACTTTTTGCCTAACAAATTTGTAAAGTTTAAAAAAGTTAAAACATGGGAGAACTTACAATATATAACATCTAATAAATACTATAACTATCAATTTTGTATTTAATAAGTTTTAAAAATTTTAAAAATGTTTCATAAATAATGACTAATTAGACAAAAAAATTGAAAAGTGAATTTATGAAATACAAAATTAAAATTTTTATTAGACATTTTTAAGGTTGAATTCAATAGACCCGACACTCAAATTAGTTTGTTATTATTTTCTTGTTTAATTTTTTTAAATATATATAAATAAAATTACACATTTTTCAATAGTTGACTTATAAAATGTATAATAAATTTGAACGAAAATTACAAATGTCATAGTAATTTTGAATACTTTAACTTAAAATAAAATTGAAATATTTATTTTTCTTAATTTAAAATTATAGAGAGCAATAAATAAAAAAATGATTAATAAAATATTTGTATCTTTTGATTGAAAAGAAAAAGTAATACCAAGAATTTTTCTTTTTGTTTCTTAAAAGGAAAATGAAAAAAAGAAAGGACTTTATGAAAAGGGCCCATATATAATGGAGAAACACAAGAATCATTAGAGCTTTTTAAAACAAAAAAAAAATTCGTAAGGCTGACTTGTACGTGACCCAAAATACATTAATATATATATATATATATATATATATATATATATATTGTGTAAAATAGGAAATGAAAAAAAAAATAAAAGAAAATAAAAGAGGAAGCTTAGCTTTCATGTTGGAAAGCTTTGCACCACAAGAAGGCTACACAAACTGTCAAATTCTTTGGTATATATACCAAAAAGCAAAAACAAATAAAAAGTGTATATAACTAATGATGCTGTAAGGCACTGAAGAACGACCCAAAATAAAGCACTTCCATTTCTTTTCAAAATAAGCCTAACCTAATCTAATGCCTTTTCAAATCCTAAATTTAATATATATATATATATATATATATATATATATAACAGACGCATTATTGTTGGAAAAACTTTCCATTTATACCGTAGGAAAAACTAGTGGGAGAAAAATCATGAACTAGAAAAATTCACTACGTGAAAAATTGTTACAATCACACATAAATATTTCTCTCTCTCGATCTCAATGACAAAATCATTCTTTCAAAGTTTTTATACAACTCACACTCTCTAATTAGAGAATACATAAATGGAATTTAACTAGAGTTAGCATACTAAGCTTAAAATGTTTCTAACTGGGACGTCTTGAAACTAGAGGCATAGACTTTTTGATAAGCTTGGAGTCCATCCTCATTTTTCAATTTAACCGATGTGGGGTAACTGCACTTCTAATATTTTGCCAAAAAATTCAACAATTACAACTAGGGTTTTTGGCAAACCATCAGAAGTATAGTTCTCCCACATTGAAAAGGATTAAAGGAAGTGATGTGCTCTAAGTATTATAAAAGAAAGTCTTTGACTTTGGTTTTAAATGGTCCGGATTAGAAATATTTTGAGAGAGTATTTTTGTAATTGGGATTAATGAGATAATACTGTGTGACTGTAATAATTTTTCTCATAAGAGACTTTTTTTTCTTGTGGGTTTTGAAGTCTTTCATGTAAATTCTTGTATTTTTTAATTTTATTGTTTTCTTTTAATTTCTTAATTATTTTCTGCCTATTTCTAAGTAGAAGCGGGATTAAGGTTCTCCCAACATTGCATGGTCTAGACCACTTTTTAACAAGAATCAATGTTCACAACAAGAAGAAATAATATACATTGAATTAAGCGGACTTCTTGAAAGATTGAACCAAATTTAACTAATCAAAAAGTCGAATTCAAACGGATTGAATCAACTCGATTCGATGATTTTCGTCGGGTATTTCTAATTATTTCAAATTGCACCCTTACACAAGTCACATTTAAATTGGATAAACTAAGACGAACTTAAATTATTTTCCATGAATATTGCAAACACTTCACATGATTAGATTTTGAGGTTGGATTGAGACTGCATCAATGGAGAAATGGGCCCTTCCCCTTCCCACCATACACATGCTTCTCTACCTTCTTTTTCTTAGCTTGCTGGAAGCCAATATAATCTTTTCACTTTTCCCATAATCACCAAACGAAAACACCCTTCATTTCATTTCATTCAATTCATTTTGCCAACTAATAATGGATCTTTAAAATAATTTAATCCTTTATCTCACGGGGAAAATATTTAGAAAAATATAAATAATTCTTGTGATTTTTATCCAAAAATAAGTTTGAATTTGAAAAAAAAAAATTGAATCATAAAATTACGCAACTCTTTTTAGTGACTGTAAATTCTAATCAAAAGTTTGTAACATCAAGAACTATTATAATAGTCTAAAATCTGAATCGTTTTTTCTCATCAAAATAGATTTTCTTACATTTAATAACTGTTATTTATAGTCGTAAATCCATGATACAAAAAAAAAAAAAAAAAATTGCATGAATTTGAATTTTATGACCGGTTTTTTTCCTCTCTCCTCCCTAGATTTATCTTTCTTCAGGTGTTGAGAAAAGTCCAAAATCCTCAAGATTTTTCTTTGTACAATGGGATTGAAGCAAAATAAAATGGCTAGATTTTAAAAAATATCTTCTGATTCACTGGAGACATCAACATTTTTTTAGCTGGATGAAAACAAAATACATTTTTGAAAAATTATTTTAAATAGAAATAAGAAACAAAATAAATAACCGGAAAGATTGTTATAATCCCTATCATATGTGGTCCTAAGTTCTAACTAACAAACTTCCCCTAATTGTCCTTTTCCCTTCTTCTCTTAACAATAAAGTTTTAAATCTTGGAATATTTTGAATTTTTTTTTTTTTTTTTTTTTTTTTTTTTTTTTTTTTTTTACAAAATGTGACGTGTGAGTAAGAATTTCACTTAAAAGAAAATTTTGAATATTGCTTTTAAAAACGAAAATTAGAGAATTCCAAAGTCCCGTGATCCAACTTTAATCAACCATATCTTACTCTCCCTCTTTTCTTTTCTTTTCTTTCTTTTTTTTTTTTTCCAACAAGAATTGGTATATTTTAAATGTATGTTATTTACTTTTAGGGAAAATGACATTAGTAAATTAGAAGGCAAAGATATGAGTAGTGGGCACAGTAAAACCCAATTCATTGTCACTATCATTTCTTAATATTGTCCAATTGCTAACAACATCATGGCTTTACCCCATTTGTTAAACCATAAGCCCCACCCTCCATTTTCCCTTTTTTATTGTTTTTTTTTCTTCATTTTTTTTTTTTTTGGCTGTTTCCACAGATTATCCCCTTTCTCCGGAGAAATAGTATCAATATATATATGACCAAAGATATTCAGGAGTAATATCATATCCACAAGATAAAATAATATATAGAAAAGTTTAGGCATTAATAACGTTCTTGTCTACCATTCTTACGGATCAATTTTATCAATTTGAAAATAATATTATTCCCCATCTCAAGAAGAAGGATTTGATCATTCTCATAATTGAAACTTTTTCATATGGTATGATATTCAACCTTTTGAATATAATCTTTTTTATTATTATTATTTATTTAACTCAAAATATTTCATACTATTAGAGATTGAACTTTTGGTCTGTTTTCAATTAAGGAAGAGTGACAACTCGAACATAACTCAATATAGATTTTAACTCTTTATTTCCTTCTTTTTAAGTAATGAAAAAAAGAAGTTCCAAATAGCTTTCACCTTCAAGTTTAATATTTGTAGTTTTGTACCCCTTATAAGTCATAAGTTTACTCTTATTACATATTTCAAAAAAAAAAAAAAAAAAAGGTTTGAACTCTCCTCTTTTTTGTGATGTTATATTAATACGACTAAAGATAAATTACACGTTTGGATTTACTTGTGAGAGGTAGGTAGCTTTAAGGTATTATCAGAGAAGCATGACCCTGTCAGGAGATCAGATGAGTGCATCTCTCCTTTAATCCAATACAATTACACGTTTAGTTATGCACTTTGAGGTTTTTATGTCTATTTGATCACTAAAGTTTTGTTTAGTAATCATTTTATTTTTTTTTAGTTTTTGATTTTTGGTTTTTGAAAATTAAGTCTATTTCGTCTCATTTTCTTATAATGGTTTGCATCTTTCTTTAATTACAAGAGTCGAATTTTTAGCGAAATTCCAAAAACAAAAATACGTTTTTTAAAATTACCTTTTTTTTTTCAAGAGTTGACTTGATTCTTTAAAATATTGGTAGAAAGTAGATAACAAAGCAAGAAACTTAGAGGTGAGGAAGTGTTTATATGCTTAATTTTCAAAAACTAAAAATCAAAATCAAATAGTTACCAAACGAGACATATACTTTCAATTTTGAGTTTAATAGGTCCTTGATAAATTTGAAATTTTTAAAAATTATTTGATGTATTAGATAATTGAATTTTACTCTATAATATAAAATTCTAAACTTTCAATTTTGTGTTTAGTAGATCCATGAATTTAAAAAAAAATCCAAAATTTTAGAGACTAAACTTATGAACCAAATAAACCCAAGCCTGAGTGATAATTAAAATTGAATTTTGACATGACATAATGTATACATATTTGTTAAAAAAAAAAAATAATAGTAATAATAATAATAATATAATAATATATATATATATATATATATATATAAAAAACCAATCTTGATGGTAACTTTTTTGCCCCCCCAATCCCTAAGAGTAACTTTTACTTTCAGAGTTGAACAGTCAAAGACAAGATTGTTATGAAATTACATCCTCCCCTGAGAACGAATGAGTTGTGCTCTCTAAATTGAAACTGCATTAAAGTTAATTAATGATTACATGTCGTTGGTTAACACTAAACAGGGGACTTAATTATGGTTTACTTTTTTCGCCCAATTATTGTTGGTTTCTTTTCAATCATTCAATGTTTTAACCCCAAAATACAACAGAAAAGAAAAAGGTGAAAAAAAAAAACTTGAAAGTTCAACAAAAATCAAATTAGGATTTATCTATCTTTAAATATCAGTTATATTTGATACTTCAATTTTAACAACTCGATGATAATGTTGCTTCATATGTGTTTTACTATATTAATATGAGCATGATTGCAAGCAAAATAAGTTCAAGACAAATATTAAGTAGATTTAAGGTAGAAAAGTAAAAGAGTAAGGACCAAAATGATTGTTTTGTAAAGGTTTAGAGACTAAAATACATATTTTGAAAGTTTAGAGACTAAAATAGAACAAAAATTGAAAGTTTAGAAACTAAAATAATATACAAAATTAAAAATTTAAGGACTGAAATAATCTTTGAACAAAAAAAAAAATTACAAAACAGTGCACAAGGTTATCATTACAAAGCCTAAAAATAAATAGGGGAAAAAAATTAAACTTTTACTCCTAAACTTAATAAAGTGTATCAATTTTGACCCTAAAATTTTAATTTCTTCAAAATACATATAACTTTAGCTAGGTTGCAATTGTTACCTTAAACTTGAATAAAGGTTCTAATTTTTTCCTTCTAACAAACTTTTATTTGAGGAAAAGGAAGTTGTTTGAATAATGGAATATCATAGATTTTTTTTTTTTCAAAAAAAAAAAGTCTTAATTTTCATGTAATCTTTCTTGAATTTTAAGAGAATTGCTGAATAATAATTGACATCTATCGAGCTAATGACTTGATTTGTGTTGAAATTTATGAGCTTTAAGAAAATTTTATTATTAAAATCAGTGAGAAAATTCAGCAAAAGTTTTTTTTCTTTTCTTTTTTGGTAACATTACTGAGAATTCAAATGGATGAAATTGAAAGTTTAGTGTGAAAATGAAGTTAATTCCCCCACATTTGTCTACTTTCCATAAGATTCTTTTTTCTATCTATTTTATCTTCCCATATGTGGCTCACTATCACAATCACAAGGATATGGTTCTCAAGGTTTCTAAAAACAACTCTTCAAATAAATTATCCATTAGAAAATAATTTAAAAAAACAAGATAATTTGAAATTATATGGCACATATTCTTCATGTGTAATACATTAGAATGTTCTTCACTATCTGCTGGTATCCATCACAAAAAGGAAAAGAAGAAGAAGAAGAAAAAAAAGCCTACTTTTTTAGTTCATGTTCATCATGTATTGCCCACAACTCAACTATACATCAACGGATAAAATCTAATAATCTGGAGAAAGCTAAAATTTTCCTAGCTGAAGAATTTGAAACGAGTAAGCAAAAATTACAAGGCAAGCTGAAGCTGATTCTCAAAAGAAAATTTCTTAGAATTTCTTTTTCCTGAGTTATCTACATAGTTCAATCACCGTTTCATACTGGGTCCAGCTGAAGTTCTTGAACAGCCAACAAATTCTTGATCAAATGGTCTTGCACTCACCAATCGTGAAGAATATGAGCCACTTTTTCTCAACTTTCCTGGAAATTCTTTGCTGGAATTTCCCTTGAAAGAAAGATTCTTCACACGATTTCGGTTAACAAAAAGCATTGAATTTCGTGGAGGTGCATGTAAGGCACCTTCAACACAATCTCCTACTTGAGCACAACCCCATGGCCTTGGTGGCCCATCCTCGCTTCGAGGTTAGGCCTTGTAAGGAATTTGCATTCCTCAATCTCGAATTTGCTCGCTGCTCGGGAGAATGGTCATCCTCATGATTCAAACAAAGTGGGCATGGCGGGTCACTCTTACGTGTCTTTGGAGTAGTTTGATCCAAGCATTCAGCATGAAAAACATGTCGACAAGAAAGCACGCCAGCAACTGGCATATCAGTACTTCTCACAATCCGTCGTGAACTCCATGGTGACCTCTGTGAAAGAAATCTTTCACATAACCCACATCTGAAACCATCAGATCTACATGATGATCTGAAGTAGAAGTCTGATTCAAGTGGCTCAGACACATCAGCAAAATCGATGCTGCTACTTGCACTGCTCCATCGTTGAGTGTCTCTTTGAGGAGTAGGAGAATCAAACTCTGTGAACCCTAAATTAGTGGATTCAAAAGCTTCTCCTGAGGAAGTTTGCATAGGAATGGCCAAAGGATGAATAGGTTTGGACATGAAAGAACGACGGCTCGTGAAGTTCCAATTAGAGGACGAGCGTAACTTGACTGTGGGTTCTGTTTCGCTACTGTCTGAATGTGAGAAAGTAGAGCTCCCACTATCCGGATTTTCAGAGGTACCCTGCCAAATTCAATGAAAACGGTTTATAATTTGCTAGAATTATGTTAAACATTGTACCAGGGAGATGATACAAAACTCAGTACTACCTCTGCCGCAGGCCAAAAGGAAAATGTCCTCAAAGAAGGATCTAGAGAGCCAGAAAGACAAGAAAACAGTTCAGTTGATGCAGAACCATAGCAGCAATGAAACAAAACTATTCCAATATTGGAATTTTACATTATCCTATAATCTTAAGTATGCCATACCGTTTATGTAATCTTTTACAGCATATTTAGGATTTTAAACCAACATCACATTGTTATGGCATTGGTATATCTGTTGGTAAGAACCAACTCTTTAGTTCGAACTATAATTTCATGCAGAGGAAGTTAAACAGGTAAAACTGGCTGCTAGAGGACACACCACTGATTTGTACATGTCCATAATTCCATGCTAAACTGACTTGAATACATAGGGATAAACTAGTTGAATATAGTTAAAGGGCAGTGCATGACTCAGCTAATTTAATACAGCATTCCTTCCCTCTAAGGCAATTATTAATGCAAACAAGAGAAAAGTAAATAAACAAATCCAAGGACAAGGGCTGCTATAAGACTCAAAGGTGCAAGTCCAAGGACATTGTCCATACTCTTAAGATATCAAATAATATTCCCTTCTTCCGCACACAAAAAATATTATATAGTCATCCGTTTAGAATTCTCTCACAAAGGCATGGATAGCACAATGACACAATTCTCTGTTTGAATAGAATGAAAAAGCTGTCGCAAATAACAGACAGAGGAACAATGACACACACACACACAGAAACCTATAATTATCTGTAACTAAAAAAAATTTCGTCCATATCTAACATGCTAAGAAGATGTTTATATGCAATGATGAAACCATGATAAAAATTTAACTGCAATAAGAAAAGCAACAATTCTTCTGCTTTAGAACCCAGAAATATATAGCACAAGAAAAAAAAGTGAATTCAATAGCAGATTACCCAATTACCTATGAGGTTCCATATCCACCCAAAATGATGAGAAATAATAATAGGACTATAGAAAAGGATGATGTAATAACAGTAATAGTACCCCTTTGGTGCAGTTCATAACCATCAATATTGATTTCCTGGATTGCCGGAGGTGTCCACTGAGGGCCTTGTGAGATGTCAGAGGGACTACTCAAAAACAACCCAGCACCATCAGATGCAGAGTTGTGAGTATAAAGACGGTGTACCCTTATCCAGCTTCGACTTTCTTTACTATTTGATGATGTAGATGAACCATACAGTTGTACAGCATCATGCCAACATGTGGAAACCTTCAGATTGGAATTGGATATCCCATCTCGATGGAGGTGGTGAAAAGCTTGTATTTGTATGCCAAAAAGGCTCATGAGGACCCAGAGACCAGTCCCTGCTAGCTGCATTTGATCCATGTGGCCTTGCAGCCACACAACAAAGAGACCCCATTGAGCTATCAAGTTCCTTAAGCCTCTCTCTGCTTGCTTTCAACTCTTAAAACACTTACCAGGGACCATGCCACTAAAATTGAGAAGTTTCTCTCTTACAAACTATATCATGAAATACAATAACATTTGGAAGTCAAACCCACACTTCCAGTAAGTGAATAACCCTTGAATGTTAACTCAAAATTTCCACATACGCATTTATTCTTTGTAACAGATAACAACCACAGACTCTATCTTTGGTTCCCAGATTCCTTCAAAGTCCATGAGCCAACCACAACATAACTGACATCGAAAAAAAAACCGTTACAACAAGTCATAACCTTAGAACTCAAGGACACAGTTGTACAATAACAAGTCATAACCACATCAAGCCAACAGTAAGAAGGCCCATATGCACATTAACGAACTCATGACGAAGTTACGAGGTGCTGGAAAATAGCTGAATTAGGTAAAGAACATACACTTCAAGCAAAGAATCATGCAAATAGTAAATTCAAAGCAAAACAACTATCAACCTCGCCGCCCCCAAAAACCAAAAGGAGGCCCAAATAATAAATGAAGATGAGAAGAACAATGGGGAAACCAGAACAGTGTCGAATAATCAAAATCAAAGGTCCCCAGGCCAACTTAGCTAAATTACTGAAACTATATATATCTTTAACAACCATCATAAATGATATCTACCAAAATTGCAACTACAAATAGATGTTTGAAGGAGAAATAAATAAAAATCCATAATAATTCGACACAGTGGTTGCAGAGGTAAAAGTAAAGCACTGGAAAAGGAAAACTATTCAAGCAGAAAGAAAGGGGGCAAAAAGAAAACCCCAACAAGGTCGCCACGGGAAAAGATAAAAAGAAAGCTTCCATACTTCAGAAACGAACACACACAAACAATCACAGAAGGGAAAAAAAAAAAGCCTAAAATTTAGGGTAGTAATCAAAACGGTCCCTCAGAACCAAGTACGAAATTAAGCAATGCTTTAAAAAACAAAAAAAGCCAGGAGAAAGCTTACATTTTTAGGAACAGAAAAGAGAGAGAATAAGCAGCAACGATTCTGCTGGAAAGCGTGTGCGCCACCAGCAACCGGCTGTCTGAACGGAAAGAAAGCCCTAGTTTGTCGGAGACGAAGAGAAGAACTCTGAGCTTTGTGTGTATGAGTGAAGACAGAAAGGGGGTAGAAACTTTCGATCAGAGTGCCGAAGTTGTACGAAATTTCATCACGTACCCTTTAAATTTCTCAAGTTTGCAGTTAAGTCCTCACACAAGTCTCCAATCTGAAGAAATGGAAATATCTCCTTTTATCACTTTGGGCAAGTAATATGTCCCAAGTTTTGCTATTAAAGTAATCATTTGCTGGTAAAACAAACAAATCTGGCTATTTAATGATATTAAATTAAATCATTTTGGCAAATGATGTAGATTTTTTTGGTGATTTTTTAATTATAAATAAATAAACAAATTATATTACAATTATTATAATTTAATGAAACATGTAAAGTGAAGGATTTTTCTTCTGCCTATGATTGTGGTGTTTATTAGTTGGGGTCTTCAAGGTAAGACTCAAAGAATACCTACCAATAATTGAATTAATAATCATAAGGAAATTGATTGTATTCACAACAACTTTGTCACCAGTATTCAACATCCATTATCAAAATAGAATCATAGTATAATTAATTATGTACAAAGACAAGCTGAATATGCATGGCCACATTATTGAAGAAGGGCATCATCATCCTTCTTTATTTTGGCATAAAAAAATTTAAATTTAAGTGTTTTCATTCCTCCTCTAAATCAATTGATTAGCGTTATTATTCATACAAATTAATCCCATAATTTACACCACTTTCTAACTTCAAAGTGGAATTTGATAATGATTTTTCTTTTTTCTAAAAATACTATTTCATCCTTCCGGAGCTGTTTGGAGACCCATAATGGAATGAGTTTGGATTAAGTGTTTTGGACCTGATTTGTAATATTAAACTCATTCCATACTGACAAATTTAACAAAATTCTTTTTTCCACTATTTTCACGTTTCATAATCTCATTTTCGTTTCGCCCTTGATACCTCACGCATTCCAACATCCATCTGATTTCTACTAATCCTGATTACTTCCCGCTCTCAACAACCCTTAAAATTTCTTTATGTTATTATTTTACTTTCTTAACCCACAAAATTTTTAGCCTAGGTTTTAAAAAATTAAAAAGTACTTTATAAATTTTTGAGAATGTAGATCACAAACAAGACCATGAAATGACCATTGGACTCTATTTTCAAATCTATCACCATTATTTACACAAATGTTTATCAGTGAATCATTTTTTTAATTGGATTATGTACACTATTGTTTTCTTAAGAGTCAAAATAATGGATTTTGCAAAAATTATGTGTGGGAAGAAGAAAGAGGATTAGAAAAGAAAAAAGCAAGAAAAATCGAATAAAGGAAAAGAAATAATCAAATGCTACTAGAACATATGCCAGTAGTGATTTCATATATGTGTAGTATAATAATTATATAGTAAGGTACATTCTGTATTGTGTTTGTGATTGAAATTAAATACTTATATAGTTGTTATGACAAGATATAATACTTATATAATTAGGTATACAATGTATTTTGTTCATGATTTGAACTTGAACTTTTAAATGGATGCATGCCAAGAGAACTCAAATAATTTGATCATATGGATATGTGTATTGAGGTAATTTTGATATGTACACTTGAATAATTAATTGTAACTCTTTATATATATTGTGCAGTTAAGGGAATCAACAAGTCCATTCGAGAAGAAAAAGAATAAGTAGTGGAAAGATAGCAACTTGTTAATCCTGAACAAGCATTCAGAAAAATGATCAATCCTAATATGAATTATATATATAATAATCATGTACATAAGGTTTGAATACAATATTTATTTTACGAATACAATAGTTTAGCTAAATTTGTATCATAAACAATCCGAACTTGGCATAAAAATATGACTAAAAAATGGGTAGAAAAAAATATAGTAAAATATAGTAAAAAAAAAATATTGAATATAGAGAAATAAAGTGCAAAAAAAAATGAGCATAAATATCAACAAAGAAATGAAAATAGGAAAAAGTTTAGTGAAAAGTGTTCATTTCAATAATAAAAAATAAAAAAATTTAGTGAAAAGTGAAGCCGCTAGAAAAGGAAGATAGCTAACATGAGAAAAAATAGAGAAGAAATTAATTTCTTTCCATTATTATCGTATAGAAATACAATAAAGATTAAATTACAAATTTGATTCCTATGATTTGAAGAAAATTAGAATTCAGATTTTATGATTTGACAAAACTCTCATAAATAATTCCTACAGTAGAGATTATTTATAAAGATTTTATCAAAGCGTATGCATTAAATTCTACCTTTTTTTCAAATCATAGAGACCAAATATTAAGGAAAGAAATTAATAAAATAAAATTATAGTAATGATAGGGAGAGAAATGACATTACAAGCATAATGGTACAAAAGAATAGAAAATTTAATTGCGTAAATATTCAAATATTTAGACATTTATGAAATAAATTAAGTTTGAATAATAGCCTATTCGGCAAATTTCCCCTTCTCCAAATATGGCATGCCAAAACAAACAAACAAACATAGATGAAGACAATGAAAGAGGCTAACTGAGTGAAAATGTGGTTCCATTTATGATCATCTATAAGCAACTCCATAAACTTGAGGATTTATGAAGGCGAAACTAGAGAAGGAAGCCATGTTTAGATCAACATTTGAAAACCCTGCTTCTATTATATTCGATCCTGTCCTTCGAGTAAGGTGACATCCATCAAAAACGATCTGCTGCAGAGGATCGAGCACATCCTGCATAAAACGAAGCATGCTTCCTTCTACATCGACACAACAAAAATGATCAATTGGTTATCTTATTTCTAAACAAGTGGTTTTGACGAACCGATGAGTTGACAAATAACTTTTGCAGCGACATGTTCAACAAATATATATAGTCCACCAGGTCTTAGAACTCTCTTCACCTCTGCACACCACCAAAAGAAATGCAAGATTCATATAGTTACAGATTTGGAAAATACTAACTGCAGATTTGGAATCGCTCAATGCTTAAAAGAAAAGCACTTAGAAAGTCGTAAGGAAGCCGGAAAATTTTCCATACTTCCTATAATAGCGCATCCAATAATTTATTTGGTATATCTAACAGTCTACAAGTAAAAGAGGATGAGAACTAGACAAGTTTAGTAGTATAATGTTAGAACCCTCCAACCTGCACTCAGAAAAATCCCAACAAATAGATCAAGAACAGAGCAATGCTCTGAGATATATTATTTATGAACTTCTTGGATCGATTACAAACAGCAGAAAATAAAGGAAACTCAACAGCACAAGGTCCCTATTCTCCAGCACTTTCAAGAGGGCTGGAAATCCTCTCCTAAGGCTATACTTGCCTACCCAAAACCTTCCTGCCCTTCTCCTCCCCGAAGCCCCTACTAAAACCCTTTTTCCTCGTGGGCCCTCCTCCTCATTTTGGTCCCCCCTCCTTTCCTAACGAACTTTCACCCTCCACTATATTATTTCCTTCTTTTCTTCCCATTTTAACCTTATCCCTTCTCTTTACATGGTTATGATCGGAGGCCTTACATATAACTTCATTTGTTTTCATCTATCATTATTCAAGGGACAGGACTAATTTGTTTTCCACTGCGTAAGTCCACACTTCAAACTTATCATTATGTGAAGGAAAGGACTTCGACTACTATATTTTCAGTAGAGATTCTTCTGTCTATAATGCCAATTCCATGGGGAAAATTACCTAAGTTTATCCAATTGGCTGTGTCTATATCTATGGTTTTTCTTGAATTCTAAAGAGAGTATACAACATGCTATGTTATGCTATCATCAATCGAGCAATTGACTGCAAAACAACCTAAGGAAAATCAATTCTCGGGTTAATGGGAGCTCATGATATTCTAACCAAAGTTCAACAAAGTCAGCAGAAAGTCTCCATTTGAAGTTTCTGAGTTAGGGAAACACTGTCTATCTAACTACTGAAACTATTTCTCAACGAAAGCAGTTGTTTTATTTAAAAAAAAAAAATACTAATGGACACCAAACTCTTTACCAAATTACACTACAATGAAATGAAGGTATTACCCTTTAGAGTCATGTCAACATTCGTCACAGAACACAAGACAAGTGTTCCAACAACAGCATCAACAGAAGCATCAGGTAATGGTATAGCCTCACCGACCTAGTCAAATGTCAAATATTAAATAAGTCTAAATTTCCAAATAATGAGTAAACTTCATTCTTCCAAAAAAACACCAATAACAACCAACCCTATAAGCTATTAGAAGAACAGGTGCGTTTGGAGGTACTTTTCAGCATATTATAATTACTTCTAGTGATAACATATAAGGTGTTTAAACTAAACTAAGTAGAAGTAACTAAAGAAAAATTGGCTAAGTAACGTATTGATATTATCATTTGTTAACTGACTCTTAATTCTGAAAATGCAACTGTATAAGTCTTTAAGATGAAGATGTTAGTTCGGCATTCAGTAGCTTCACGATCTCTCTCAGAAACACTAACATTCCTTATCAATCAAAATAGGTAAAAAGGCAGAAAACTTTGATGATAAAGACAGTGGAGGGAGTTGCTCAGTCCACTAGTCATCCGAAAGAGGCTTGTGAACCTCAACAACTACAGTCAACTTCTCCCCAGCATATCTCTCTCCAATATAGTTGAGTATTTTGTGTAAATAGGTTGTATATTTTACTCCTTTTTCTCATGCAGTTTCAGTATTTTAGTGCTTCAGAGTCGTATAAATTGGCCTATCGAGCGTAATCAATCTAGTTACAATCTATAGAATTCATTTTTCCTCTGTGAACTCAAAACATTAACTGAAGTTGACCCTATCCATCAGACTTTTCTAACGAATCATGTTGAAAATAGAAACCCATTTCTATGACAAAGACAAGGACATGAAGGAAGTGACCTACTATATCATTGCATCCCCCCACAATATTTTTGATATTCTATGAAGTTCAATAACGAACAGCAGACTTCTATGAAGTGTCATACCGCTTGTTTAAACTCAAAATTCTTAAGTGGCAAACCAGCATTCTGTGCTTCTTCCCGAGCATATTTCTCCATTTTTTTATTTGGATCCACACCATAAACCTCCATACCTTCATCCCCAGCGTAATACTTAAGGTTAGGACTGCACCATTCCAATCTCCAAAACTTTCTGGGCCTTCCCTCTCAAATTGGCAAACATCTGGGACTTGTAATCTGCAATCTGACCAAACAAGAAAGACAGCAAAAGCATAGGAACAATGTTAACTAACAGTTCACAAATTCCAGTAAACGGTAACGTAAGTTAGCTCCAACCTCCGCTTCATACGATTTCATGGCATTAGCCAGGAGTGACACGTAGAAATCCTCATACCAATCTGGCTTAGGAGGACGAACTTTGTTCAACATAGCCTATACACAACAAAACTAATTAACTTAATCATGTGGGAAATTGGATCAAGTAAAATGTGGTTATTGATTTAGGGAGAAAAAACTCATCAGTCCATTTCGAAAGAAGATACCCACAGCATAATCGGAGGATGAATTAGAAGAAGCCATTGAAGGGCATAGAGGGAACAGAGATGTGGCTGCTGCTGCTTCAATGAAATGCCTTCTTCCGCATGGGCAAGAATGGTTGTGGCAAAACAAACGTGGGAATGGTGGCACTATCTTTAGATTGCTTCCCGTTGGCGCTTCTGGACTGCTCTGGTGAGCGCAGGTGTAGAATGATGATGATGAAGATCTAAGTTTGACTTGATGAGAAGCATTGCTTTTGGGGAAGATGGCTGAACTTGGAGGAGAGGCGTTAAGGATCATGTTGCGTTGACTTTCTTGTTGTAAGTGTCCTAATTAGGGATACTTATGCTAGTAAAGGGACATAAGGGTACCAAATATCCTAATCAACTCTTTATCTAAAGACATTTATGCCCCTGATAGTATACCTAGGATCCTTACAGTTGTACTTTAGATATTTTTATGAAAAGGTTAGGACGTTTAATTATTGCCCCAAATCTGTAGTTTTTTAATTATTGTCCCAAATTTATGGCACTAGAAAGTGACATAATCTCCCTAAATCTGAGTTCTTCTCATTAAATAAAATGAAGTACAAAGCCCTTTATTTATAGGCAAAGATACGGCTAACACGGCTAACAACTTCAATTTAAAACTAAACAAAATATAACTGCTTTTAAACAATATAAACTACAACCAAACTAACTCAGTATTAACCCCCTCAAGAAGATGCACAATGCCGCAGAAGTTTGGACCTCAACTATAACATTTGAGCAGAAGGAAGAGACTTCGTTAGTAAATCAGCAAGCTGTTGAGAAGAAGTAACATGACGAAGTTCAATATCTTTTAGGACAACCCTTTCTCTGATAAAATGAAAGTCGATGTTTCATTCTTCCATAAAATACTGGGTTGCGAGCAAGTTGCATAGCTGAAATATTGTCACATAGAAGCAACCGCAGTTGAGAGCTAAAAATATGCAAATCACACAGAATCTGTCTCAATCTCTCTAAATCTGAGAGAGCTCTTCTCATTATAGAAAATGAAGTACAAAGGCCTTTATTTGTAGGCAAAGAAACAAAATAAACAGCTTTTAAACAATTATAAAAACTAATTCAAACTAACTCAGTATTAGAAAGGAAATAGTCTGACATTTTTGTATTCCAAAAATATAAAGAGCTGGAACATTAACTATAAATCTCTGTAACCAATTTCATAAATTACTAAACTAATAGTCGAAGGCTCTGCCACTGCCAAGGAATCCTTAACCAAATCCCTTCAAGGGGATTTAAATTCTACAAACTGTAGAGGTAAAAGGTGGAAACCCCTACTATTCAGTGATCTACATCAGCCAACTATAGTATTCAACCTCTATTATTAACAGAATCCTTAGTATAATTAATTATGTACAAAGAAAAGCTGAATATGCATCATTGAGAAGGAGCAATCATCATCCTTTATTATGGTATAAAACTTTTAAATTTTAAGACTTTTTTTTTATCTATGATTTAAAATTTATAGCTCAAACTTAAACCCATAATGTACACCACTTCCCAACTTCAACATGGAAAAAGGTAAAAAGGTAAAAATTAAAACTTTACTGATAATGATTTCTTAAAAAAATAATAATAAAGAACGTTTCCTCCACTACAATTTTTTTAGTGTGTTTTTCACAAACCAGATCACCAAATGATCATCCAACCGTGCAACAGAGAGGAATTTTTTTTTTTTTTTTTTTTTTTTTTTTTGAAAAGGTGCAACGGAGAGGAGATGCATCAAAGACAAGAAGAATTTTAATATTTTATGCACTTCATGCAATTAGTGGGACAAGAAGGATATTCAAGCTCATGGTTTTTTATCGTCGTTTCTCCTGATTCAAACATGGCCTGCAAGAAAAAAAAAAAAATTGAAAGAGGATACTTAGTGAACATCTGGGGTTCCTTTTCTGGTCATCTATAAGCAACTCCATAAACTTGAGGATTTATGAAGGCGGCATTAGAGAAGGAAGCCATGTTTAAATCAACATTTGAAAACCCTGCTTCTGTTATATTCTGCCCTGTCCTGCGAGTAAGGTGACATCCATCAGAAATGATCTGTTGCAGAGGATCAAGCACATCCTGTATAAATCGAAGCACTGTTCCTTCTACATCAACACAAAGATAACAAAAATGATTGATTGGTTATTCTTAAATCACCAAATGACCTAAAAGCTTAAGCTCATGGGCGAAGGTAAATTTAATATTATATCAACACTCTAACACTCCTCACTTGTAGGTTTGAAATTTGTAGGAGACCCAACAAATAGAAATTAATATTAAATGGAAAGTTAATGATATTACAGATATTCAAAATAGGACCTCCTGCTCTAATACCATCTTAAATCATTAATTGACCTAAAAACTTAAGTTCATGGGTGAAGCTTATTTCCAAATAAGTGGTTTTGTCGAACTGATGAGTTGCCGAGATTCGGTATAATACCTTTTGCAGCAACATGTTCGACAAATATGTATAGTCCACCACGTCTAAGAACCCTCTTCACCTCTGCACACCATCAAAAGAAATGCACCTTTTGTTAATATTCATATAGTTACAAGTTTGGGAAATACATACCAAGATTGAGTGCACATTTGGAATCATTGTCCGGTGCTTAAAAAAATGTTTACAAGTAGAAGAAAAGTGTTTTTAAGCTTTTAGAAAATCATTTCAAACTAGCCAGAAAGCTTTCCATACTTCCTATAAGAGTCCTATCCTATAATTGATTTAGAATATCTGACAGTCTACAAGTAAAAGAGGATGCAGACTAGACAAGTTTAGTAGCATAACTTCGTTTGTTTTCATCTATCATTATTTAAAGGACAAGACTAATTTCCACGGCGTAAGCCCACACTTGAAACTTATCATTATGTGAAGGAAATGACTTCGACTACTATATTTTCAGTAAAGAGATTCTTCTGTGTGGAAAAAAACTAAGTTAATCCATATACAGTTATCATCTAAATATATGGTTTTTCTTGAATTCTAAAGGAAGTATACATTATGCTATGTTACGCTATCATCAATCGACCAATCAATATACTGCCAAACAGCAAAAGCAAAGTCAATTCTCAGGTTAATGGAAGCACATGATATTCTAACCAAATTTCAACAAAGTCAGCACAAAGTCTCTATTTGAAGTTTCTAAGTTTGGGAAACATTGCTTATCTAACAAATGGATGCCAAACTCTTTACCAAATTACACTACAATGAAAGGAAGGTATTACCCTTTAGAGTTGTGTCCACATTCGTCACAGAACACAAGACAAGTGTTCCAACAACAGCATCGACAGACGCATCAGGTAATGGTATAGCCTCACCGACCTAGTCAAGTATCAAAGAATAAATGAGTCCATATTTCCAAATAATGAATAAACTTCATTCTTCAAAAATATATATATATATAAGCACAACCAACTCTATCTAAGTATTGAATAATTAATTGTGTTTGGAAGTACTTTTCAACTAATTAGAACACAAATGATCCCATAAACATTTAAAAACAATTCTTTTAAATGCTGTTAGAGAAAACATATAACATATATTTAATACAAATCATCGTTGTTAAAACACTTCTTCAAATCTGTGATGAGTATATGAAAGCGTATATATGATCCCCAGAAACTTTAAAAAACTAATTTCAGATGCTTTTAGTGAAAACATATAATGTGTTTAAATCAAACTAAGTTGAAGTAACTAAAGAAAAATTGGTTTAGTTACGTATTGATACTATTCTTCGCTAACTAACTTCAAATTCTGAAAATGCAACTGTTTAAGATGAAGATTTTAGTTTGGCATTCAATAGCTTCAAGATCTCAGAAACACCAACATTTCTTATCAATCAAAATAGGTAAAAAGGCAGACGATAAGACAGTGGAAGTGATCCTATTCGTCAGACTTGTCTAACCAATCATGTTAATAAGGAACCCATTTCAACCAAAAGCTTGGGATGCTTCGTGTTTCAAATTTACCTAAATTAGAACTGCTTTCACATTCAATGACAAAGATAAGGACATGAAGGAACAGCAACAATTTTGTATAATTACATCCCCATACAATAATTCTATGGAGTTCAATAACAAACAGCAGAGTTATATAAAGTGTCATACCGCTTGTTTAAACTCAAAATTCTCGGGTGGCAAACCAGCGTTTTCTGCTGCTTCCCGAGCATATTTTTCCATTTTTTTATTTGGATCCACACCATAAATCTCCATACCTTCATTCTCAGCGTAATACTTAAGGTTAGGACCTGCACCAATTCCAATCTCCACGACTTTCTGGGCCTTCCCTCTCAAATTGGCAAACATCTGGGACTTGTAATCTGCAATCTGACCCAACAAGAAAGACAGCAAAAACATAGCAACAATGTTAGCAGTTCACAAATTTCAGTAAACAGGAACGTAAGTTAGCTCCAACCTCCGCTTCATACGTAGAAATCCTCGTACCAATCTGGCTTAGGAGGATGACCCCTGTTCAAAATAGCCTATATACAACAAAACTAATAAACTTAATCATCTGGGTACGGTTTTGGTGGAAAATTCGGTACGTAACATGCGGTTATTGATTTAGGGAGAAAAACCCATCAGTCTGCTTCGAAAAAAGATACTCACAGCGTAATCAGAGGATGAATTAGAAGAAGCCATTGAAGGGTATAAAGGGAACAGAGATGTGGCTGCTGCTTCCATGAAACGCCTCCTTCCGCATGGGCAAGAATGGTTGTGGCAAAACAATGGTGGGAACGATGGCGGTTCCGGACTGCTCTGGTGCGCGCAGTTGGCAGATGATGATCTAGGTTTGGCTTGTTGAGATGCATTGCTTATTGGGAAGATGGCTGAACTTGGAGAAGAAGCGTAAAGGATCATGTTGCTTGAATTTGTTGTTTTTATCATTTTTGGTGGTTGATATCGTCTAGAGATATTTGTCGTTTAATTATTTTATAAGAGAGTAGTTTTCTTCAAAATTTGGCTATATATGAAGCAATTATCGATGAAATTATTTTAACGAAATGCCTCCAAAGGAATTTGTGTTCTTCTACAAACTGTGGAGGTAAAAGTTGGAAACCACTGCCATCCAGTGATCTACGCAGCCAACTATTGTAATAGTATAACAAAATTAATTTGAATCTAACACTCGAAAGAGGTGGAACGCGCAAGAAATGCAGAATAGGAAAACCTGGTGGGTATAAATTCTGCCTTATAACAGAAGGTATATTTCTGTATAACATATGTGTATTGAATGCACTTGGGCCCGCAAGAGCCAGCACTAAGACTGTAAATAATTCTCGAATGCAATCTAAGGATTGAATTCATAACTTTTAAAGCATATAGAAAGCATTACATCGTCCCACATTGCATGAACAATCATAACAAGTGAAGCTTAAAATTCAGCATGTTTCACTTATTGGCATCATTCAAGGACTTCAGAATGCTGCTCGGTCTAAGTAGATCAAGTTCTTTCGTTTAGACAGCTAGTCCTTGCACACTTTCTCTTCAGAAACGTGGTCATTGGAGCCACTTTCTAATGTGGATTGCTGATCCTCTGCAGCGGGTTCGATATTGCCATCACTCCCTGTCAAGTACAGGAAAATGAAGCAAAACATTTATCGTTTCCTGTTGTAAATCGGAAGCATTGGCAGTCAAAAGGAGAAACTCTGGCTCATACCTTCACCATCATCGGCAGGAGCATAAGCCGAGCGCCTTGAACGGACTTGCTGATGTGGGGTTGGCTGATTATGACGAAATGGAAATCAAAACATCAGCAAGCATTACAAACAGCGTAATCACGACATAAGAACACAGTGAACAACACCCATTCCATGTGAAATGATGCTTTTCTAAAAAAAAAAATGATAAAATGCACCGGCAAAAGAAGAAAAAGTATGTGCCGGGACAGGGGGTAAACAAGTCTCAAAAGACAATTTGGAGCAAACCACAACAATTTTAAACAAAGACGTAATAAGCTGTAGGTAAACCAAATTACATTTTCAACCATATGAGATTCCAGGTGTCTTTCAGATCACATACAGGAAAGATAGGTTGTAAGAGGAAAGATACAGTTTGGAGATACAATCCAGCTACGATAATTAGTGAAAGTAAATTAATTATTATCTCGCTAAAGTTTAAGTTGTTTTTCGGGAAGACCAATCAACCTCACATTAAAAAAATTGGTTAATATTTAGCAAGTGGGTGGATCTCACTGTTGGTTAACAGCTACTAAACTATTACAAAAGAGCAAAAGTCTACCGATTTATACATTTAAAAATTACGTTGTTAAGTCTAATGAACAGACAAAGATACCCCACTATTACTGAACATCACGCACCTGCAATTTTGGCCTGAGTGCTTCAAGTGGTCCTTTAGGCTTTTGAGCTCCTCCTTGCTGTTACAGAAGTCAAAAGAGTCTTAGGCAAGACAATCGCATCAAACTTGGGACATCCAATCAACACCAAAATTTTGAAGAGATATTTATATTTTAGTATACAATGAGCAGTTAAAAATCCTACTAAAATCTATATAGTTACCTTCCCTAATGCCCAATCAGCAGAATCGAAAAAGGCACGTTCATGGTCCTAGACAAAAGGAACATTTGCAGTTGTCACCATAGAGGACTTGAATGAAACTAATATCCCAAAAGGATAACTGAAAGATAACTAATAATTACTTTTGATATCAAAGGAGGCTTCTTTGGCACTATTCCTCCGTACTTCTTCTTGATGATCTCCTCCTGTTTAAAACCATTACCAGACTGTTAGCAAACAAATTATGACAAACCTTAGTGACACCACATGACCAACAGTTTCTGGGAAAGTTGGGACAAATTTAGAAACAGGAACCAAGACAGGAAAAGAAACATTTTTAGTCTTGCCTCATCAAGGCTATTTTTATTTATCTTTTCCCCTTTACGGTCAGCTTTATGCAAAGGCAAGTAAAAGCTGCTTACAAATCCAAATCTTGGCATAAAAAACAGAGATTTTCCTGTGTAAGTATTTTCATAAAAGTTTCCTTCTAAGGACCTTGATGACAGTAAGAAAACAGGAAATAACAACCATTACATTTCAAGAAGAGAATTCTAAAATTCTTCAATGACAGACTCACACAAGAAGAGCAAACCAAAAATACAGAAACAGGACTAAACCTCTTGCTGCTGTGAAGGCATAGGATTTTCCTCTTTCTCATCTGGACCTGGTATTTGTTCCTCAGACTTCTCACAATGATCTTGATTCTGAGGGGGATTATCGTCAATTACTTTCTCCTTTACATCCTCGATATTTTTTTCTGACATTGTTCCCCTTCGTTACAGAAACTATAGGTGAAACTGAACGGTACACAACTGCAAGTAATAAAATAAGTCAAAAAGGTTGCTAAAAGATCACTTCCCTGCAATCACGGACTAAAAGAAACACCCCTCTCAAATACGGTAATAACATTCCCAAGTAAAGTGCCATTTGACAGAGAGCACTTCCAATGAAAGTGCTGTCATTTTCTAGAAAATTTAACTGAATCGCGATATACATTCGGGTCCAAATCAATTCAAATAATACGATTTCCAGTAGCCGAAATTATGTAATTGGTCCAGGTGCCGGACATTACAGAGAAGTATGATAAAGTCACCGAGTTCAACCAAATACGGAACGGAGGAGAAAACGACAAAGTTAGCTTCTTTCATATCATTATTGACCCAAAATAAAGTACCTCAAATTGGAATAAATCTTAAGAGTTATGACGCTCTGTCAATCGTACAGTTTCCTTACCCACAATCACCCTTAGCAAATTTGTCATTTCCAGTGGAAATTTTCCACGATCATCCGTAGCAAATTTAATCACGTAATTAATCAAACCCAAAAAAGAAGTCCGAGTTCAAAAGTCCTTGCCCCCAAGTCTAAACAAAAACTAATCCAAATCATTAATGGAGCTAAATCTAAACCAATACGAACTTCACCAGCAAGAAACAATAATCACATTTAACATACAAATGAACTTCCATAGACCTAATGAAACGAATGAACATTGCCAATACAAGAAAAATCTAACGAAGAACATAACTGGCTTCTCAGTCATTTAACTGACGATTGTTGTTCTATTACAGAATCCAAAATCGGGAAGAAAGCTTAGATGAGTGACTTACGTTACCGGAGAACCAGATCACAATCGGAAATGATGAATATATTAGAAGCGGAGGATTCGAGGACGGATCAAAAGCAAATCCGGTGTAAGCTGATTTGTTTCTCTCCTCTGCCTAAAATTCCACAGTCCGATTGAACAGTGTTTGTATGCACCAACCAAAGAAAGCCTAGAAGTTACGCGAGTTGCATGAGATCAGAGCGCGTGGTTGGTGGCGATGCTTCCTGGGCCGAACGATCTGGGCCGCTCGTCCATTGTGACTATTGGGCTTTTTTCATATTGGGCCCATATTGGTTCTATGAGGATATTGAGGAACACTCCCAACTTTTATTCATTTCCATCTTAAAAGTGTCTACAAGGGATAATATTTTCATTTTCAAATAATCATATATAAGATGAGCATGTGTTGGAGTGTTTTCAAATAATAATTAAGTTTAAGAGTAATATAAATGCATTTTTAACCTAAAAAACAAAATATATTTAAATATATTTTATGAGAGAGAACTTGAATACTTTTGACTCAAGTGAGAAGTATATTAAAAATTAATGATCAATAAATGTGTTACTAAACACTTTTGCATTGGTTTACCTTCTACTAAGAATGTGTTTGAGGTAGGATTTGGTAGAAATTGGAGTTTTAGAAGATTCACCCTAAATCAAACTCACACATTCCAAACATGTCCTTAAACAGACTTATTCCAAAATAACTAATTCACCCAAGTCTACGTTATTATATATCTATGTTTGAGGTAAAAATGTTAAAGTAGAAGGCAATATTAACTATGTAGAAGCTTCTTGAAGTATCTACCTAAACTACTTAAATGTAAAAATTAGACATCTTTAGATTTATCTTAAAGATTGTAAATAAGTATCTGAGAAGAAATGCTCTAAAAACATCCTAACATTTCTTTATGCTCCAAGGAGTTCTAACTTTAGATAAGAATAATGCATAGAAGTATCTAGGATATTTTAGAATCTAGGAAGAACCTAGAAAAGAATATTTCGCTCGGGATCTAAGAATCACATGCCTATAAATAAGAGAAGTATGTACTCCCATATGTAAGCTAACAAAGAAGAAAGAGAAGTTACAGAAATTTAGAAAGAATTAGGAAAAGTGAGGGGGTGAGTATTGAGAGACGGAAAAAAAAATCTCTCAAAAGTGCTCATATTTGTACTTTCTTGATCATCTCTCTTCTTTTTGTGTCAATTTCTTCGACAAGGGCAATATTAGATAACCTTCAAGTGCACAACTATTAAGATCAAAGAAAAAAGACGTAAGAAGTCGAACAAGTTGGGATTAAACTTGTTTAATAAAATAATGAAAATATATACACATTTAACTAAAGAGAGCAGGTAGAATAACTTCAAACAGAAAACAGCCAAGGTAGCCCATAACTTCCAATGGCACAACAACACAAAATCTATGTCTTAGATCATATTAAAATCTAGAAAACACATCACAAATTCACCTAATATCCACTTTTAGTTTGTCTCTTAAGCCTTGGAATAATTTTTAAAGCAAATCCAACTTTCGAAAACAATACTTAAACTAACATAAGAGCTTGAATTAAACAGAGAAGTTGAAATTTGATGAGATTTAGTTAAAGAAAAAGAAAAATGGCAAAGACAAAATCAGAGAGTGGAGATCAAGTTCCTTTGGGTTCAAAATTTAGCAACCCAATTGGAGAAGGAGGTCAGAGAGGGCTGGCCATAGTGGACTTAGTGCTGAGAGTAATGGCAGCCATGGCAACTCTGATTAGTGCAATAGTAATGGGAACAGCCAATCAAACTCTGCCATTTTCAACACAGTCTTCACAATTCAAAGCCAACTATAAAGATCTTCCTATGTTTATGTAAATTTTACATACACATGTGCATTCTGTTCTATACATACAAAATTTTGGTATAGCCTAAATTTTTTTTTTTTTTTTTTTTTTTTTTTTTTTTTTTTTTTTTTTTTTTTTTTTGAATTTTACAGGTTCTTTGTGCTTGCAAATTCCATAGTTTGTGGGTATCTCTGCTTATCTCTTCCTCTATCCATCTTTCAAATCATGGGAGTTGTATCAGTCACTCCAAGGCTCATTTTGCTCATTTTTGACATGGTATTTTTTTTTTTTTTTTTTAATATTATAATGCTATTAATTTTGTCGTTTGTCTCTAAACTTTCAATTATATATCTTAGAATCTTGATATGTTCGAGATTTTATAAAGTTAAATGATTTATTGAATATAAATGGAAGTTTATGTATAATGGAACTCTAACGTTTCATTCTCATAACCATTTAGTTTTTTTTAACACTATTTTTACTTGTGAGTTTTTTTTAATTTAATTTCTAATAATATTTTCAAAATTCATGTCAAGTTTTAACAACTAAAAAAAGTTTAAAACTTGTTTTTGTTATTTGAATTTGGTAAAGAATTTAAATGGTAACATAGGAAAGATGAAGGCGGTTGAAATGAATTTGTAAGAAATTAAGCTCACTCTTCAAAATCCAAATAGTTATCAAATGAGATATAAACTTTCAATTAGATGTCTAATAAATCTGTTATTTTTTTTAAAAAAAAATAATAATATGAATAGGTGAAAACTTGTTAGATGGCATAAAGAAATTCATAAATTTATTGAACACAAAATTGAAAATTCAAACCTATTAAATACTTTTAAAGTTTAAAGTCTAAATAAGATACAGGTCTCAAAGTCATAGACTAAACTTAATAAATTTTTCTTTAATGGTAAAGAATTTGTGTATATCTTTTACCTTCAAGTGTTTGATGGTTCTATGTGGTGTTATTCAAATGAATGGAAGATGGCGATGACGCTTGCAACGGTTGGTGCTTCAGTGGCCGCGTCAGTGGTCTACTTGGCATATCGAGGCAATATTGCTGCCAACTGGGTTTCCTTCTGCACTCAATTTGACTCTTTTTGTCGACGTATATCTGGATCTTTGATTGGCTCTTTTGGTGCGGTTCTTGCTATAATGCTTCTACTTATTATTTCAATTATAGCCATCCTTCGACGCTCATCATAAAAATAGGACAACAATTAAAAATATTAATATCTAAGAAGTTAAAAGTTTTACGATGTTACATTTTTAAAATAGATAAATAAATAAAAATGAGAGAATGATTTCAAAATTTTGGAGTATGTGATTATTCTTATTAATTGGATGTGTATGGAAGAGATTAGAAAATACTGTTTTGTGTGTGTGTGGGGCTATGACGATTATTCAAAAGAGGCTCCTTGCAGGAATAATGATAATGAATATTATAAGACACGGTGGATTAAGTAAATTAGAGGTGATAGACTATTTGACTTCAACAAATCTTATCTTTGAAATATTTATTTATTAGGAGAAGTTAGAAAAAATTTTAAAAATAGAAAAATAAATAAACTAATTATACAAAATAGCAAAATTGTTATATTGTTGTGATAGGCATTAATAGAAGTCTATTAGTGATAGAAATAGTAGAAGGCTATCACTAATAGATGTTGATAGAAGTCTATCAAAGTCTATCAATGTTTTTTTTGCTATTTTCTGTAAATAATTTGATATTTTTTCTATCGGTAAAAAATTTCCTATAAATTACGTTATGCATATTATTTGATTTAATTTTTTTTATTGCTTAGTTACATAGGGTTATACTATTTTCTAATCTACCTCATTCCAATTATCTAATTTTTAATTTATATGTACTTTAACTAATGAAATTCTATCCAAAAAAACTAATGACACATATTCTAGTTTGTGTATTTTTTTTTTTTTTTTTGTTAAATATCAAGGAAATTCAATCTTTCATTTGTAAATTGATAAAATGTTGAAACTATTAGTTAACTCGTAGCTACTAAATATATTTAACAATTTTAGATTGAAAAGGATAAAAACATATTTTTAGAATTTGTGTATATCATTTCAATTTATTAATATTTATTATTTTTAGTTTTAATTTAGAAATTATATATTTGCTTCTTCAATATTTTTTTGGTAGATTTATCAAAATATGACTTAGATTTTGAAAATATTTTAAAATGTAGATTGAAAAACAAATTATAAATTAATATATAAATGAAAATAGTATTTATTATAAGCTAAAGTTTCGAAAACAAAATACTAAAAATCAAATAGTTCTTAAATGATTTAAGTTTGCAAGTTTTCTTCCAACTCAAATTTAGCACGTGATATTTTTTTTTTCTGGAAGACAATTATGTCATGAATAAGTCAGATAAGTTGTCTTCAATGCCTTTGCTTACAAAATAAAATAGTAATAAATATTGGCCTCATACTATAAGACCAAATTAGATTGGACCATGTTTAGAGTCAAAATTTTAGTAAATGAAAACTTAATTGATGAAATTTGGGGAAAGGTAAACGCTCACCATGTTCTTAAATTGGAGGGACCTCACAAGGAAGTACCAATGAATAAATATTAATTATAATTGAACTAAAATGAATAAATAAAAATAAAATAAAAAAATTTCACCGATAGAAAAAATGTCAAATTATTTACAGAAAATAGCAAAAAAAAACACTGATAGACATTGATAAACTTCTATCAGCATCTATAAGTGATAGACACTGATAGACTTCTATTAGCTTCTATCACAAATATCTAAAAAATTTGCTATTTTGTGTAAATAGTCTTCCTTATTTTTCTATTTTTAAAAATTTCCCTAAAATTTGACAACTATTTTCTTAAGCTTTCATGGCTTCAAATTTGAAAATATTACTAAAAACTGGATACAAAGCTTAGAAATTTATGAGTAACATTATTTATAAACTTAATTTTCAAAATCGGAAAACAAAAAACCTAAGACCCCTTTGATAGTCATTTGACTTTCAGTTTTTAGTTTTTGAAAATTAAGTTTATAAACATTACTTCCACACATAAGTTTCTATTTTGTTATTCCCTTCTACTCATGTTTTCAAAAACCATACCAAGTTTTGAAAATAGGCATCATTTGGTAACTATTTGGCTTTTTGTTTTTAATTTTTAAAAATTAAGCTTATCATCTCTCAATTTCTTATAATGATTTTCATCTTTATTATATAAAAAAGTTGAATTCTTAACAAAATTCCAAAAATAAAAAAAGTACAGTTACTCAAACTCACCTGACCAGAAGGTCTCGATATATAAACCCCTTGTAAAGATAAGATGAGATTTTTTTTCCCAAATAGAATCTTGCAATGAGTCAAGAGTTCAAGTCATTCTAACACTCTCATGACTTTATTTTTTTTTTTCAATTTCGTCCAAAAAAAAAACTCATATTAATAAAGATATTGTCCTTCATATGTATGTTGAATACGATATTATTGATAAATTTCCAGCTCAATAACAAGAAAAATATTAATTAGTCTCATTAAAAGTACTAGTGGTAAACTTTCTAATGAAACGATGATTAGCTTCACTTTGTTATTTCAAATCTTTGTCATTGACCATTGTACGACTACCCCAAGATTTTAAACATCAAGAAATCAACAAGAATTATATCTTTATTTTCCAAAATAATAAAACAAAATAAATTATAAGATATGGTCGTGGCTCGTGCCATCCACGTATAAATGATTAAACTAACCAAAGAGCTTAATCATGTTTCCTTAACTTAGCCCACAGTGTAGAATATAAATAGCATGTTTTATAACACATTTCCCGACAAATGAAACTCAAATTCCACCAGTTTAGGCGATGATTAGTCAATAATTTAATAATTATGTGACTAATTCTATCCAACCTTATGATGTAATCGCACTAATATATTTATATTTTTTTTAACACCTGTTATCCAATTCCTTTATCCCATTCCGAACAAGTTCATTCTTCATTACTTTCCACGCGCCTCTTTGACCTGTTTTTTTTTTTTTTTCCTTTTCTTCCTATTTTTAGTAATTATTATTTTTATTATTATCTGTCTCTTTGCTGTTAACCGACTTGTCGTTTTGGATAAGCAACACCTTGTCGAATGGCGATGGCTTTTCGTGTAAGAATTGGCCTAGACAAATAAAAGCAAAATTACAAATATTTAATTGTAGTCATAGGCCAATTTCAATGTATACATGTCCGAATCCATTCCTATTCCGTTTAAATACAGTCTTTTCTGTTAAGGATTGCGAAAGGCAAAGTCCAAAAAGTCCAAAGTTTATGGACGGACCAAGTTTATAGGGTATGAGGGGATATAGGAAAACACGCGTCTCAATAAAAAAATGTTAACGCCTTGAAGTTTAGGCCGACTAGTTGTCTTGGTAATTATATACCAATCAAAAAATAACCAAGCAAAACTCGAATTGGCATCTTGAAACATCGAGTGTCAAAGACGTCTCTAATATCATCGACATTACACGTAATCAGAGAGAGTGTCAAAGGAATGACCTATTAATAACCTCATTCGACCATCTCAAAAGAGAGAATAAGTAATCTCTAGAAGAGAGTTGTAACCTTACTTCTTTTATGCTTAATTGAACCAGACACTCCTTGAACTAAACTTATACATCATAGTGTGGTAAGCTCAGTACCACACCGGTGCAAAGATCTCTTACGTAGATTAGCTTGGAACAACTCAAGACCAGAACAGGGAGTAGAGCCCACGAGAGACCCGTAACAACACCCAACGGAGACGAGATCCAAGCGCCAAAATTTTCTATTTCATTCAAAAATGAGATTTTTCTGTTAAAATATTTTGTCAAAACTCAATATAATCTATATTCTTTCTCAAATAAATGATTTAATACAAATTTGAATTACATTATCCCATTTTTCTATAACAAATAATCTCAAATAATGATTCAACAAATCTGAACATAGTTCAACTGATTTAAGTGTATGTTCTTGATTTAAAAAGTCAAAAGATCTAATCACTCCATTTCATTTGTTGAAATTAAAAAAGAGTTCGAGTAATTTTTTTTTTTTTTTTTTTTTTTTTTTGTGCCTATAGGACTTAATTTGAAGGACTAAACCAATCAACTAATTACACAGAATCTCTGCACATTGAATCTATATTGGAAACTATCACTTTTCCTGATTTCATCATGTAAAGATATCATCTCCTAACTTTAAACAAACAATATTCACAATTTTTTTCTGAAGTATATTTGGATCTAGTTTCTATCATGGGTTTGATTTTGAGACCTTTTCTTTTCTTCTTCTTCTTCTTCTTCTTTCTTCTTTCTTCTTTCATCGGCTCAAGCCATTCCAATCGTTAGCAGGATTGATGAATATGGCTTGATTAAAGAAATTGTTGTTCTGATTCACTTGAAAATCTGTTGAAGCAGAGGAGTAGTCTAATGGCATTTCCCCTTGCTCTATTTTGCCAACATTTGTATAAGCTGCAGTGTTGTTTTGAAACCCAAGAGTTGGGTTCATATTTGAATTGTCATTGAAAAGCTGAGAAATTGGGCCTAAATAATCCAAATCCAAGAGATGGGTTATTGAAAAAGTCCTTGGAAATTTCATAATTTGTTGTCCTTGTCCATTGCCTTCTACGACGTCGTTTTGTATTGGTAATTCCTCTGTTTTTTCCTCTAATAGCCCTTTGTTTGAATGTCTCTTCTTGTAAATTCTACACAGAACCCAATCATCCAACTGAAACAACAACAAAAATAAACACAACCCATTATTATTAACTACTTTACAGCTGATTTTGAACAACATAAACAAGAAAATTCCAAAAGGGGTTCTTTGAAAAAAACTTACTCTCATGGACCCCGATTGTTTGATTGATTGCTTGTTTGATTCAATCAAACGATACTCATGCATAATCCAATCAGTCTTAACACCTTTTGGTGGCTTCCCTTTGTAAAAAACTAAAGCTTTCTTTACACCAACATACTTTGATGCACTGTAAATCGCCTTATCGGTCCCGGTCGCCTTCCAATACCCCGATACGGCCGCGCGATTCGGCCGAACCCCGTTCGGGTATTTTCGGTCTCTTGGGCTGAAGAAATACCACTCATTTTCACCAGAATCAGCCTTCTCTGCAAGAGGTAATTACACATGAGCAAAAGAACATAAAAGAGTGATAAAAATGAAGGTAAACTAAAGTTGTATAGATTTTTTATGAAAGTAATTACCAGGCAAATCCCAAGGATCAAATTTGTAGATATCAACTTCAGGGATTATGGAAACAGGACATGGCTTGGAAGTGGCTTGGTTTCTTAGGTAAAACATGATCAATTCTTCATCAGTTGGGTGAAATCTGAAGCCAGGGGGAAGCTCACTGCAGCTTTTCTCCTTCATTTCGGAAGTGATTTTTGGGATTAATATGAA
The DNA here is from genome assembly GCA_002890555.2 of Lagenaria siceraria. NCBI lineage: Eukaryota > Viridiplantae > Streptophyta > Magnoliopsida > Cucurbitales > Cucurbitaceae > Lagenaria > Lagenaria siceraria. The sequence continues at coordinate 26,100,289 of CM016484.1, forward strand.
AGAATGTGGTATGAAAATAAAGGCAAAGCAGAGGAAGAAATGAAGGTTTTTGAAATGTTGTAAAGGAGATGAATGGGGCTTTTATGTTTGGTGGGTTTGGTCGTTTTGTGTGAGTGGCAGTTTTTGATTGGTCGTTTCTTTGACTTCATCTTCCTTTCTTGGCGGCTTTCTAAAAAGTCCATTCTTAGCACCAAAAATACTTGAATGCATCCTATGTTACACCTATCTTTATATAATTCATTCAAATATTTAATTACAAATTGTCACATCTTAAATTTATCTTTCTTTTTAAAGGAAAAAAGAAAAAATATTTGTCTTTTTTTTCTTTATGATTAAAGAAAATGCATAAAAATGAATATAGTCTGTTTTGTCAATACCATAATAATTTTGAAGTTTCTATTTTCATATTTCTTTATGTTTTTTTTAATTATATTTTACTTTCTGGATATGATAAGGTTATCCGAATATTGAAGAAGATGCCATTTTTAAACCATCTGGTGGTCTTATCTTTCACACTTCTATCTTCATCTTCTTCTCCCATTGAATATTTGACATTTGGGATTTTTTTCATTCCTCCACAGTCTTCTTTTGTTTTCCATTCTTTGCCATTTAATTCCCACAAACCAAACTGCATAAAGAAAACAAAACAAAATTCGTAAACATTTTTCCAAATCGAATAATGAAATTTTGCAATTTTCTAGTATGCTAATCAAGTGTTCATAACCTATTTTGTCAAATGCGGCGTTTCTAGACTTCAAATTTCACAATCATGGTAGGAAAAAAATTGCATTGATTTTAGAATGCTTTTCTTTTATGAATAACCTTTTTTATAAGAGAAATTTTCACCGATAGAAAAAATGTCAAACTATTTACATAGCAAAAAAGATACTGATAGACGTTGATAGACTTCTATCAGCATCTATCAGTGATAGACTTCTATCATTTCTATCACTGGTAGTCCCTGATAGACTTCTATCAGCGTCTATCACAACTATTTAACAATTTTGCTATTTTATGTAAATAATTTTCTTTATTTTTCTATTTTTAAAAATTTTCCCTTTTTATAAACCTAAATGAAATTTGACTTGCTTTTCTAAAAACGTAAGTTTAATAACATTTTGCTTGTGTTATCCCAAAGTAGAATTGCAGTACACGTGTTTATACCTGACTCTTGCTATTTTACTACTTGCTTGCTTTTTCATCTTCTTTTCCTCCTTTTGTGATTGAACAATGTAATTCTTGTTCCGTTTTTACTCTTTGTTACTTGCTAATTGGTATATTTAAAGAAATGAAAACTCAAAAAAATGTCAAAAATACAAGAAAAAAATAAACAAATAATGAGAGGGAGAGCCAAGTATCAACATGTGTACACAATGAGGTAATTTTATGATTTCACAAATTTAATGGGAAAACATCAATATTTCAACATTTATTAGTCTCGCTTTATTTTGAGAGATGATATATATATATTTTTTTTTAAAAAAAATGTATAACTAATTTGAAATATCTAAACACACTAATCATCGAAGCTTCAACAGTTTCAAAACCCATTTTAGTTAATGATGACAAATAACTCTTCCTAACTTGAATTTTAAGAATCCTTCCACATTTATTATGCATGTGAACACAATTAAGAATATGGAACATTTTAAGATATTTACACAGTAAAATTACAAATTTATCAGTGAAATCAAAAATAAAATCGTTAGGTACATATGAGTGTAGAAATATGAAGAGATATATTGTCTTTATCGTAACAGAATATTTAATTGTGGATGTCACATGGCCTCGATAATTAAGGAAGTTTCATGAAGGACAAAAAAAAATAGTCCCCACGTAGGATAGGGAGAGAGTTGGGATTAGGTGATTTGTTTTGGCTGTAACTAAAAGCTGATTAGTGATTGGTGGAAAAAAAGAGACGATTAGAAGCTGCCACGTAGCAGAAACTGGCCTCGTGTCCCTTAAACTTGGAGTTAGGAGATTAGGATAAGTACTAAAAAGGAAGCGAATTAGGCGGAGAAGATTGATTGCTTGTGGTTGTTATCCATCCAGGTCAGCCATCCACGTCGACAGATTTTATATTCTAAGATTTTAATTTTCTGCGCAAAACGACGGCAGAGATTGACGCGTGGCATTGGGATCAGTGAGGATTCCATTTCTTCGATTCTTAATTATGTTAATTAGAAGAATATTCTATGAAGTGAGATGGGATTTTTTTTTTTTTTTTTTTTTTTTTTTTGTGGTATGGTCATATTGTTTATCTGACGTGGAATTGTAGTCAAAATTGGATGTTTGAATTTTTCTTTATGGTACCAATCAGGATGTAACTTGAGTGGATAGCTCTCATGGATTTGATGGGAGGGTGAGTAAAAGCTGGTGCCTTTACTAAATAGTCAGTCATATCTATTTTATTTTTTGAAGATAAAAAAAGATACCCTTCAAATTTGAGGGTGGTATATTAAAACTTTAAATTAAGAGTTGTATTTTTAAAATTTTAATCCATTTAAATTGTTATTATAATGATATTAAATTTGCATTGATATGTCGATATTTCTATTATATTGTAGAAAAAATTATAAAACACAAAAGATAAGCATCAAAATGTCACTAATATAAATATAATATAAATAATAGACATATTTACTCATTTGAAAATAATAAAATGTTTATTTATTAATTTAACTTTTTTATTTTTATAATTTTTCTAGAAATATTCATTGAAATCGATATTTTATTGATATTTTCATTAAAATTTTCGTAAAATTAAGACCTCGATATTTTCATCGACATAAATATTTCAAACCTTGGTTATTACCGATTTTGTTTTAATATTGTAGTTTTAAAAAAATTCAAAGAAGATCTAAAAAAATGAATTTTTTCAAAAAATAATTTTTGTTTTTAGAAATTAATTTATTTAAATATTTATCTAGTAATTATGAAAACTATAATAACAAATTATTAAAAAACAATCAGAATTCTCAAAAACTAAAATTCAAATAAACAAATATATCATAACTTCGAGTGCGAGAGTGTAAATTGAATTTTTCCTTAATTTCTTTAATTAAAAAACTTTCCTGCACTTACCTTGGAGGTCGTAACTGGATGGGATTAAATCAACTTGTATAATACTATTTTTAGTATTACATGGTCATTTATTGTTTTATTAAAAATAGTATTTTTATTTTTCTTAAAAAAAATATTATTGGTAGATGGTTAATTAAAAATGAGGAAAGTGGTGACGAATGCGATGAGATAAAACTTTGCATGCGGACCAAGGGGATATGGATGCTGTAGATTTTGGTTTGGTTTTGACAGCCCAAATTTAAAATTATTTTATTTTATTTTTTAAAATACCAATGTGACAAAATTAGAAATGACGATCAAGATGTGACAGCCATTTTAAAATGGAACAATCTGGTGGATGAGATCATGGTTTGGTGGATTAGATAATCATTTTGTTTTAACAAAATTATACTTCTTATTAATAATTTGGGGTGGATTTCATTTTATAATTCAATTATTACTTAGTTTTGAACATTTTCAAAATCAGTTTCAATTAGATAATTGTGGTTTCAATCTTAAAAAATAAACAATAAAAAGAGTAATTCAGATATCTTAAAATGTCCCTTCATCTTTCAAAACGTAGGATTTTCAGCTATTCTCACATCATTTTTATTGTCAATATGAATATAACTTAGTGAGAATGATATGTACATTTGCTTGAGGTGGGAGTTTTAATTCCATACCTAACATTTGTCACATTGAAAAAACCGCATGCATCCACCCATGCACATAAACATTGGATTAGGTTGCATCTAATCATTGTCCAACATATATTTACATTTAAAGTAGTTTGGTCCAAGAAAATAGGGGTTGGAGAGTGAAATTGTTAACTCCACTCTTTGTTTGGTCCAAAAAGTTCATAGATCTTATAACTAAAAAACATCAATTTTATGATTTATTAACTTTTTACACTGCGGGCTCCACGACTAAACATCTATTTGCACTAATAAATCTCTAGACTAAACAACTCCACTCTTTAAAACGCTCTCTTATGGTTAAAGCGTTGATATAATATTAAATTTACTATGACCTATCAACTTAAGTTTTTGGGTTAATTGGTGATTTAACATGGTATTAGAGTAGAGATCCTATGTTCAGTGAGGGGGTGAGGATTCAAATCTATGCATAGCTCAAATCCCTTAGTCTTCACCTCTCGTTGATCGTAAAAAATTAAATAAAAAGAGAGAATTAATCTACATCTCTAATCTCTTTTGATTGAAGATATAATGTCGTAATTTATTTAATTATGCTTAAGTTGAGACCATATATATCCCATATATATTATAATGCATTTTTAAAATTAGTCATCTATACATTAACACACAAATTTGTAAGCAAAGAATGCTAAAAAGAGGAAAATGTAAGTTTAGAGATCTGAATTCAATTTTTTAAATAATGATAATATCCATAGAAAACAATTATAAACCTAAACCCCACCACACAAATTACCTTGAAATAAAACAAGTTGTTTGAATATTTATTGAACATGTTCCTTTCTAATTTGAGGAAGCGATTTCAGTAATGCAGACAATAAAAAACCAACTGTGTGCCCCATAGGCTTCACAAAACAGAAGCAGATGGGAAGAACAAAACAGATGAAAAAAGAAGGGTGATTGATAGCTAACAAAAGCTCTAGTAGCCATATTCATGGCTGCCAAGTTCAAGAAGAGTTTTCAAAGCTTGTTTCTTCATCACCTTCCCATAAACCCCTCTCCCCAACTTCAAAACCTTCTCCATTTCCAAAACCCCACCATTACTACTATTTCTTTTAAACCTTTCCACCATCATCTTCACCACTCTCTCATCACTCCCAACTGCTTCTACTACACTATCCACCACCATTTCTATTGCTTGAATTCTTCTTCCCCATTTCTTCATTGCTTTCTCTGAACTAAACACTTCAAAATATGCCCCCCAAAATGAAGCCCTCAAATACCCTTTCTCTTTTCCCCTCACCATCCATCTCCTCATTCCTTCTTCCAACTTGTAAATTGCTGCCCCCATTTCGATTCCTCCTTTCAATCCCATTTCAATCTCTTTCATCTCTTCTTTGTTGCTGATTTGTTCTTCGAATCGGCACCTTTTGCAATTGCAATTGAACCCCCATGTCTCCGACATTCTCTTGCGGTCTTTCCACGAAGAAAGGGGATCGAAATATGCGAATGTGATCTCTTCCCCTGTTTTTATATCTCTGGATGCGTGGACTATAATGTGATCTCCAATGTGTAAGCGTCTGGCATTGGGACTACATGAATGATTGATGAATGAAGCTAAAACCCACAGCCCAACTCCATAGTAATCGCTGTTTTTGCCTAGAACTTTAGCAGAAGCTGCATCTTCAACTAGGGAATTGATATCCAAAACACTGAGGATTTTACTCATTTCAGTGTGTCTAATCTGATTCTCTGTTTCTGGCTTGAAGACACTTATTTCAGGAACCTCGAGACCCTCCTCTGCTTCACCACTCGAGAGTAAACCAATTAAATTCTTTGTTTTGGTACTTTTTGTGGCAGAATCTGTGACTTTATCGATGAAATTCTTCCACATTACCAATTGGGCATTTTCGTCGCTATTTTCAGGCAAAATCCCTCTTTCAATCGCGGTTGCTTTGGTTACTAGCAGCATAGTCCCAGAATCTACATTCTTCTTTGCAAATAGCCCACGTCCACTAATTCCAGATCTTCTAATCTGTAATGGACCGATGAATTCGGCTAATTCTGGGGATTTTCCACGAAACCCATTTAAAACCCAATCAGAGAGATCGAAAGCTCCAGTCTTTGACAAATGTTCGAGCTTTTTGCATCTCTCGACATACCCATTTAGATTTTCGGAGTTTCCACTTACCTGTGGATCAACCAGAGCTTTTTTGAAGCATTCTAATGCCGAAGAGTACCTGTTGAGATTAAGCAGAATTTTACCTTTGCAGAGTAAAGTTTTGAAGTGGGTGCTCTCGATTTTCAAAGCTTCTTCGCAATCTTTTAAGGCTTCTTCGAAATTTCTGAGCTTAGATCGGGCTTCGGCTCGGTTGCAAAGGGCTAAACAGAGAGATTTTTTAAGCTTGGAAAGATGGTGATTTGTAGTTGGGGTTTGGTTTCTGCAGATGGTGATGAATTGAGAGTAGGTGGAAACGGCGTCGTTCCATTCTTCTCTAAGAAGGAGCTCTGTGGCTCTGGATCTGAGAAGTTGCATTTCTGCTTCCGCCATTTCTGGGTCCTTGAGGTCTTGCTGTTGGTCCTCCATTGCCATTTTCGAAGCTGAGTTAAAAAAGTGAAAATGTTTTTTTCTTCTCTGTGATGATCGTTGTAATTTCTGGGAAAATTTTGAATTGTGGGATTGTAACGGTCATATTGTGAATCTCTTTCCCTCTCTCTTCCATTTGGACTCCAGTGCTTTTGAAAAGTTTAACCGTCCAACGGTTATGTCGGGGCCGTTCATCTTCGACATTTATATTTTTTGAAACGGTTCATTTTCGACATTAATTTAGTAGTTACAATAATTTATCATAAAATGAGAATGCGTTGGGAAAAATATGAGTTAAACTCTAAAAGAAAAAATAATAAATAGAAAAATAAGGAAAACTATTTACAGAAAATATCAAAATTTTTAGATAATTGTGATAGATGTTGGTAGAAATCTATTATTAGAGTCCATCAATAATAGAAATGATAGAAGTCTATCAGTGATGGATGCTAATAGAAGTCTATCAATGTCTATCACTATTTTTTTTGTTATTTTCTGTAAATAGTTCGACATTTTTTTATCTGTAAAAATTTGCCTAAAAATATTGAGAAAAATATAAAATGACGCATCATTTTTTTTTCCTTTTTAAAAAATTTTGAATTTTGAAATTATAAAATTGTTGAAATTATTTTTTTAAGATATTAAATTGCAATAAAAAAAAGCCTCACAACCTAAGATTAAGGGAGGGAAAAAACACACTCAAATGGAGGGGGAAAAAACACACTACACGATCAAAACACACTCAAATAGAGGGAAAAACGAACACTCCAACTGAAAAAATATATCCCAAGGGGAAGAGTAATCTAGAATAGATGTCCCAAACCAATTAGAACGACAAAGAAAAATATCAAACTACACAATCTAATTAACCACTTGGGAAGACGGTAAGATAGCCTCACGGATACAAATATTACGCTCTCTCTAAATTTGATAAATAACAGCACTTCAGGCTACTCTCTAAACTTTACATTACAATTAATATGACAAATTCAATCAAGTTTTGAAGTCTCAATGAGATATCCTTTCAGAACATATTTCCTATAAGAGCACATCATCTCAAATAGTGCAATCAAAGAATAAATTGTCTTGAATCTTAACTCTGTCAAGGCATAGAACACAAACACTAAGGATACAAGGACATCACCTACTAAAATAATCACGTATCTGTAGTCGATTTCGAAAAACAAGTTAGGCAAATTAATACGAACAAGAAGAGACAAGATGAAGGATGACAATGGTGGCTAGCGAGGAGGGAGATGGTAGCAACAAGGTTGACAAAATGAGAGATAAAAGAAAGGAGAAAAGAAAATAGAAAATGTCATCTCATTATTCTATTTCACAAAATTAATTATACAAAATTAATTTATTTTCATCTAAGTAAGCAAAATACAATCACATGAATTCAAAGAAAATTTGCAACTAATTTTCAAACAGGAACTTAAATAAACACCAAACCATACCAAAAGTGTAATTTAATTTGCCTTTGAATTTTTATCCAAATTGACTAATTGGATTGGTAGTGGTAACGCTGAATCTCTTCTTCTGTGGAAATTTGGAATAGGGTTTTGCGGACTGGTCGATGAAAACAAGCGAAGAACATGGACACCACAATCCCTACGCCAAATTGTTCCTCACCGCCCTCTCCGCCATGGTGGCGGAATCCACCACCTTCCCCATAGACCTCACTAAGACCAGGCTTCAGCTCCACGGCGAGTCTTCTTCCTCCTCTCGCTCCACAAATGCCTTCAGACTCGCTTCAGCCATTGTCAAGGACCAAGGTCCTTTTGCCCTCTACAAGGGCTTGTCTCCGGCGATTCTCAGACACCTCTTCTATACGCCCATACGAATCGTTGGATATGAGCACCTACGATCCATCTTCCTTGCGTCCGATGGCGGCTCTGTTTCCCTCCATGCCAAAGCCCTTGTCGGTGGAACCTCTGGCTCCATTGCTCAGGTTCCAATTTTCCACATTATCAGTTTACTAAGGCTCTGATTAACTATATGGTACATTTTAGAGACTTGCATTTGCCAATGAACTGCAATGTGGAGAAATTTAGCTAATCGAGTTATTAACAATTCATGAAATGTATGATCTCTGGTACCGGTGCTGATCTTCGCAATTGTAACATGTTGGAATTGATTGATGTTAAAGAATTCTTTCAATGCTTTGAATTTTGTGAATCTAGGATGACTCTGAAAATCCCAGCCACTATCTGAACTGTCATCTGTGTGCTTGAAAATTGGCACAAAATATACATTTTGGTCTAAACCCATATGTTGAACTATCACTAAATTCAAAGTGATTGATATTCTTAACATGCTAATGCTACTTCCATTGCTAAATATCACTATTATTTTTGTGTCTACCATTAGTACCACAGGTAGTGGCAAGTCCTGCTGATCTTGTTAAGGTGAGGATGCAGGCTGATGGGCGTCTAATGAGCCAAGGTCTGAAACCCAGATACTCAGGGCCTCTTGATGCCTTAACCAAAATAGTTCGTGGAGAAGGGATTATTGGACTTTGGAAAGGGGTTGTCCCAAATGTTCAAAGAGCATTTTTGGTTAACATGGGAGAATTAGCCTGCTATGATCATGCTAAACGTTTTGTTATTCAGAATCAAATAGCTGGAGATAATATTTTTGGCCACACATTTGCTTCTGTAATTTCGGGTTTGTCTGCAACTGCTTTGAGTTGTCCGGCTGATGTTGTAAAGACAAGAATGATGAATCAAGCCGTTAGCAAAGAAGGAATTACCAAGTACAACAGCTCGTATGATTGTCTTGTGAAGACTGTTAAAGTTGAAGGATTGAGAGCTTTGTGGAAGGGGTTTTTTCCTACTTGGGCCAGACTTGGTCCTTGGCAATTTGTTTTTTGGGTGTCTTATGAGAAGTTTCGCAAACTTGCTGGGTTATCTTCCTTCTAGTTAATCAATTGCTATGAACTTGTTGGCATTGTGTTTTTTTTGGGCCAAAACAAGTAGAGGCAAGCAAATAAAGGGTGAGACATTGATTGACCCTTTTTTAAGTTTATTTGATATTAGAATCGTGTATGTTTCAATGTCCCAAAAAAAATGTAGGGCAAATTGCAAAATTCATCCTTGAAGTATGGTAATTGTTGCAATTTCACCCTTAAACTTTTGAATGTGTTTGGCCCGAAGAGTTGGAAAGTAGGAGTATGGAAATATGGAGTTGTGAACTCTGCTCCTTGTTTGGTCCAAGGAGTTGGTAGGTCTCACTACTAAAAAATATCAATTTTATATCTTATCAATCATCCATAGTTCACAACTTCCTAGACTTATAACTCCTTACTCTTTATTATTTCATTTCAACTTTCGGTTAACTTCTTACCTAGGGAAAAAAAAGGGAGAAAAAAACTTATATTTCTTGGTTTACTTCTAAAAGGTAAGTGACCGTAAAAAATTATGAAAAAATGAAGAAGGTTGGAGAAGCCAAGAGGAAAGAAAATGGAATTGAAGCTGTTTAATTTGATTTGACTATTTGCCATCAATAATTTTGGAATTGAAGGCATTCAAAGTGTTGTAACTAAAAACAAAAACGAAGAGAACGAAAGTGAAAACAAGAGAAAAATAATGCAGGGAAGATCAAGTGCTTCAATTGAGTTCTATATTGTTTATTGAATTGGAAACATTACAAATATTTATAGACAAATAATAAACTACCCATTAATATACTAACCTTAAAACTCTACCACCCACCTTTAAATTCCACCTTAATCAATCCCACTAAGTGGCCACTTAAAAGTCACTAATTTAAATAAAAGCAAATAACATTAATTTAAAAGAAACAACTAATTCTATCACTTGCAAAATAAGTTTGCACTAACACTTAACAAGGGTTGCACGGAGGGGTATCGACGTCGATAGCAGATTCTCACCTACGAGCATGGGCTCTCGCAAACTTTCCATTTTCTTTCCTCTTAACTTCTCCAACTGCTGTGAATGCAATCATTTTGCCCATGAGCTTGCTCGTTTGGCTGCAGGCAAAGGAGTCTGCTATTTTGCTTGAAGAAGTTCCACTGCAGATGAATGATTTTGGGAAGAAGATCTAGGTTCTTTTTATCTTCTCTTTTTTCAATGGCCACCAAAGTAACTGTAGTTTACCATCTTAACGGGAAGGGGCTAATTTTTACTATTATGAAAGTTGGGGGGTTTGAATTTTTCAATTCAAAGTTGAATGGGTGAAATTGTAACAACATACTTCAATTTGCCCAAAAATGTGATATTTAAAACTGTATTAAAAAAAATGATACCTATACTGAATTGGTTCAATATGATTAAAAGTTGATCGAACATTTATCTAGATGCTCATCGCCACCTTCTGAGAGCGTCAGCCATCTAATAATTGAATAACATCAAAAGAAAAATCTTTTAACATACTTGATCCAATGCTTCAGATATGGTGTTCGCTTGAATCTAAAAATTGTGTGTTATTCCCGATTAATGAACTGCCAAAATTATTGCAAAAGCTAGTTTCCAGGAGCAAAGATGGGAGGATGGAAGATTTTATCACCAGCCGCCTTGCCCTCTTCTTTCCTGCATTTCAGCTGCTCTCTCCTCCTTCAACCTTTGTACGATCTCTTTAATCTTGGGGTTGAAGAAACGATCCCGGACGAATTTCCTTTCCTCGGCTTGTATCTCCTTAATAGCACTTGGATACGGGTTAGGAGGAGGTTTCTTCCCTTGAAGACGTGCAATTTGCTTCAAGCGAGAGTAAGCCATCTTTTTTGCCTTTTTCTCTGCCCGGTATTCCATCTGAATGACGAAAGACATTATTGATAAAATGAAGAGATTGAAGAGAAGTATATGAATAAAAGAACAGCAATCCATACATGGGCTACTCCCATGGCTTCTTCCTCACTGACACCCTGTTCCTTCAGTTCAAGCACCCGCAAGCCAAATATTCGGGCTGGAGGAGGATCAAAACTACAAAACCTGTTGCAACAAAAGCCAACTACTTAGGAACTTTCTACCTCTTTTTTCCCCTTTTTTTCATCTTCTAGATATCAGGATTTCATCAATGCAAGAAAAACACAACAAACATATATATGCTTCAATTTGAACCACCTATTCAGCAAAAGCTAATGTCAATTAGAGATTCTATCTCAAAGGAGAAGGCAAATTCTAAGAGCATGCATTCAACAAATGACAAACTCAATTCACCATCCTTCCAAAAATGCTAAGTGACATCAGGAACTTTTTTTTATCAGCTGATCTATTTTAAACCAAGTTACCAAGCACGTCTCTACTGATTGATTAGAAGCCAACAAACATACCATTTAATACGAAATAGGCCAGCTCTTTGAAACACAACTTACTTAAGTGTAATTAGCTAAAAAGTGACTTCACTAAAATTATGATAATATTCGGCCTTAGAAGAATTAGCAGTACTGAAATTCCTCACCGTAGTTGCACAGTGGTTAAATGGACAACGCAGACAGACATTCAATCCAATGGAAAAGCCTCTTAAGCAGTAGGCATATGGAACTCTAATTCATGGATATCCAACAAGAGTATTCTACATCATGCGTACGTACTCCAAATCCTTTTAAGGTAGAAGTTCCACAAGAACCAAAAAACCTGAGAATCTAATTTAACTTCGAGGCAGACAAGTTGATCTCGAACAACGTGAACTTTTTTATGAGATCGAACAACATAGTCAATCCCTCATTCCAAACATGTATGATGGAGTAAAATATGACAAACTACATATATAAGAGAAGTATCATACTTGATGGCATCGTGGTATTTTGAATCTGGATATTTCTGGAAGAACTTTTTTACATATACATCCTCAGGAAGACTGATTGTCTTGACTGTTCCATCTACTCGAGGAAATGTAGGAGGTGGCGCCCTGAGCAAGAGTTTAATGGATGAAGATAGATAATTGTTTCAAACAGTTGGAAGGTAGGTGTAAGCGTAACTTTCTATGCAATCATTGCTACCGCTGTGTGCTCAACTCATTTAAAAGAAAAAGGAGAAAAAAACCCAGAAATTTGAGCCTTTCCAGAGAAATTTTCATCTCAATAAGCAGTTTAAATTTACTTAATTCAATGAAAAGAAAGCTGCTGCAAAAAAGATCTCATATACATGATAAATTGAGAAACTTGAATCTAATAGTATACCAAAAAGCTCCACTAATCTAAAATGGTTTGATAAGCTAAAACCCTAAGGTTTACAAACAAAAGAGGTATATAGAAATCCACTCCCCACCCCCCGATTTAAGAACAAAAATTGAGCATTTTCAAGATCCTAGAGAATGAAATACTCCTAAAAAGACAAAAAGTACGAGGAGTGAGGAATGGAAGAAGTACTGACTGCTCCATGGCTTTGAGCCAAATAGGTTCTGCTTTGGCCAAGCCCTTGACGAGCTTTCTAGTCTTAGTTAGCAAGTCTCCTTTCATGAAGGACATAGCTCCCTCCTTTTTGAATTGTGATTCGATCCAACGATCTACTAAATACAGTAACAACTAGAAACCTATAAGTAAATCAAATACTACAGCAAAGCAAAACTATGCCATGAATATCATTAGGGTTTGAAACTAACAAATCAGGATGAATGAAAAATTAGATTTATTGACTAAGATGAAGAGAAATCGAGCAGAAAATAAAAACAGAAAATAGAAAAGAAGAGAGGCAGATACGTACCAGACGAGAGGACAAAGATGATGAAATGAAACTAGAGAGTTTAGCAGCTAATCTCCTAGTTCAAGAATTGGGCAAGAACAAGAAGGATTATTGGAAGGAAACCGCCGGAAATCGAGCCGCCCGGACCAGTTGAAAACCGATCAGCCAGCGGTTCGTATTAAACGGTTTTAAGTATTTTTGACGGTGTGAAATCTCTCTTTTGTCCTTTGAAGTTAAAAAAACTATTGCTTTGCACCTAAATTTTACATAAACCTCTTCTTTGTATTTCAAAATAAGGTTTTACATTTTCATTTTAGATTATCAGTTTTTTTTTCCATTCTAGGTTATCTTACACTTTTTTAATTACATTTTGCAATATTAATAGAATTTTTTTATCATGTCTTGCAAATTCTTGAATAATAGGTATTCATTTTTCTCTCAATATTTGGTAATGATTTATATAATGATTTTCTTACCACACCTTCGATGTAAGAATGGTACGAGAAAAAATCAGTAATATGTTACCACACCTTCTTTTCTTCATTTGATTTTTTCTTTTCTTTTTTTTAGAAATTAAAAATTTTGTTATAAGAAAGGAGAGGTTTTATAAATAGAAAAATAAGGAAAACTATTTACACAAAATAACAAAATTTTTAAATAGTTGTGATAGACGCTGATAGAAGTCTATTAGAATCTATCAGTAATAGAAATGATAAAAGTCTATCACTGATAGAAGTTTATCAATGTCTATCAGTATTTTTTTTTTTTTTTTGCTATTTTCTGTAAATAGTTTGACATTTTTTCTATTTGTGAAAATTTTCCTATAAGAAATGTCATAGTAAATAAATCTATACAAAATGTTTGGGTGTTAAACATAATGTTTTAATTATTCTAATCGTTATCTGAAATTAAACGTTTAATTATGGGTCTATTTGTAAGTGATTGTTTTTAGATTTATCAAAAATATATATTTTTGAGTGAAAAAAAAAAAATCCAAACCATACTTATACCATCTTCCTCTGTTCATCTTCTAACAAGGTGAAATCTCCAAATTATAATAATAATAACCATTAAAATAGCACCAACTCTTATGTCTTTAAATATACAATTCTTTGATTCTGAACATGTCAAAAATACAACTCAAAGAAAACAGATCAAGGCATGGGGACAAATTTCATTACAAGTCATTGGGTGTTGTTATAAATCCTCATGGTGAACAAGCTTAAGCCCCCAGCTCATGTCTTCACAATGTCTTACATGGGGAACAACTTCACCAGTATCTATTCCTTTCTTTGCCTTGCAGTCATAGAATGGAGGAGCATGAAAGCAAGGCTCCATTGACATTGCCATACGACACGGTGGATCGGGCATGGTCATGTTCTCGGCCTTGTAAAGAATCCATGGTTTTGATCCGCTGAGTCCTTGAGCCACATACCCGAATGTTGACCATGCACTGGTCACCAATACATCGCTCCAACTCAGAAGGTACATTTCTGCCCATGCTTTCCTATTGTGAGTCTTCTTCTCTGTCTGCTGATACATTTCATAGCTCGGCTGATAAACAGCGATGACCTCTCCGGTTGTGGTTGGGTATTCCCAGTACAAGGTTCTCAATTTTTCATAATAACCAGAACTTAAAGATGTCATCAAAACAGCTTTTACTCTTGGGCGTTCCAAAGGAACGGAGGAGAAGCCTTCCTTGTCTACCTCAGGCAGTAGCTTCTCCTTTAGAGTACAGCCTAAAATCTGATCCATTATATGATCGAATGGCCCCGGTTCACTCTCGAACACTCTTACTTGAATTCCTATTCTTTCATCTGCACTTGATAGATATGCTTCGTAGTATCTCGTTATCAGTCCCCAAACATGATTCGATGGGTGGAAAAGATACCGGCCCAGATGATGGAAGACGGTGTCTTTTTGGGGGAATAAGCTACTCAGTTCATGTTCGAAAGATGGGATCAAGAAGAGAGATGGAACAAAGTAGTTATCTGTCTTGAGTAATAGCCAAGGGATCTTGCCTAAAAGAGCCTGTTCTTGATCACAGAAGAAAAGCTTGTCATGATCATCATAATCATGAACCAAATGTAGGTATAGATAGGATGGGATTGATTCTATTGACATGTTTAGAGTGTTCATCTTAAGCATATTTCCATGACAATTAGGAAATTTCGAATCAAAGTTGCTGAATTGATCCACCAAGGGGAAATCATTTGGTAGCAACCAAGATTTTTCTGGGAAGGGCTCACAAAATAGATCAGCCATATCCTTCCCTGGATCAACAAGCAAGACACGATTGGTAAGGAGGGCATAGAGGAATGCAGAAGCCAAAGTGAGTATCTTGTTTCCCAAGCCACTATAAGACATCCACACAACATATTTACACTCTGTCATACTAACACTACTGCCAGATCTGAGTTGCTCTACTGCTTCATCGTATGGTTTCGTATGGGGACCACACCGTCGATGAAGTGCTTCGTAGTCTCTAAGCTTCGAGAGGAGGTAAGGAGAAGGTTTGTGTGTTGAAGCTCTTCGATATAAACTGGATTGATATCTGCTCAAGCATGATCCTTCATCAAATCCAGGAAGGAGAAGACCTCCAATAAGTTTGTCTCTATTGGAAAGTTGAGAGAAACCGTTTTCTGAACCTATAAATTGAGAACATGGAAAATGAAGAGAATTAGCAAGCAAAAGAGTGAATGAATACTACAATTCATTATAGCCTTGTATAATTCAAAATGCACAAATTCCAAACTTTTTGTTCCCTCTCCTGTGATATCAGATAGGAAATTGAATCCATAAATCTTAATAATATGATTTTGTCTATCTTATGCCATAACATTACTCAGAAAATGGATGTATCCATAGTGAAAGGACTTTCATAAAGAATGAATTAAATTGATACTTTAAGAACATGCAAAATGCAATATAGATATAAGAAACTGAGGCAAAAGATAAGCAAAGATTTCATGTTGAGTTTCTTGGAATATTAACCAAAAAGGTTCCCAATGGTTTTCTTTAAGGATGTAATTATATGAGAAACTCCATCAACAGTTGAGATAGAAAAAACTAAATTCATTTTAAAGATGTAAGATTGCATATGTAATGCAAGTGACACGGATTGGCTTCTTTCAACAAAAGGAAGAGATGGATTAGAAAATGTTAAAGATTCTATGGAAATGTGTACAACTCAGATCTAATTCTTGAATTAACAAACTTAAATGTCTGCTCTATGCATCTATATGCAGACCCAACCAAAAGAGCTTTAATAATGATATTCATAACTTCAGCAAAGACAACAAAGCTAAACAAAAACAGTCCAAGAACTTAATCTTCAAAGGGCCAGCAACTACAAATTATGGACATTAATGATTGAAATTTTGGCAAGATCTACAGCTAAAGAAATCAGATAACTGTACAAAGTTTTTCAATACCCATCACGTGAAAATATTAACCTGAACTCTCAGAACCGCCATTAGTGGCCACTCTTCCCAATGCTCTGGCTTCGGCAAAACCCAGAGAGAGATCCACCGCTGGATTCCTAAGCACCAAAACAACAAAAACAACCAACGGAAGACCTATAAGCAAAGTAGTCAAGATCTCCTTCAGCTTCATATCTCTGATGAATCCAGATTTCGTAGCACCGTCTGCCGATGCCCGGAATCGGAGGCGATCTATAGGCCTTGAATACGAAGTTCGTCTTCTAAAAGCTTTCGTCATTCAAAATTTCCAAATGGGTAATATGAAAAAACCTGGATTTCTTCAGGTTTTGCTCGATTCGCGAAGTGAGAAGAAAGCAAAATGGGTATCATGGGCAAGCTTGAAACAAAGCAGGTTTTGGGGTAAAGGATTAAATTTCTACAGGGTTCAACAGACGTGGCGAGATGATTCAATTGTTTTATAGTATTTGTAGTCGGTATCGCCATTGATTGAGCAGTGACTGCAGAAGGGATTTAAGCGAAATACAACGCAGCCCCATGATTTAAACTAATCTACACTGATTTGTCAAGTAATTCAAGTCGATTTAATACGAAAAATCTCTAGAGATGTTGACGGTTGGACTTAGGAAGGGTTTTAAAGACAGCGATCAAAAACTTAGAAGGGATAAAATTTTAGTTCCATGGATGATGATTCTTTGCCTTTTTGGACAATAACGAATGCAATAGAAATAGAAAAGAAGGGAATTTGATGTTAAATGGGGACAAGTAATTAAGATTAGGGATATTGATAATTATATTTGCGACAATATCTGTTATTCGATGAAATCTAGAGCTAACTTCAAAAATAATAATATTTATATATTTATGTTGATTCTACACTTGCAAAAAAAATAGCACCCACGATATTTTATGAGGAGTTTTTTTTAAAAAGAATAAAGAAAATTATCAAAATTTTTAGATAGTTGTGATAGACGCTGATAGAAGTATATTGGTGATAGAAATGATAAAAGTTTATCACTAATAGATGCAGATAAAAGTCTATCAATGTTTATTAGTGTTTTTTTTGCTATTTCTGTAAATAGTTTGACATTTTTTCTATCGGTAAAAATTTCCCATATTTTATTTCTTAATAATATCTATCCAAAATTTTTACCACCCAATATTGTTATCAACACATTAATATATAAGTTTGACAGAATTTTGTGGCTTGGATTGGGTGCTACAAGACCACTTAGGTCGTGTTAATTGTTGGGCTGGCTAGTTTCATTTCAAATGCAGCACAGTTAAGATTATTGAAACAATATCTATCTGTGACAAACTAGATTGCATTCTCTCCATTATTGTGCATAATCATGGTTGAGTACGACTGCAAGAGGTTGTTCATCTCCTCAATGATGAGTCTTCCGCCCTTTTAAAAGTCTCTTTTTTCATTGAGATTGTGAAGTCTATGACACTTGAGTTGGGATCTATTTCCTTCTTCCATTTTGAGTGTTGTCATAATTTTCTAGCTCATTCCCTTGCGAGTAGGACGTTGGAAGAGCATGCATCTTCTATTCTTCTTTTTCCTTATCCAAAGTAGTTTATTTTGTTATTGTCTCATGATATATTTTTGTAGGTTGGTTGTGGCTTTATTTTCTTCGCAAAAAAAAAAAAATTAATATATACTTGAAGTTTAAGCTACCGTGTATCATTTTCTTGAGATTATAGGTTCTCATACTTCTATTTATTTTGTACTAAAGAAACAAAGTAACAATGAACCCAACAATTACTCTTTAAACTTGAAGAATGAAAATGTAATAATTTAGGTCTTGTTTAGTAATCATTTGGTTTTTAAAAATTAAACACATTTCCTCTCAATCTCTTATAATGTTTTTCATCTTTCTTAAGTAAAAAAAGTTGAACTTTTAGAGAAATTTAAAAAATAAGTTTTTAGCAACTTCTTTTTTTAGTTTTCACAAATGAGATTGGTTTTTGAAAATATCGGTAGAAAGTTGATAACAAAACAATAAATTCAGATGTGAAATGAGTATATATAGGTTTACTTTTTCAAAAACTAAAAACTAAAAGCAAAATGGTTATCAAACGAGAACTAAAGTTTGATATTAATAGGTCACCGTCTGACAAGTGATGGCGAGATAAGGGTAATTGACAGAATAAGCGAATCGACATCAGTTAATGCCAATTGAAACTTGTTGGCAATTTATGTTGGAAAGAAAAAAAAAAATGTTGGCAACCACTCGGACTATTGAGTTTGTTAAGATAAATGAAATGACTCTGAGAGTTAATAAACTTTAGGGGTTGTATCAATTTAAACTTTAAATTAATAATATATTAATTTAATCTCTGAATTTTTGTAAGTGTATCAATTTATACTTTCTATTACGTTCTGTTTGGAAAAATATCATGTGAAAGTTAAACTTATAATTGTATCAATTAAACTCCTTAACTTTCTAATTAAATTGATTTAGACTCTTAGTCATAATTTTCTTTGAGAATCATCCATTTTGTAAAACCAATATTTGAAGAATCTACACACGTTTGAGAATCAATGTATTATTTTTTTCAAAGGTAATTATAATGAAAGGTCTAAATTGGTTGGCTTATGAAAATTTATGAGTTTAATTGACCCAAATCATAAATCCCACACGATATTTGTTGAATAAAATCTGAACGGAGTGTAAATTGATACACTTGCGAAAGTTATGTATTTAAATTGATACAATTATTAGTTCATAGTTTTAAATGATATGACGTTCAAAGTTGAGGGGTTTTAATTGATATTTGTCCTTTTTTTTAGTACCACAAATATAGGATAAGATAATTTGAATAATGAATAGTATTTTCAATTAGCACTGAAGTTCATATGAATCTATAAATTTCATACTTATAGAAGTATAAGAGTGGAGTTATTTCAAATATAAGAAAAATAATGAAGTTAAAAATAAAGATGAGACTATTAGGATAGTTAACGAAGTCCATATAGGCAAAGAAAAAGAAAATTCATAGAGTAATATGGTGAACATAACTATCTTCATTGTAACATTTTTTTAGGTCAAACAAAAAAAAAAACACACACAATATTTTATATTAAAAGTGAATAATATCATAGATAACTTTATCATGGATTATAGAAGAGAATTATTTCTTATTAATTAAAAAAACTCATCATTTATCTTTGACTTTTTCTTTTTCATATAAAATTTTAATATATGAAACTAACATGACAATCTATGATATGAGTGTAGTTTTTTTGAACTGATAATTATTAATCTTTTTTTCTAAAAAACAAAACAATAATAAAATAAAAACACTCTTCACAATAGTATAAAATTTAAAAACAAATGACCATAATTAAATCAAGCTAAAGATACGAAATGGAAAATTCATAAATTAAAACTTTTAAAAAGATAGAGATCATGGGAATTGTTTTCTTTTTTTAATAAATAACACACATAACTTCTTCTTCTTTTTTTTTTTTTTTTTTTTTTTTTTTTCCTTTTTGATAAACTACACATAACATTTAATGATAATAAATAGGACATTTGATTTTAATATTTTATGTCTCCATTAATATTGAAAAGGAAAATGTTCTTGCGGTGCCGGGCTTTGAGCTCTTGGGCCGAACAAAGGGATCCAAAGCCCGTCACCAACCCATTGGCCCAGCTCAATGTCCAAACGACGCCGTCGAATACGTGCTGGGGTTGGGGCATTTGCAAATTCCTAAACCCCGTCGTCTTCTTCGTCCGATTTCCACCGCCGGTATTCTGAAATCAGCACTGGCACTTGCTCGCAGCTATGGCGTTGAGGATTATGAGGGCGCTCGAGGGTCAGATGGGTTCAATGCTAGGGATTAAAGCGATGGCTAATACTTTACCCCATTCTTCGCCGATTTCTGGGATCGTGGACCGTAAGGACTCCACGCCCCCGCTTTTTCTTCCGGAGTTTAACCAGGAATCTGATAAAGATAGAATCAACAACTGCAGTATTATGGGATTTGGTTTCCCTAGCTTATCTTTTTCCGGGTGCATGGAGCTCATGGCTGTTCCTAAGAAGAAGGTATTGAATTTCCTCCTCCTATTTTCAAATAATCAAACACGTAGAAAGCCTATTGTTAGAATAGAAACTTAAACTGTTTGTTTCTTATGGATTAAGTAGAAACTTAAAATTTTACATTGCTTGAAGTTGTGGGATATGTTAGATGTTGCTGGAAGTATTAGAAATGAACTTAGAAAATCCGAAGATTTTAGGGAGCATTGGCAGTTGCATTTTTTTATGTTCAATTCTTCTGGAAATTTCAGATAGGGCTATGACTCTATGATAATTAAGTCTGCCTCTTCTCAATTTCTCAAGTAAAAAGAGTTGAATTATGAGCTAAATTTAAAAAACCAAAAAGAGTTCTTAAAAGCTATTTTTTTTTTAGTTTTTAAAACTTGACTTAGTTTTTTAAAGCCAGAAATTTAGAGGTGGAAGATAACGGCTTAATTTTCAAAAACTAAAAATAAAATGGTTACTAAATGGTAGGACTTTAGATATTCATCTTTATACGTTTCCTTGGTCAATGTGCTCAATATCATATGGTACTTGGTAGTAGTGACTGTTTCTCAATGAGTTAAGCACTGTGAAGATTGTATGGTTATAGAGTCATTAGATTTTCTATTAGACTTCAAATTCTTATATGACTTGACAATGTCGATATTTGAATGCATGATACTGTTTATATATATGTTTGAAGCATTTCTTGAGGTTTCCAAAGTTTCTTTTCTAAAACTTGTTCTTGTTTGGATTTATTGGGAAATATGAGAAAAAAAAATTCATAGTCTATGTTTTGCAGGTTTCTCCACATAAAAGGGGCATAAGAAATGGTCCAAGGGCTCTAAAACCTATTCCAGTTATAGTTCGGTGCAAGTAAGATTCTCCCTGGTCTCCCCTAAACAAATTAGTGTTTAATGTTGATTTTAGCTTCTAGGAAAGTTAATCCGGATTTCACTGATTGTGATGATGAAACATGATCTGTATTGTTATTGTATACGTTATTGTATGATCATTCTGAAGCTGTTTCTTCACAAAGCTATTGCCTGATTATGACTCTATAATTTTGTGCTTCGTATTGGATGTATTCCATTTGTCAGTAAGTGGAAAGCTAACTAAATCTTCACAAATAACAAACAATACAACAACCTCCAATCAATGCGTCGAAACAATAGCGGAATATTAAGCCCTCTAATTACCAAAACAATGGGTCTTCTCTATTTACTAGTTAGTGATTGAAGCACAGTTTTTAGACTTTAGAGAAAAATGACATTCACAATAAGTCTTTCATGAAAGAAAAAATGGAATCGGTTGGTGTCAAGAGTGATAATGACAAGGATGCCAATTGACTCTGCTAGCCAAAATTTCAATATCATTCACTTCATTGGATAAGAAACAAGCATCGTGAAATGTAACAATGAGAATATTTCTGATAGCATAAATTGTTTAGAGAAATCTTTAACATTCCAGCCTCAGCCCATAATTTTGTGATAATGTAAAGTGCCTATAGTCTTCAAGAATTTTCTTGGTGCTAACTCTGTTATTGCAGGTGTTGTGGTAAAGTGAAGCTGCCTCACTACTATTGTTGCAGTGGAAGGCCAGGGGAGCAGGATAACTCAGCCAGATGAGGCTATGCAGAGTAAAAAGGACAGACTGAAAGAAAGGTGTTCAGTCCCATATAATCCTCCCAATACGTGGGAGCTACAGTTTCCTTTTGAGTATTCTTCTTTATTAGGTTCTTTTAAGTTTTGGTTCTCCTGCTCACTGTATGACAGATGCAAGATTTCAACATGTTATAACCATTAACTAGCTGTTGAGCCATATTCTTGCTTTGTGCTATTCAGCAGACTTCCTTCAGTTCTTCCAGGTCTGAAATCCGACTCTTCTAGCATATGTTTCTCTTCTTAAACCGCTTCTTGTTCTATAGATCATAGAAAATTTCTTCCCACAGCTTTTGCGTAACTTGTTCCATATGAACTTTATTATTGGATTTGTCGACTGCTCTCCCTCATCACTGAAATGAAAACACAGAAATTGCTTGATGAGGTGCCAGACATGATGACTAGCCTTAACCGGTGTGGGCGGGGCTGGATGGAAAAGAGAGGTAAAAGAACTTAAGAATCAACCACGGTGGATAATGTAACTCAAACTAAAATCTATATAAGTATATTTATTTTCCATTGTTTTGTACTCTCCCACATTTGGAGAGAGATCAAATAAAGGAAGTCACAATGGTTGCAATGCGTCAAGACACTTCTCGACGGTCTTGGCCAGGGTTTTCAAAGATTACAAGAGAAGATGATATAAGATTAAATTTGTCTTTACTCATTAGCTTAAACTTTTGAGTGAATCGACAATTTAACAACACACAAAAGAAAAAATGCACTTATTTGAGTAGAGTAGATAGAAGTGAACATGAATTATATGAACCATCAATGAGAAAGTAATAACTAGTTTAAATTTCTATTCCATTAAACTATAGGTTTGGTCTTAGAATTTTTATTAATGCTTGGTACCAGAATTTGTATTTGTTTGTTTAATTAATCTGAAATTTGTGAAATATTTTTCTCCTACAAAATTACAAATATAACAATCTAGTTTATCATCCATTAGAATTTTCTTTCAATATTGCATAAGAAAATAAGTAGCATTAAATTGAACAAAAATGCATTTTCATATTATGCACTAACGTTATGCGTGTCAATTACTTATTACTTATTGCATAATTTTTGTTATGCATAATATCACCTCATTGACACTATCATTAATTTGAGTAGTTTTCTATTATTAATTTTTTAATTTTCTACTTATTTAGGATTAATTTTGAGTTGATTTTAAAGGGGTTCAATTGAAAATATATCAACCGAAAATTTTAATTGATTCGATTATTAACGTTCAAGATTTATACAATTGTTTGTTTCAAGTTTTAATTGATAAAATTTACCAAGTTTAAATTGGAGTTCTAATTTATAGAAGCTTAGAAATATAAGTTGATTTTGTTTTTTAATAAAGTAAAAAATCGTTCTCTCCCCTTCTCGAATAAAACTCTGAGAAAACCACCACAGTATGACATGGTTAAATGTATAAGAAATAAATGATAAAAATATATTTTAGATTTTATTTTGTTATTTATTGATATAGCAAAACTTGTAGTATTCACCTGAAGAAGTTAAAGTTGGATTCTTTAATTTACGTATTTAGAAAAAATAATAAAAAATTGAGATATTATATTAAATAATTATTTTTAAATATAAATAAGTATAGCAAAATTTTATTCTCCATATAAATTGTGATATATCGTATGTATTTATCTGAAATCTATCGCGACAATAATAATCTATCGGGATGAATATTTGTAAATATATTTAACAGTATTATCATTTAAAATTTTCTATCTCAAACCTATAAATGGATTGGTGTTCAAAATAAAATATTACAATGATGCGATTTTCAGCATGGCATAGTTCTCTCCATGTGTCGCTTCTGGGCAAATCAATCATCTTTATCCTCGAGGTTTCCCGCTTCCCGGGGTGGGATCAGAGTCTTCTTACCTATCCTTTTTTTTCCCCAATAAAAAGCTTCAGTCTGATTGAAGACCTCAAACGAGGACGCGTGTGATTGCCAATGGTGACGATGCACCGTCACTCTAGCATGAGCTGTCGCATGGCCGACATATCGACCAATTTCTGGATGTGGCTCTTGGCCATTGAGCTCGAGTATCGTTTGTCAGGGATCGGATAACCTCGTCTAGCCGATTCGCAAGTGAATTTGATTTTTGGGCAAAACAATCTGAATCAAAATCAATGCTTTGGAGCTAGGTTTTTGGGGAAGGGAAGAAAGAGCTTTCCATTTAATTGCTTCTTTTATATCTAAATATAAAGAGCTTCACTGATATTTGAAGAAATACGAAGGATGAAGTTTGAGAATGAATTCAAGAAACATATGGTGCCTGAATGGACGGATGCTTATGTGGATTACAATGGCTTCAAAAGATTATTGCGTGAAATTTGCTGCGAGAAACAGATTAATAAGTCCAGAGGATCATTTGGGCGCTCAAAGAAGAAACCAACCGGCAAATGCAGTGAGTTAACCTCTCAGCCAAGAAAATGCCAAATCATGAAGGATATTGAGAATCAAGTTGGAGATATTGACAGATCACGGCAACATGACCACAGTCAACTTTCCAAGTCTTGTTCCCACAGGAAGTTCCAAGAAAAATCAGAGATTGAGATGACTTTTCTTAGAAAACTTGATGAAGAGCTCAACAAGGTCAATTCCTTCTACAAGGAGAATGTAGAGGCTGTAACCAAAGAAGCAACTGTTCTAAATAAACAAATGGAGACTTTGATTGCACTGCGAAGGAAGATGGAGATCTCCCCTCTGAATGAAAGACGCGATTCTCATGCTGAAGTTGCTACAATCCCCTTAAGCACCACTTTGCAAACGCCTTCTCCTTCAGGTATATGCATGCTTTTAGTTTCTTGAGACGTTCTGGGTATGGTTTAAGGTGCAACTAGTTAAATTTTCATGCTTCGAAGAAATTAAAATTACAGTCCCAACTAGGGAGTTTTCACTGAAAGAATGAAATGAAGTCTAGAGTTTTATGGAACATATAGATTTTTGGGTTCAAATCTTATAGTACAAGTATAATGTAGTTAGATAATAAGAAACAGTTTGAAGACTTCAAAATGTTGATTCTGATTAAACATATTCAGCTTAAAATATTCATCAATTCACAATTTTTTATGCAATTTAAAGTAACTAAATACTTAGGTGCATGAAGTCCCGTCTGCAGTTACACTAGACCTTGGTGGTCAACCCTGCCAGTTATAAAGAATTCACAAACGATAGCTTGGTTGAGGATCCCACCTCGGAAAAATCAAGATACCTTATAATATTTATAAGATATTAATCTTTTCATTCTCAATTGGTTTTGGTTTTGAGATTGACATGAGTTAGTATGAAACCTAAATAGATATTCATTCGAGGTGAACTAAAGATATCATGTTGAGGTATTTTGAGGATTTCACGTCGAAAAAATCAATGAACTTCACAATCTTTCTATATGGGTTACTCCTCTCATCTTCTGTTGGTTTTGAGATTGAACCTCCTTTCGTTCCCAATTGGTTTGGTGATTGAACCTCAACTTATCTAATAAGCTTGATTTACTTTCAAATGGATCATGTTTGTAATGTCTCCATTTAACTTTTAGAGGTATATAACTTCATATTTATTTTTAGGAAGTGCACACTTGGATTCAGTGGTTGAAATGGATGCCAATGATCGGCGTGAACAAACAGAGTCTAATTGGGGTTCAGAACTGGATCAAGTTCATACAGAAGTAAGTAGCAATAAACATTTAGAGGAAGTCACAACGCTGGAAAACAACCAATATCCCCAAGAAATTCTTAAGCACGTGAAAGTTGTCGATGTGTTCAGCTCTCATAAATCTACAGCAAAATATATTTGCAAGAATTTTAAGGAGGATGATTTGGATGTTGATCAAGATGACCGTTGTAAGATTGAAGAACAGTTGAAAAAAGCATTTGCCGAATTTTACCAGAAGCTTCATTCGTTAAAGCAATATAGGTATGCAGAATGTTTCAAAGAAAATTCCCAAATTACCATATGTTGTTATTTATGATCTTCAACTTCTCCGTTATCATGTTTTCATGCCTTTGAAATTGGATGAACCAGTTTTATGAACCTGTCAGCATTTGCGAGAATCATGAAAAAGTATGAGAAGGTTTGGCATTAAATCAATAGCAATATATTTCTTTTAATTTCTTGATTATTTATTATGAAATAGAGCATTTCATAAGTTCCAGATATCTTAATGAACTATGTTTTTCTATAAATATAGATCATTGAAATAGTCTTTTGATGATTATTAACATTTGGGAGGTGCCCTTTGTTAATTTCCTTTGGGGAGGGGTTCTCTCTACGCTTTGCCGGTTGTTCTTTGTCTCGCCTTTTGAATATACTTATCAGTTTCTTATCAAGAAAAAAAAAGAATAAAAGAATAAAAATGATCTATAATATACTACGGTTACTAATATATTCCTGCTTGTATTGGGACAGATTTCATCAAAGACAGCAGCCAAGTCATACATGGAAATTGTGGATAATTCATACCTTGGAAGTTCAGATGAGGTATCATATTATTGTTATCCCCATTATTTTATGCATTTGAGTTCTCACTTAGTGAAGCAAGTTTCTGATAGCATGAGATTTACAGGAACATGGATGCAGTTCTATTTGGTCTTGCATCTTCATGGCTTGTTAATTTTTGCAGCACTTACTGTGTTTGTACTTTGTAGAACTTCTAAAAAAATGTGAATACTTGACCATAACATCTTCTTTGTTGTATTAATTATTAGTAGATGCTGATTTCCTTTTGAACTAGGTTGCTGATCTCATGAAGATGGTGGAAATTACTTTCATCAAGAACTTTTCAAACTCAAATTATACAGAAGCCATGAAGCTTTTGAAGCCAAAAACTAAAAGAGAAAAACACAGCGTGACATTTTCTTCAGGTTATTCTATTTTCCTTATTTGCTTAAATCCAAAGTAGTTGTCAATGAATGTCTGAACTAGTTCATTTTTTGAAGGTTATGTTGGTAATTCTCGGACTGATTAGGTTCATTTCCCCACCTTATTTTCAGGCTTCCTATCTGGTTGTGCAGTGGCACTATTTGTGGCAACTGTTTTGAAAATAGCATCTCAAAAATTGATGGAGAGGGAAGATGGCACTCATTACATGGAAAACATATTTCCACTTTACAGGTGGGAATAGTTTCTTATAGTTTATACACATGCATCTACTGATACTGGCGCATAGCTACCCCAGAAGTTTTCTCTGAGATACAATTGGTTTATCTTGCAGTCTGTTTGGCTTTCTTGTCCTACACATGCTCATGTATGCAGCAGACTTATACTTCTGGAGACGTTGTCGAGTTAACTATCCATTTATCTTTGGTTCCAAGAGAGGAACTGAATTGGGTTGGCAAGAAGTTTTCCTGCTTGGTTCTGGTTTTGCAGTACTTGCATCGGCCAGCTTCCTGGCAAACTTATACTTGGACAGGGACCCCAGCACTCAAAAGTATAGAACAGAAGCTGAGAAGGTTCCTTTAGGCACAACAGCAGTAAGATCACTGAAACACACAGAATTACTTCCTACCACTTTTTATTACTTCCACGAATGTAATTATAGTTTCCCTTTTCCCCTTCTGCCAAACTACTGAACAGAATGCCTCTTTATGCAACATTCTGTCTCTTAGTAGTTTCTTCCTTTGTGCAGCTTATTCTTCTCATCACCTTTTGCCCATTCAACATTCTATACAAGTCAAGTCGTTTTTTCTTCATCCGCTGCATCCTACGCTGTATATCTGCTCCTCTGTGCAAGGTAATAAAATAGTGATTAGTCAAACCAATCGACAAGTAACTGTCACTGCTAAGTATTTGCTGCTCTTGAATAATTTTTTTACAGGTTAAGTTTCCAGATTATTTTTTGGCAGATCAGCTTACTAGTCAGGTTCCATTTAAATGATTTCTCAGTATGATGAAAACTGATAGTTAACTTTGTTTTTGACGAGAGCCTCATCTTTGTTGTTATTGAGTCCTGTGCTGCTAATGACTGTAGGTACAAGCTTCACGATGTATTGTGCTGTATATTTGCTACTATGGTTTAGGAGAATACTCAAGGAGGCAAAACAAGTGCCACACACGTGGTGTCTACAACACTCTCTCCATTATTGCTGTCATACCATTTTGGCTGCGGTTCTTACAGGTATAAACCAAGTTTTTCTTTTGCTAGATTTAGTCACTTCACCAGTGATGTTTTTGTCAAAGCGAGTGAAAAAGTTACGCTGACCAGTGTATGCCATTGTTTGTGATGCACTTTATTGTAACAAAATATCTAAAGAACTTATGACTTTGATTTGTCAACCTTCAGTTCCTCGATGTGAAAAAGATAGATACTAGGGGACTTTTTATTTAGGGTAACGGTAATTGGTAGCACTTTTAAGTTTAATAATTAAGTATGCAGTTCAACATTTCTAAAGAATTGCAAATATAGCAAAATCTATTAGTGATATGCTCTATCACTAATAGACTCCTATCAGTGATAGAGTTTACCAGCGATATTGTCTATCATTGATAGACCCTGAGAGTTTGATCTAAATTTTGCTATATCTGCAAATTCTTTTGCATTGTGTTATATCTGCTAATACTTTGGGTTTGATTGCTATATTTGCAACTAACTTTTTTATTTAATGTAAAACTATAGGAAGTAGATAAACTAGCCGTTACTTTTATATCTATGCAAGTTGCAAATAGTTATCTCTACATTTTGATATGACAATGAGATTGGACATTTTATCCTAAATCTTCAATTCACTGTGCTCACGCATACATTAATGTTAAAAAAGGTGTTGCATTTGGATAGGCAATTAACAGCAGGGATGTGATTGTGTGTAGTGCATCCGTCGATTGCTTGAAGAAAAAGATTCGATGCATGGCTACAATGCTCTTAAATACCTCTCGACAATTGTTGCGGTCCTCATTAGGACTGCTTGTGAATTAAGAAAGGGAGATACCTGGATGGTGTTAGCCTTGATTAGTTCTGCAGTTGCTGTGTTGATGAATACATACTGGGACATTGTTGTTGACTGGGGACTTCTGCGAAAACACTCAAAGAACAAGTACTTGAGAGACCGGCTTTTAGTGTCCAAGAAGTCCGTCTATTTTGCAGCAATGGTAGTGCCATCTTGAACTAATCATTTACGCCTTTTGCCCTGTGACTTCTACTAATCCAATATTTCTGTGGGATTTTGAACAGATATTAAATATACTATTGAGAATTGCTTGGATCCAGTTGGTGCTAGCATTCAACTTGCGTTCATTTCAAAAGGTTGCTGCGACTACATTGATATCTTGCTTGGAAATCATTCGCCTTGGTCTTTGGAACTTCTTCAGGTAACTTTTTATCTATTCTACAACCAATGTGTGTTTTAAATGTTCATGTTGCTGCTGTGCTGCAATAGCCCATCTTTACGTCTTTTGTCAAATTGAAATATTATTCTAAGGAGGCCATGTGTGCTAAATTCTTCTGTCATCTTGAAGGGCTTATTTAGAATGATTTTTTCAATTCTTCGGTGAAAAAAATGTTATTAAGTACTCAAAAAGTCATCCCAAACAGATCCTTACATGAAAAAAGAACCCCAACAGAATTTTTCATAACTATTTTGCATATGTGATCAGTTTGGAGAATGAGCATCTGAACAACGTTAACAAGTATCGATCATTCAAGTCAGTTCCACTTCCATTCAGCTACTCCGACGATGATAATGAGAAGGATGATTGAAAGAAGAGACCAAGAAGAAAATGACGTCGAGGGAAGAAAATTGAAGCTGTAAGACTTCATCGGCTGTAATACTTGTCAACCTCGGAAGTACAAAGTCTTTGTATAATGATTGAAGTTGGGACTTAATTACATATTTTTTTTAGAGCAGATTATATCTTAAATACGTGGGATTGAGCTACATGGTAAGAATGTCTTGAATGATTTTTTTTAAAAGACATTTCGATACATCTGAGAATTTGAACCGTTTATTTGTTGAGCTACCGAGAAAGGGTTAGCTGAATCAACGATAAAAGTTGATTTAACATAATTTTATTTTGAGGACATTGATTTAACATAATTAAGGAACTTTTCAAAAGAATATGGGATCTTTTTTTTTTCTTTTCCTTTAGTTCATATGACTCGTGCGTTAATGAATATGAATATGACAAATCTTATACGATTTTTTTTTTTTTGTAATGAGATTAGTAGACATTATACAAAGTAGTTGTGAAACTGTGATGAGGATGGTAAATGTGTAGATGTTTGATTTATTTTAGTAATTGTTGATGATTTGGAGTAGTAGATGTTTAGTTTAAAAAGGTCTGATTTTCTGACTCAGATTTTTTTTTTTTTCTCAATTTAATGGGAATGGAAATGATACTTCGTCAAGGGTTAAAAGAGAATGATGACAATTAGCAAATTAGGAGTGAATTTTGAAAAGGGTGGTGTACTTTTTTGGTGAATTTATCTAAGTTTAACATGGGTGTGTTTAAATATTTAATTTTAAAGTTGGTAATATATGTTATGTTTATGTAACGTAAATAGGAAGTTATCCGTAAATAGGAAGTTATCAGAAATAACACGTTGACATTTTCATGTTATAAAATTAACACTCTTTTTGAAAAGTCGTCAAATAGTTTTTTCGGTCCATTTCGAGTGTCTACTAAGATTTAATTAAAAAATTAATTTTTTCTAATTATCGATTGTTTTGGGCATTCTTGGTGACATCTCGGGCAGTACCGAGTTTTTATATATTTAGTTTTTTTTTTGTGAAATTTTAAGCTGACTTTGATCCATTTAGAAAATCATAATTAGTAAATTTACTTATAAATTTGGAAATTTGTATAATTGTAGAATTCATGAGAAGATTTGACAAATTAAATAAGATTTGGTATAAATTTTGGAAAGATTATATAATATTTGAAAAAATTTGGTAGAATTTTGATGGTAATAATGCTTGAGATTTTAGTCCTAGAAAAAATAATTTTTTTAACAAAATTGAATGAGTTTTAAAAAATAATGCTAGCTTTAAGATGAAAATTTGAATGTGTTATTTCTGACCGAAAAAAATTTTGATAGGAGTACATCTATTTTTAAATCATTGGAGCTGTATTTAAGAGTAAGCTCATACTTAATAGTAGTGAAAAAAAGGATAGATTTTCCTAATTTCATAACAAAAATTATAGTCAGCCCTCATTCTTTGACCGTTTTAACTTCAACAAGAAGTAAGAGAAAGGAAACGAAGCCCCTGTTGAGCTCTTGAGTCATTCCTGAGGGTTTTGGGGGTTTAAGCCGGCGGTGGAACAACGAACGATTCCGCCTTTGCAAACCTCGCGACATCAAATCCGTTTGCTCCTTCGGCACCGACTAGGATGTCCACTTCGGATTCGAAACTCCAAGACGCAGAATCAAACGCCGCCGCCACTGAAACCCTGGACGATCAACCACAATCGGGTTCCCCCGATCACTCTGAGGAAAAATCTTCCGAGGAATCAGGCCAATCGGGAAAGATTCCCGAAAATGGAGGTGGAGATGAAGAAGGAGAGGGGCTAGAAGAGGAAGAGGAGGGAGAATGTGGGTTTTGCTTGTTTATGAAAGGGGGTGGTTGCAAAGATAGCTTCATAGAGTGGGAGAAGTGCATTGAGGAGGCGGAGAAGAACAAGGAGGATATTGTAGAGAAGTGCTTTGAAGTGACTGGGGCTCTGAAGAAATGTATGGAGGCCCATGCGGATTATTACGAGCCGATTCTGAAGGCTGAGAAAATGGCAGAGGAGGAGGCTATTATCGAATTGGAGAAGGAAATAACTCCAAATGCTACCCAGCAAAATACGAATTCCAAAAACCGGGAGGTAAATGCGGGTTCTGAGAATTTGGAAGAACAGAAGGCCTCTGCGGGAGGTAAGTGAAGTTGGTTGCTGCTCGTTACATCTGATTCCTGAGGCGGAAAACAATATTTTGTTGAGAGTATTTTAGTTTCTTGTCGATCTTTTAACAGGCCGTGGAAGATATCTTCCTTAAACTCTTTGTCTTCACCGCAAGCTGATCATTTTATCTCAAAGTATCATAGGAAAGAAGAGATCTTACCTTACATCACTTTTGATTTAATTCAAATTTCTGAATAATTGTTCATGCCATTGTTGCCTAATATCATTTTTCACAATCCTATTCCGTAATGCTGCCTTTGTCATTTAGATAAAGGCTTCATCTGAATTCCCTCTTTTAGCTATAGTTGGAAACATCGGCAAAAATCATTACCTGTCACTGTATTTGTGAACTATGTGTTCTTAATAAGAACTTCATTTGTGAACTATAACACGTGATGTTTTCCTTTTAGGAAATTCCTGGTTTGTCTGTATGAAAACTGCATGGTTTAACTTTTCATCTGGACTTTGTGGTGAACTAATTTGATGATTTGTTGGTTTCCTGTTTGTGGCATGGGAACTGAGCCTTGTCGACTATTGATAAGAGGTGTATTTGAAAGCTAACCATGTCTTATGATTTTAATTATAACTAATCTTAGTTATGAGTTTCGCTTTTGGTTCTTTCTATTTGTTTGATGTCTTCCACTTCTTTAGAAAGAGGTGGGAGATTTATCTCAGGTGAAAGGGTTCAGGCTGTTAGCCTTTTCCATTTTCAGATTAAGCCATTGGTGTGTCCTCTCCCTTTGTAGTGAACGATTCAATTCTTTTGCAATAGAAAATAGAATGCTGTGATAATATGGTGTATGCTGTGATAATATGGTATATGATTTATTATAGGATTGATCTGATCGTTCTTCCTTCATAGTGCTCTTAGAACACTAGCGGGATAGAGTTATCAGACTTTTAGTAGCTTTTATTACGTCTTAGTGATAAATGACGCTCTTATGAATTTTATTTATGTTTGGGGCTTACGATGCCCCCATTTCAGGATTTTATGGATCCTTTCCCATAATAGTTTAACTCATGAAAGATTTTTTTGTATTTTAATTAAGAATATAATGCACAAGAAAAGTATCGACCGCATATTGGCTAGAGTTTGTTACAGGCTTCTAATGTATGTGATTAGCGACCTGGCATGAAAAAGTATCCTCCTTACCTGCAAAATAGTATGACCAAAGAAAAATTAATGATCATTCCAAAATAACTCATAAGACAACATAACTTGAAGTATCATCAAGGAAAGCTTGAACAGGTCCCTTTTTTTGTCCTCCTTTAAAGGTAACTGGAGTTTTGGGATTTGAATCTTGGATGTTTAGGTCCCATTTGGTTTTTGGTTTTTGGTTTTTGAAAATGAAGGCTATGTTGTCACATTTTCTTACAATAGTTTGTATTTTTCTTAAGTGCAGGAGTTGAATTCTTAGCCAAATTCTAAAAGCAAAAATAAGTTTTTAAAAACGACTTTTTTTAGTTTTTAAAAGTTGACTTGGTTT
The DNA here is from genome assembly GCA_002890555.2 of Lagenaria siceraria. Lineage (NCBI taxonomy): Eukaryota > Viridiplantae > Streptophyta > Magnoliopsida > Cucurbitales > Cucurbitaceae > Lagenaria > Lagenaria siceraria. The sequence goes on from CM016484.1 coordinate 26,133,739, forward strand.
TTGAAAACATGGGTAAAAAGTAGATAACAAAACAAGAAATCTAGAGGTGATAGAGATATTTGTATGCTTAATTGTCAAAAATTAAAAACCAAAAACTAAATAGTTACCAAATGGGACTTTAGTTATCCAATTTGATCTTTTGCCAATTAGGTTGTCACTGTGAATTATATTAAGAAGAATTATGTTTAATTAGTATAGAGCCAGTACTATTTGTTGCATGAATGCAACCACTTTGACAGTTGCAAGATAAATTTCCTGATTGATCAGAAAAGATATCTGCACTGGTATGCTCTCTTTCAAACTTTTACAGCAAGAGGAGTCATTTGAGTGAGATGGATCAGTCAAGTTTATAGTTCTTTTTCAAATTTGTGTGTACAAATTCTTGAGATATAGGAGGTTGATAGTGGTGAGATGGCTCACAGTAAGCCAGTATTTTTGTTCCAAAAGTTCAATACACTCACCCCATAAATACCCGGAGGTGTGTCATATTAGTAGTTCGCTTTGATGCTTTGCAATCTAATAGTTTTTCTTTTCAATTAACAACTGAGGCTAGGTTCTATACTCTTGAGGTCCATCTTATGCTTACTTTTAAGGATGTTTTGAGATGAATGGTGAGATAAGGTTCTTTAGCTACTGAACAGAACACTTCGAGTTGCAAATATATGGTTGTTGCATGCATGTATGTGCTTGTGTGCGTTTGAAAACTTGGTTGCCATTTCAGCTGCAGAGCACAGAATGGGCACGTTGATACTGATTTTACTCTTTAGGCTCCTCATGTGTGCATAAACTTGGTTGTTGAGCACAAGGCTGATCACTCTTCAGGCTTATTACAGTGAACCTTTGTACAATTACTGCAATTGTGTTTGAATCTTTTCCATGTCCCTGCTACAATGAATAGAACTGTCTACCAGAGTGTCTTACTTGTAGCAGTATAGACAGTTAACACACGGCATTCGTGAAGTCGTTAGAGGTGAAAGAACACTGTGCTGTGTGAGAAGCGCCAGAAATAAAGGTAGGCAGCTCACTGTTCTCTCTGAAATTGTTCATTGTGTCCCTTTGGATATAACTATGATCGAATTGCAGTGGTTGTTCGTTTCTTTAAACTAATTCCATTAGGTTTGAAGGAATCATGAGGGTCAAAGATATTGCAATGATAATATTACAATGGTGTGTTATTAAATATATACAGTAAAAAAAATTGTTAACATTTAGAAACAAGTAAACTGTATATGTTGAAAGAATACTGTAAAACTTTAATCATCTTTGTCATCATCTTCATCATAGTTGAAAGGCAGCGGTACAGATTTAAATGCACGATACTTCCCAACATTGTTCAGATGCTCATTCTCCAACCTAAACCAAAAGGGCCAATAGGTAAGTCAATGAACCATTTAAGATTTCAGAAAGAATTGCAGGCAGATTGAGGAAATATCCCTAAAGAACTGAATTTTTGAAGTCATACCTGAAGAAATTCCATATGCCACGACGAATGATCTCAAGGCTGGCCACTATTGTAATCAAACCTTGTGTATGCAGGAAGGAGAACTGGAAATCCAACACAGTTTGCAGCCAAGCAAACCTCAGTAAAACATTCAAGACCTGCATTTGATTAACACAAACTTGCTCAGATTACTAGAACAAGTTGACTCTAACCTCCGTTTTGCAGTGAATATCCTATGAGAAACTCACCATTGCCACATAGTATACACTGTTGTGACCAACAAGTAGTTTGTCTCTCAACCATCGGTTTTTCGAATGTCGCTGCAGAAGGCCCCAGTCGACGGCGATGTCCCAATATGTGCATATAATGGCAGCAACAGCCGAGAAAATTGCGGCTAGCACTTTCCAGGCTATTCCCCTGTTCAGATTATAAGCTGTCCTTAAGCAAACAGCTACAATTGTCAAGAAGTACTTGATTCCATTATATCCCTGCATTGCGTCTTTCTCCTCATACAGTCGCCTGAGACACTGCAAGAATGAGAACCCAACAAAAGTTTGTGTTAGTGATATAACTTTTTACCCGTTTTAGATGGAACTCAAAAGCTGGATGATGAGAAGATTCAAACCTGAAGGAGACGTGACCAATATGGAATAACAGCAATGATAAAGCTGAAAGTGTTGAATACAGTGTTGGATCTACAAGTATTCTGTCGATGTTTGTAATCTCCCCATCCGTAATAGCAAATGTAGAATTCCAAGCTACGAAGTGCTTGCACCTGAACCGATTCGAAGTAATTGTTTGAGGTTCTAAGATGCAGGTAAATTCTTGAACTGAAGTACCTCGTGGGATATAGAAGAAAAAAGCTTGTTTAACTAACCTGGCTGGTTAACTGATCTGCCAAGAAGAAATCGGGAAAGATGACCTGTCAAAGATGAAAAGTATCTGAAATTAGACCATAGTTCAACAACCTTCCTTACAAGTCGAAAGTTCAAATCTCTATCCTGTCTTGCTTACCGTGTAAAGAGGAGCACATATGCAGTGGTACAAAGTTCTTATGCAGAAGAAGCGACTCGAGCGATATAAGATGTTGAGTGGACATAAGAAGACTGCAACCACAACCTGCAAACAAGGAAAAAGGAGATCTTTAGCCACAAGTTAATGGCTTTATGGCCAAATGAGTAGGTTTTTGTGAGACTAATCTTACAAGGAGCAACACCAAAGGGAGAAGTTCAGTCACTGCTTGATATGACTTCGTTACAGGGTCCATCTCCATGTCAAGATTAGAAAGAACACAGGCTAAAGCAAGAGTTGCCACAGCAAAACTGGGAAGGAGAACCTCTCGGTAGGCCAATTCAGTGCCTTGCTTGAAACCAAATATGAAGGAATAATTCACTTGATATCGCCTCCAAAAATATATGTTTGCTGCATACATTAGCAGGTGCAAGACAACGAATCCAAACAAGCTGCATTAAACAAGCAGAGGAATGAGTTAAAATACTAATGTTTAGAAACATAAATGTTCAGTTACTATACACGTCTCAAAAACGGAAAACAGAAAACAAGAAACGAAAACGATGGTCTTTTAAGTTACCTGTAAAGAGGAAACATGGTTTCCATATACTGGGTGCTGCCTTCTCTGTCTATTATATGTCGGGCTCGTGTAATAAAAATGAGGGCGACGACAAGAGCTATGGTGCAACCAGCAAAGAAACCTGAAATATTTGTTCGGATCGACCAAAAGTTTGAACATCAATATTAAGGGAATTCTCTGATGGAAAAAGTTAGAAATGAAAGCAATTCATGATGGTTGTTTACCAACTGAAAATGTAATTCTATGTCTTTCTTTCTTTGCTTTGGGTCTCAAAATGTTCATTCCTTTGGTGCGATTAGCATTGCAGAAGTGTTTGATAAATGCAGCTTCCACCCTCTCCATTAACTTGGAAACCTGATTTTAATGTCAATAATGTCATTAACAAAACTCGAGATATTCTTCAAATACGTTTTTCTTTTTATGAATATAACATTGCAATTGTACGATCAAATTCAAACCTTCCACCTTACAAAAAAAACTTATCAGTGTTTTAACTATATGAAACTATGTTCGTGTTAGTAATGTTATTCAAACGTGTCAAAAAGTGATAGTTGTTTTTATACTTTTGACTATGTTTTACCTTTCTGTCAAATTGGACTATTTCACATAATGCAATAGTAACATGAAGATAAAATAATAAGGGAAATAAACTTTACCAAGTGGGTAGAATTTTGAGAACTCTAAGGTAACTGTATAAAAAATATATAAAATGTAGTAGGTAGGAATGGAATTTTGAGAATTTTCAGTCTTAACTTCTTGAAAAATGGGATTTGAAACATTGCATTTTATATAACCTATGAAATAAAAGCACTGTTTCATTAATTCAAATTATTTAATTAGGAGCTAAAGGATTTTGAAAATTCAAGCAACCTCATCAGAACTTCCAAGATAAGAGCTGTCCACCATCTTCATATATGACTTTCCTGCATCTCTTGATGTAATCTGCATCCATCATTTTCAAATAATATAATCCAAAATTAGAATTATTATAAGCTGAAATAATATATACTCATGCTCTTTTCAAAGCTCATCTCTTGAATATAACAAAGAATTCAAGTAGAAATATTTTACCTTATCATATTTCTTCATTATCTTTGAAAATGCCAAAGTATTCAAGAAGCTGTTTCAAAATTTAGACAAAGTCCACATTATTATTATATAAAAAAAAAAAAAAAGGAAGATTCATGTGTATAATTAAAGTATTTAATTTAAATTTACCTGAAGCTCTTGAGTAGCCTAAGCTTGTGATAAAACACAACAAAAGCCTTTTTGAGTTGGTTCTCAATTTTGTTGAGATTTTCTTTGTTGAATTGAAGTTCTGAATTTTTGGGGAAATTGAGAAGGCCTTTAATGGTGGATCTTGGGGTCTCTAGAGTTGTATTCATTGTTACACGATCAAGAAGTTCAAGTGGAGGTGGTCTGTTGGCCTTCATTTTTCTTCCTTTCCCTTCATTATCTTCACTCATTGATTTCTTCTCTCCATTTTCATCTTTATTATCATCTTTTGATGATTCATTGTTTGTTGGTTTATGACTACTATGCTCATTGTGGCTCGACCCTTCTTCTATAGAATCCATCGCTATATGAACCCTTCCTATAATGCCAATTAATATCAGAACACGTAAATTTAAACGTTCATTTTAAAGTACTTTTGAAAATAAGTTATTTCAATTTAATACTTCTAAAATATAACAAAATAAACATAGCTCAATTGATATCATATCGTCAAAACAAAAAAAAACAAAAATACTTTGGAGTGAATTTCTAGTGATTATATAGCCACGAATACTCTACAAACCCTAAAATGATGAGTTGAGTCAGAAAATGCCTTTTTGGTTATTGTAAAAGCAACCCTTCTCTCCATGACCTAAATATTACTCAGGTTTTTTGAAAAATTTATTTGGACTATATATAAGACATTAAACCATGAATCCTTACAAGAAAAATACTCTTTTCATACACATCTAATCATATTATTTGGCAGATATATACCATGTAAAAAATACGAATATTTATATCAAACATATCGTGTCTAACTTATTAACTTAAACTTTTAGACCTAATAATACTTTTAAGCCATATTTTTACTATAAACTGAGGCTTTTTGTCACCCCAATTCCGATAATTTTCTCTATCAATATTGATAATCATTTATCGAGTCATGTTATTTTAAAAAAAAAAATAGTAAAGAAGTATGAATAAAAAGAAAATTAAATATACCCTATATTAAGTAATTTAATTATTATGAAGACAAATTGTAAAAATCACTCCTGAAATATGATGGTGGTTGCAATTATATACCTTCAAATTAAAAATTGAGTCTTCAAATTTTTATAATTGTTACCATTTATAACCTTATGTAACTTTGAAGATCGGATTTCAACCCTTGCAAAGTTTTGAGAGCTCAATTTTTTTCATTTAGGGTATAATTGTAATTACGATGAAAGTTTCTAATAATATGCCCTACTTTATTAATTAGCTTAAAAAGACTTACTGCTAGCTCTGACACCAGAAGGAGTGGAAGATGACAAAGCAGCAGTTGAAACAGCAATATCAGTGGCCAGCCTTGTAATCTCCTCCGTCCGCCGGTCGCCGGAGAAATCCCAAACACCCCCTGGATTCTCCACTTTGATTCTGAAAGCAATCAAAGCATCCATTTGCTTATTCAAAACACTCGCTTCCTTCACAACTTCCTCCACTTTGGACTTATAAAACTTGTCTACTTTATTGAATTCCCTATCCAACGACCTGAAATACACCAGTTCATACTCTCCTCCTTCCTCGTCCGCCATCAAAAACGTCGTCCGATACTTCTTCGTCCCGTCCCGATTCACCGCATTCACTAATATCGCCTGCTCCTCCACCGCATCCGGCGGCGAACCTACATATGCATCTCACAAAGTTATAATAATAGTATAGAGTCAAAATTTAATCTTATAACGGTTAAATTATTGACCTTTTGAACTATCTATTTGCTTCGATAACATTTAGATTGAATTGAATTATTTTAGATTGTTGGAGTAATTTATTAAAAAAAAAATTTTAAAATGAATAAAATGTTAATAGGTAAAATTTTTATTTATTTATTTTCTAATATTGAATTTAGATTAATAACACAATTTTAATTTAATATTATGAATTTCTTTTCTTTCAAAGATGCTAAGAATTTATTTTAAAATAAATATAGGTATATATAATCATATCATAAATAAATTAAAAAAAAAACATAATTTTTAAAATTAATAATAAGTGAGTGTCCATTCAGTTTAGATTATTTTAGGTAAACTCAGAAATCAATTCAACACATAAAATTTTTATTTATTTAATTAATTCAATCCAACTCGAAAATCAAATCCAAACTATAGAAGTTGAATTGGGTTGATTGAGTTGTTCGAATCATCGGAGTTTTTGAATACTCTTAAATACTATGTTGAATAACCGATTGACTCTAAAGCTTAAACTGGTATGAGGAGTAAAAGTAAATTAGTAACCAACCTGCAGGACTTGCTGGGTAGCTGTTTTGGCCATGGGCATGGCCATGAGCGTGACCGTGACTATGGCTGTGGCGGAGTGTTAAGCCGCTGAAAGCCCTGTAGAGAGTGAGGGTTCGGCGGAGCTGGCCGGAATGGGTGGTGGGGTGGTTTTTAGCGTGGGTTTTGTTGAAAGTGTCAATTTGCTTCAAGAGGGATTTGAGAAAGTCGTAATCCATGTAGGCTGCTTGCCATTCTGGAACCATTTGTGCAGTAAATTGTTTGCCAAACTTCATATTTGATGAAACTTTTGTGTTGAAGCGTTTGCATAAAAAAAGAGTTGATGTTTTTTTTATATATTATTGAAATATGAGAGAATAGGGATATAGTAGTAAAGGAAATAGGAGTATTTATAGATGAAAGTTTCCAAATATGAAAGAGACATTTCAAAAAGGTGTATTAATTAATTATTTTATTTTCATAAAAAAAAACTTTTGATTAGTATTCATTACATTATTTATGAAAATGCATGAAATTTCAAACAAACGGTGGGAAGAAAAGAACACACGCGTCAAAATTTTCCCTTCTCCATAGTGTACTAGCTTTAAGACTCTTCTAAAAGTGATAAATATGGTTTTTTTTTTTTTAATTAACGGATTTGCTTTAAAAAAAATATGAGATTTATATTACATCTTTGATCACTAAACATATTTACTTTAAATTGTATGTCTATTATATATATTTTTATCTAATAGATATATAATATATTTAATTTTTAAGATAAATTAATTGATAATTCGTCTATATAAAATATCAAATTAGATTTTATCTCATGAAACTTTAAGGCTTATTTGATGGTCATTTGGTTTTTTACTTTTGAAAATTAAGTTTATAAAATATTACATTCTACCTTTAAGTTCTTATTATCTACCGATCATGTTTTCAAAAACTAAACCAAGTTTTAAAAACTAAAAAATGTAGTTAAATTTATTTTTGTTTTCATAATTGATTATGAATTTTAAATGTGTGTGCGTCGAATAGGTCAAGAAATTAATATATACAAATTGAAATTTTCAAAGTCTTATTTACTTTTCAAAATTCAGGAATTAAATGGATTAAAATTGGAAGTTTAAGAATATGTTACACACTTCTTTTAAGGTTCACGGGCGTATTAAACATGTCATTAGTTGCTTTTAAGAGTTCAAGAACCAAATAGTCACAAACCTAAAAGTTTATAAAAACATATTAGACACAACTCTATATAAGCAAACTAAATATAAAATTCTCTCCAAAAATTTGACTTCTGAAAAAAAAAATTACTTAGCTATTCAACAATTATTAAATACATATTTGGGACTGATTTTAAAATTGTCAAATTCACTTTTGTCATTTTTAAAAATGATTCTAATATATATTTTTAATCACTCAAAATTAATTTAATATTGAACTTTACAATTTTAAATGCAATTTTCATGTCACCAAAATTAGGTTTGAAGGATCAAAAACATGTTTCATAATAATTTTGAAAATGACAAAAAGTAAATTTAACTATTTTATAATCACTCTCAAATGTATCTTAAGTATCTTTTCTCATTCAAAATTTGATCGTCATGTGTTTTTCTTACCTTCCTCTTTCTTAATCATATTATATGATTAAGAGAATATATATATACGTATACAACTTTTTAACTAAGTTGAATATAGTTTAACTGAGTAAGACACATATATATACATCAATTATTATAAAAATTCAATTAAAAAAATATTTAATCATACAACAAACTAATTCTAGATATATATTATTAAAGACTGATCGAAAAAATCATAAGATTTGGAGATTTAGAAGTATGAGTAAAATTTAGGTAGGAAAATGATATTTTAAGTTGAAATTATATATTAATATGTGGCATGGAAAGAGTGAAAAATGGGGGGGGGGGGGGGGGGGGGGGGGGGGAAAGCAAGAATAAAAAAACATTGACTGAGTCAATCAGATCAATCTTCAAAGGGAACACTGTTCAATGTAAGAAACTTCGGGAATTCGAAAAGCTTCTCTTTGATTTTCCTTAATATAAATTACAATATATTAATTTTCAATAATATGCCATGCCCACTATACGAAATTGGCCATTATTTAATTTCTTTCAGGGAAAAGAAAGTACAAAAAGGCATTTATCAGGCAAATCTTTGAATTTGAAATTTAGAATCGTGTATCTCGACAACGAGTTGAAGTTTTAGACCAAGAAAATAATGTTGACTTGCTCTACATTTTTTTAGCTACCATCAATTTCCAGATTTTCCAATGTTTCAAATTTTTTAAAAATGGTTAATATGAAATATAATAGTTTTAGTTACAGATAATAAGAAATTTAGAAGAAAATTTTTAAAAATAGAAAAATAAAGGAAATTATTTACACAAAATAACAAAATTTTTAGATAGTTGCGATAGACGCTGACATGAGTCTATCAAAGTCTATCCGTGATAGAAATAATATAAGTCTATTACTTATAGATGCTGATAGAAATCTATCAATGTCTATGAGTGTTTTTTTTTTTTTTTTTACTATTTTCTGTAAATAGTTTGATATTTTTTCTATCAGTGAAAATTTTCCAAATTTAGAATAGTCATTTATTATGAGATATTTCTAAACTTAGAACTATAGTTTATAGTAATACATGTTTAGCAGATATTATTCGAGAAATCATGGGTGGTAATTTTTAGGGTTTTGACAAAATATTAGAATTTTTCACATAATGAATTTCTTTTTTACGGGTCATAGCTTTTCTTCCGAGTTTCAAGTTTTCTACTTAAATTCTTGTATTTTTTAATTTTATTATCTTTTTTATTTTTTATTTTTTTTATTCTTGCACTAGTAGCGAGAAATTTTTTCTAAACGATTTTGTATTTGTTGGATGTATGAGAAAAATTATAAAGTATTTTGAATTAGTATGATTATTAAAAGACATACATTAGAATCTACACGATGATTATGAAACAACTACACTTTAACAGTCTTATAAGGTGAAAAAAACAATTATAATTTTTGTTTTGCTAAACTAATATAATATGAGGCACCGTACCCTAGAATTTATATTTTGTTGTTATTAAGAGATACATATTTTAAAATCCAACGTTAAAACAAATTATTAAATAAAACAATCACATTAGTAATTTCCTAATAGAATAATAATTTTTCCTTCAACACTAAGGTTAACAAATGAAAATCAACAAGTTAATATAATCAGTTGGTTAAGAAAAATACAAAATATTGACTGTTTAGATTTTTTTTTTTTTTTTTTTTTTTCTAAACTAATGTAATTATTAAAGGAAAAAAAAAACGAAAATATTGTCGTTTCGTCCTTTCCTTTACTTATCAAACTATCCTATTTTTATGATTTAACGATCCCTGCTTTTGTCACTATTTTTCAGACTAGTCCATTTAGGTTATTTTTTAAAAAATACATCAAAAACAAAAATAGAGAGAAAAAAAAAAAAAGAAAAAAAAAAGGAAATTCCTTTTTCAGCAAGTCAATTTTGTGCCAAACAAAAAGACTCTCTGGTATTTTCCAAAAGCTAAAGTTGCAATAATTTATTTCAACCACTTTCTTTGACATGGTTTAACTTTTTCTCAGTTGAGTGCTATCCCTAAGAAATTTCCAAGAATCCTTTTTATATGTATATATATTTTTTCAGACTTTGGAGGTTGGTTTCAGTTCAGTCCAAGTGTATGCAAATTAAATATATTATAAACCTCTAATCTTTTGTTGCTTAAAGTTTACCACTAAATTCATAATTCCAATAACTTTATCCTATTTACAATTTGATTGAAATGTGGACGTGTTGATCTGTTCACATTATGAGATTATCACATTTTATTATTATAATCAATTATTAAATATTAAATTAATTTTATAAAGTTGTCGTCATTAATGACTCATATTTCATTTCACCATCAAACGTAAATATTTTTTTAAATATGAGTTTATATAAAGATTTTTCATGTTAATTAACATTTTTTTTTGGGTATTTTGTTAAAAATCTAATTTTTAGACCATTGCAATGGTTTTAATTTTTAGTCTAAAATGTTATATCGACCGATGATTGTTATAATTACAGTGGCCTAGTCACTGCATCTAAATAAAATAGCCTAATGTAAATTTTATAATTTTATTTTAATACATAAAAAAAAGTTTAAAAATATTCTAATTAATAAAATATTCTTTTATATACGGTTTGACTTCAATATAATTATTATTTGAAGGGAAAGGCAAAATATGAATTTATGAAACTTTAAAAGGCAAAGGACGTGTTTGTCTATTCAAACATATTTCTACTGTTAGATTCTGATAATTGATATTTATAGTTTAAATCGCACTTGGACCATAAACGAAAGGATACATCACTTCAAGTTACATGGAAGATTTAGTATATGTTAAAGGGAAGCTCCCTCAACTTTATGCTTTATATATGTATATATAACTGTTATAGTATCAATATCGTTAGTTAGCATAGTGGTAAATCTGTCTCTCAGCCCTCTTTAGACCTAGGTTTAAGCTCCACTCCTTATATTTGGTTTTCCAGATTGTCCTTTCTTAACGGTCCTTCGATTTTCGAGAAAAAAATTATTATTATATACTAGTCTCCACCAAATATAGCTGAAAATTAAGAAGAAAGTCATGACTATTCAACTTAATTTTTTAATTTCTTTTTGTTTATTTTTATAAAGCTCCAATTTAAATAAAATTTTAGTTTTTTAATTTCTTCTTCAACTTCTTCCTATAGTTTGTGAGGTTAATTTTTTTTAATTTATTTTTATTCTTATTTTTAAGTTTGTTATTTCATTTATATGCATTTGTTTTTAATATTTCAAATCATTCTTATTTTGTTTTATTTTTAAATTTTTTCTTCAACTTCTTCTTAGCTTCTTCTTCTCCTACTTTGTGAGGTAAATTTTGTAATTTTTTTTTAAAAAAATTATTTTATTTATATGTATTTGGTTTTCATACTTCAAATCATTCTTATATTTTGTTTTATTTTTTTATTTTTTATTTTATTTATTAATTTTTGAAATAATTTATGAATCTTAAGTAAACATCTTAAACTCTGTTTTGTTGGGGCGTTTAAGTTATAATATTGTTGTTATGTTGTCAATTTCTTATTGATCTATTGTTGTTATAATGTTATTGTAGATTTAATTTGAAATCTAAATGGAAAAATTGTGATATACGAAAATCAGTAAATTCATGAATTTTTTAGAACTACTCACTTATAAATTATTTTTATTGAATTATAAAACACCCCCCATCAAAAATTTTAGATCCACCTTAAAATAAGATGGAAAAAGGTTGACATTATTATTATTTAGTCTAAATTATCCCATACACGAAAGGATATACTACTTCGTCATGTAACCAATTCACCCCAAATAATTATAACAGGGTGAAAGACGTGATTGTCCGTTCAAGCATATCTCCATCGTATTTAATGATTATGCTTAATATTTTGATCTAAATATGAAACAATACACTACTACGAATGTAACCGACTCGTATATTTGTAAAGAATGAAAAAATAAAAATTAATAAATGAGGTAAAGGACAAAATGAAAATTAGTTCATTTAAATATATTATAGATTATCAAGATACCAATTTTTATTTGTTATTACTTTTTAGCCAGATATTTTCAGCATTAAATTTGGAGAGTTGATTAATGGCACCGTCTTTAACTTTTTATATGAAAAGAAGGATGAAGAAAATAACTTTTCGCTTCAATGACATAAACAAAATTTCCTTCTCTTCTTAATTTCATATGTTTTTTTGTTTCTGAAATAGCAAAATTTTAAATTGTCTCACTCGGGTCTTCATCAGCCATCCGTTATATATTATATCATAAAAGTGTCAGCAGAAAAATAATTTCTTTGACCGTAAGGACCTCATATTTTTAGTAAAACTTTAAATGAATATAAATATCTCAACTATATATATATATTTTGGAAGGAACTTTAATCTAGATATTTAGAAGGAATAGTTACAAATATAGCAATTCGATTTAAAGTATTAGCATATATAACAACATTTTTAAAAAAAATTTGCAAATATAGCAAAGTCTATCAATGATAGACTTCTATTGCCGATAAACTTTTATGTTCTAGGTGATCTATCACTAATAGACCATAAGAGTCTATCAGTAATAGAAGTCTATCACTGATATACTTTTTTATACTTACAATTTTTTTCAAATGTTAATATACACTTGGTTATTATCCCTAAAATTGCTACTCGTTACAATTACCTTATTTAAAACTACTAATAGTTAAGTAATGAACATGTTAAAAATAAAAGGTAATTGTAATGGATAGTGCTTTTAAGGGTAATAAATAACTAAATTGCAAATATAGCAAAATCTATCGGTGACAAATTCTATCTCTAATAGACTCTTATAAGCAATATAGTCTATTACCAATAGATTTTGAGAGTTGAATCTAAATTTGGTTATATATGCTAATTCTTTTGTATTGTGTTATATCTGCTAATAATTTGAGTCTGAATGCTATAATTGCAACTGTCCCTAGATTTTTTTGAAAAAAAAATATTATTTGGTGTGTCTATCTTTGTGCAGCCCACTCAAGTGTCTAATCATAAATTATCACGTGACAAAAAATTTAAAAAAAAATTATATGTTTTCCCTTTTGTGATAAAAAAAAATGTAGAGAAATGGGTCTTTGCACCCAAGTATTACTATAAGAAAAATATACCTACTATTTATTTAAATTTTACTGTCTATTAGCGATAGACCGCGATAGTGAAATTTTTCCATATTTGTAAATAGCTTGATATTTTTTTGTTTATAATAATTTCTCTTTAAATTTTTTAATATCAATGACATATAGTATCATATATTCCCTTCCGAGATCACAAAACATTTTTGTGAAAATAAATGATATAATTAGTTGTCATCTATAATGTAAAATTTCAATTTACAATGTATAAAATATATATTCCAATAGCTCAGTAGATAACGGTATTAGTTACCACTTTAGTTTAATGGTTACATCTCTTATCTCCATTTTTATTAAACTCAAAAGAAAAAAAAAAAATCACAGTAGTCTGAAACATTATTTTAAATTTTCAGACAAATATATGATCCATGCTAAATACATGCATAATTTTTTATTACCACATTTTCTGTCATCAATATGCTTGAATTTAATAATACCACATGGGTTATTAATCAACTCAATTTTTTAGTGTAACAGTTGTAGAAATGGGCATAAATTAACTAACTTAAAAGTAGTAATCAGAAAATGATGTATTTTATTCATTACAATTCACAAGTTAACACTGTACTGGAAAAATAATCTTAGTTTAATAAATACTATAAAAAGAAAAACAAAACAGCATGATGTTTATATTCCATCATCTAGTCATAGACAGAATAAAAATCTATAAATATCTGTCTACCCCTGACTAATAAGAATTAGACAAATCTTTAAGTTTGATTAGAATAAATTATAATATAAGATAAAAGAAAATATACACATTTTTTTTATCACATGGTAGAAGTGGAATAGAATAGAAGACTAGTGAAACTAAAATGGTCAATAGTATTGAAATTTGAGTCATTCAAAATAAGTAGGGAAGTATCTCTTAATAAAAAGGTTAAATTATAAAAAAAAAAAATCTTAGAACTTTATACTTTTTGTCAAGAAAAAATTCTCAACTTCAAAAGTTTTAAAATTACTCTTAAAAAAAAAAAAAAAAAAAAAAAAAAACTCTTACATGAAAATTGTTAGTGTTTTATTTTTTTAAAAAAATAACATTAAACTTTCAAAAATGTCAAAAATATCCTTAAAACTTAAAAAAAAAAGTTTAGAAATATCCTTATTGTTAGTATATGAACAAAAATTGATAATATCTCGTTGCAAAAATAACTTTAAAATAAAAATAAAAATAAAAATAAAAAGTAATGTTTAAAAATGTTCCTATCTAGAGATGTCCATTTTTTTCATGGGACCCCTCCCCATAAAATTTTCGTAAGCCAACCGAAGGAAAAATGCATTTAAGATTTTTTCCATTCAATGATATTTTTAACCCAAAGTATAAAATTTAAGGATATTTTATATAATTTAGCTAATTAACAAAACAAACAAAGCAAGCATGGGTTTTAATTAAATCAATAAATTGGACCTAAGTCTTCAAAACATTCATGAATCCATTCAGGTCTTCTGTATGATCATCGTTTCAAAGCTCCTGACGGCTTTATTTTAATTTAATATCCACTTACACAACCAAAACAAAAAGAGTCGTTTCTAAGATTTTTCCATCTCCAAATCCCACCAATTCATTGACATAAAACAGAGCTATGGCCGTTTGTTTTTTCATATCAGAAACTGGACTTATTCCTAAGGAATTACGTTGCCCTTTCAGAATTTTCCAATACGCTCAGCTTCTGAGCCAAAATGTTGACCAAAAGATTAAAAAACATAAAAATGGTACAATCAACCCTGCATACTTTTCACTGATTGATTGGTAGAAGATATTGACATTGTATTTTGAATCAGAGCAGTGAGATTAGTTAAGAGATAGAACTTAGACCAATGGCTGCTTTCCCTTTTTGTATGAACTGTGGGCTCATTCTTGCTACAAAGGGTAGAAATTTCCTGGAAAATGACAGATACAAGCTACAGTAAATTTTGAATTTTGTTACCATGTAATGTTTTTATATTTACCTGATTCTGGGAGAGAGTACAGAAGTAAAATGTCCAATATGCTTCAAGATTTTCTCCTCATTCAACTTCTAGTGGTCTAACAACATAATTAGACCGTTACTACTTCTATGGGGGAAGAAGAATAAAATAATGAACTGAAAGTCAGCAAAATTTTATCCAAGAAGAAATGGATTCTTGTATAGCATATGACATAATCAACCAAGTGGTAATAATAGTGTAATGCCTTGAAAAACTGTAACATATCCTTCCCTTCTCTTCTTTTTTGTAATTTTTTTATTGAGCCATATGGACTTTAGAAACTGTTTGATTATAAGATATGGTTATAAATTTCTGCGGTTTAGTTTACAGCAGAGAAGTGGAGAGCATGGGATTGCTTTCAGTTTTGAGTGAAAGGAAGAAAAAAGTGGTTTACGGTGTTAGTGTAGAAGCAAGCACAAAGATCATACCTTGAACAGGCTGTTATAAGCATCTGGAAAAATTGTTGACATCTCACATCTGATACAAATGATAAAAATTTATGGCAGGATAGAAGTTACGTAGAACGAATAAAATTATATAAACAAATGATTGGATGTCCAAGGGAGAATTCTGAAGGAT
This sequence comes from Lagenaria siceraria, assembly GCA_002890555.2. Classification (NCBI taxonomy): domain Eukaryota; kingdom Viridiplantae; phylum Streptophyta; class Magnoliopsida; order Cucurbitales; family Cucurbitaceae; genus Lagenaria; species Lagenaria siceraria. The sequence continues at coordinate 26,149,565 of CM016484.1, forward strand.
TTTATTCATATTGCTTTGTATAAAAACTCTCAGGCTCGAGTATCGACATAAGCAGGCAGTGTGCAATGAAAGTGAGAAGATTTGCTCACCAACATTGAAGTGAAAAATTCCCCCTTGGAACGCCATGAAAGTTGGCTCTGGATTTGGTCAGTGACAGTTAAAGTACTTTACTTGAGTTACTATGGCTTAGTGAGTCGTCACAGTTCATTCCCTCACAGAAGCATTCGTGAGGATTTGCATAAAAGTAATCTTCTTCCTTTGGCTTGTCTGGAATTGCCATTCGTTGCATTGGCTGACCCTGTCTTTTCTCATGCGCCAATCTTACAGCAGCTGCGAAGTCATCCCAAGAAAGTGTACCATTCTGGTGCATATCCAGTAATTGCACTAGCTTTTTTCTATCCAGTGTTATTGTTCTCTTAAACCCCAGGTATCTGTGAGAAGTATAAATTAAATCAGGAGAGTTTTGAAAACTTCAGATAGAATTTAGACGTCCTACGTTCACGAATAATACAACTGGAAGAAAACGACTATTGTGCTGTGAAAGATGACATGGCATACCTCCGGTGACCTTCAACAAGTCTTGCCATGTTACCATCATAGGTTGGAATGAAAGTGTTACTGGCTACAGATACCATAAAATCTAAAGCTGCCATTTGTGACGAATGATTCCGGAATAGCTTCAATTCTTCTGGGGATAGCAATGCTTCCTTTTTCACCTGCAATACAATGGGGTAAAGCATCTAAGAAGAATTAACATTCACTGTAGTATAAACCTTAAAGGCGGCTTTCTTGGCTACTACATTGTCCAATGACAGAATAGCTTCACTTTTCCTGATAAAAGGTCTTTCTTTCTTTTCCTTTTTTTCCTTTTCGTGGAAACGAAAAAACCAGCTTGAAGTGGAAAAAAAAAATGGAGGATTTCCCAGAAAGTCATGCTGTTAGAAGTTCAACTTCAACCAATTGTCTTTACAAATATTTTCCAAATGAGTTGCACCAGAAGGTGAAAATTCATGCAGATGACTTCATAATACTATATATAAAGTCGTCTGAGTTCCAGCCAATTTCCTTCACAGACATCTTTCAGATAAAGTCACATTAAAAGGTGAAAATTTGAGCACAAGATATTACGATAGTACTCACAATCAATGGGAAGGCTGCCCTAAGAGTTGCAAGTCTCCGTTCACTACCATAAATCTCACCGGCAGCAATATATATTTGTGTCTCCTTGTTAAAACCCAAGGCCTGTAATGTCAGTGCTGCTTCCTCTGGGGTCAGAGGACACAGACCTTGTGATCTCCTCTCGTCAGACAAGATCTCTTTCTCCCTCCACCAAGGGAATGCATATCTGGATAAAGTTCAACTACAGATTAGTATTTCACCTGAGCAGCATCTCCAGATCATCAGCTTGGTATAAACCACAATGATTGCAGAGAATGTTAGAAACTAGAAGGTTATATAAACCAGAATATTTAGAGAGAGAAATAAAATATAATCACAAAATTTGAGAACGGTTGAAAAACTTGCTCTTGCAATCGAGAACCTTGGTATTATATATATATATTACATCAGAAATTGTAGTGTAGTGGATTACTAGGCATATCATGAACAGTAATAATGAAAAAATTTCAGTGATTGGATCCTCAGAAGTTTAATTTTAAAATTTAAGAACCTCATCTGTTTGAGCTCATCAGCTTCTTCCTTTGTACAGCCATGTGTACAACCTGAAAAGGCCAGCATATCCATCTCGTATCTCAGATGCAAGACCACAATAGGTCCCTTTTCTTGAAGTAGACGAATTAACTTATAACCCAGTGTCTCAATCTGAGGGGAGAATTTCAGTGCCTGGAAATTGACACGACACCTCAGTTTCTGTAGATAAACTGGGATTCCATTGTTTGCCAAGCGTGTATCTGTTTTATTAAAATGTAACACTGTATGCTTCTTGACGAGAGGAAGAATCTGCATATGAATTTTAAGGCATTAGATTAAGAGGTCAGAAGGTAAAATATAGAGATATAGATAAGAGCACAAGATGTTTCTATAGTTGACCATCAAAAATATTCTTAAAATTTCTGTTTCTCAAGCTCCATCTTTAAACTGCTATGGAAATACAATGACATGCACAATGATTATGGCTCATCTAAGATGTAAATAACTGTAATACCAGTACACCAATACATTAGATCACAAGTTATAAAGTATGCAAATATACATTAACCACAACTTGACAAGACAAAAGACAACACACTCATTTAAATGAAATTAGGACATACAAAACAAAGACATGAAGAATATATTTATTTAATAAAATATACTTATAATTATAATACTTTTTAATAATAAATAAGTACAACAGTAAAAAACATGACCATACTCAAAGATTTAATGGGAATTATTTTTATTTTATATTCATACTTTGGTATACATTTTTTCTCATTCAAGTTTTTCCTCATAAAAGAAACATGATGTATATTAAGGACAAAGCCAAGGAAAAAAATTTAAAGTAAAAATAAGGGCAGTGGGGGAAGAGAGATCCCCCTCCCTCAAAATGAACAACCAAAAGAGGCTAAAGTAGAGCTTCCCAGTTTGTTTGGATCATGGACAAGCTGTGATTCCAAAAGAATTTCCTATTTTTAGTGCACCAGCAAGAAGCTATAAATTGACTGTTGCTACAAAAAGTATCAAAAGAAGAAGACTTATCCTAAAAAATATGACGATTTCTCTTGAGCTAAAGATTTCAAAGAGGCACTCTGACTGACATGGGCCATAGAGAACCTTTCCTCTCTCCCAAAGAAAGGATTACAAAAAGACCTTCCAATCTAAGTTGATGGTATCTATCAACTAATTATAAGAAAATCATATTATATCGTAAACAGCTTTAAAGAAACAAGATAAATCTTCAAAATAACTGTTGCAGTGATATTCTTTTAATTCGGAAAAGCGTAAGAGCTAGAAGCCCCATCTATTTTTTACACTTGTAGAAATTGATAATACACATGGTTAAAGAGGGAAACAAACACATTGATCAAACCAGAAGGGAAAATTGCCTATTTGACTAAACAACAGAAAATGTCCTATTTAACAACTAACCCTTTCTGCTGTCTCCATACTTACTCCACTCTATGCCCCTTTTGATATCAATCACCAAGCACAACTCTAACTAATTTTCAACTGCCCTCTTACATCTCGCTTTTTCCTTTTCTCTCACCCTAAACATGCCTAAACCACATCTCATCATGTCTAAAGTTTGCTCTGCATGCTTGGGCATGTCAATGTACCAAATATGTCCAACACCAACACTCACTTCCTGGTAAATGCTTGGGCGACCTAACCATGTAGCATTTGCCCATACAAATATTTTTAAGAAGTTTCGTGTATGTTCATCAATTTTTTGTCTCACGTGATCTGCAACTATTTTTGCTGATAAACTGAAATCATTATTTCAGAAAGTAAGCAAAGAGCTAAACAAACCAAACAACTGAAATATTTAAAGAACCCTTTCGGGGCATAAATTTTGCAAATAAACTGAATAACTTCCTTGGCTCTTTTTTCTAATATTGGCAATTACATCCAGTCTTTTTATAGAGCAGAAAACAAACCAAACTTTTTCGATCCATCATTTTCTCTGACACAGTAGGGCACATGCGTCAACAGCAATCCAGCTTACATGAAATGCTAAATTCAGGAATGCCTAAAACAATTATCAGTTCCCATCATGTTGTAGATGTCTTGATCCAATTACATTGCATGGACTCGTAAAAATTAAAATATTCCTTAAAACTTCACAACTCACGTCATTCAGTAAAAAAACTATACAGCCCTATGGCAGGTTTGCAATCTACCATCTCTAGCAGCCATGGGACAACTGACATGGAGGGGTCTACTAAGCGTTGCCCCAACAGTACCTCCCTTTGCCCTTAGACATCAATTACTAAGCGTAAGAATCCAGTAATTGGGAGGTCTCCTTACAGTGTGGGTGATGATACTTCCAGAAGATTTTGGAGAATGTTTGGTACAATAACAATCCTCTAAGAGATCTATATAAGGCTGTATAATCTCTCTGAGAGTGAACAGAAATGAGTTTTCACTCCAGTATGGGGGGGCAGGTGGCGTCACTAGGTTCAAGTAAAGGCAACAAAAAGTTGACAGTAGTCAATGGCCAGAGTACCAGTGAGACCACTGAATCAGGGAATACTCAATTTAGACCAAGCATTCTCTCAACAAGATAATAATCTCAAATCCGCACTTGATTGGTGTCTACATACAATTTGAAAATATCCCAGATTCACAAGTGAGAAAAAGTAATACAAACCTGTTCTAAATAATATTTTTCATTTGACCAGCTAACTGGAGGCATGGAAAATGGTGTAAACCCATATTTCCTATTGAGCTTTTTGGGTAGTCTCCTGACAATGCGGACTTCGTCTCTCAGTGAATCAATAAAATGGTTCACATTAAATATGTCATCAAAATTGCTGCACGAGAACTCATTGTTACATACTGAAATTTTTTGTAAAAGTAGGTAACTAAATCACAGATTGCAAGAAAAGGAACATACCTAGGGTCCGCCCAAAAAGATGTTTTATCAAGTTCTGGAACAACCAATGTCAAGTTCAAAAGGCGAGCAACGGTCACCATATCACAGATCTGAAATGCTTAATTAGATGAGTCCAATATATCATCCTTTCAAGGAAAAGACAAACAATAATAATAGGCACAAATTAGGAAAACGTGGGGGAAAGAAGTAGCAAGTCAAAAAGTGCACACCGCAGCACGCATCTGGTTTAAGCCTCCATTGCAGGACACCCGAAGATAACCATTACTTGAATAGTTTCCTGCACAAATTGAGGTCCTTAAGTCAAATTCTCCCCAAAGCAGTTAGCGGAAAAAATAATTTTAGAGATTGAATGAGATGGAAGCCAGATTGGAGTGGATGAGTTAACAAGAAGCTCAATGGTGATGCCAATAAAGTTCCATAGCTTGTTTTATTGGAAGAAAGCAAAGGAAAATCGATTCCACAAATTTAAAAGGGATAATAATATCATTGCTTGAAACAGAATAAGCACTTCTACGAAATAAGCTTGGTTGATCGGATAACACATTTTCGACATCAGGTAATATATAGAAGAACATTGGTGATTCCACAATTCATAGAAATTTATAATCCCAAGCAAAAAAGACCAACAACTAAGAGGTATCAGTGAACTCCACAGTCCATGCTCTAAAGCGAAACAAATCCACCAGCCCAATGATTCAATGATTCAGTTACACAAAGAACTAAACCCCTTTTTTTTAACCAGAAACATAATAATAATAAGGAAATAAACTGAACCCCATTATGGCTACCCTTGTATGCATCGTTTTCAAACTAAGACAATCCAATGAGAACGGTGATCATGTTGATACCTCGAGAAATGCCCTTACGCAATGCTCAGAAATTAAGAACAAACGTATTTATGCATAGTTCATTACACCTATCAAACACATTACATCCCACAACTAAAGACGGATTGAGGCTAAGGAACTCACTTGCTGGAAGAAGCGGCGTTGATTGAATAGACTCTTCGACGTGTAGAGAGAGCGGAATCCCAGTAACTTGCGAAATCCGATTGGTTATATTGGATATAAAAAGGGGATGCCATAGCTTCCCAAATGCAACAAGCTGAACCAAAAATGTCCAAAGCAAAATGCTGGAACAAACACGAACAAACCAAACCTGCAAACGGGTCCTCGGAATTACAGGAGCTGGGAGTTTATCGGACCTGACCTGTATACCCTCAGATCTAACTTCCATTGCTCCACTAAACACCACATTGCTGCCTCATTCAAAGAACCCACCTATCCAACCAATTCCCACATTCAAAATATCCATTCTCTGCCTTAAAATTTCCAGATTTGCATCACCGGTCAGGGATTGAAGCCCCCTTAACACCCAAGAACAGGGAACAGCTTACAATAAACTAAATTGTCGCAATCATTCAAATGGGTTCAGCTCGGGGAATTGAATCTCAATCTTTAGAAACCCCAAAAGGCTGAATCGGGCAATCGGCAATCAATCAACTTCAGCTAATGGAATATTTGGATTCGTCAAGAAACGGGGAAAAAAAACATAAAAAATGATGGTGGTGCGGAGTGGAGGTGGCGATTCACGAGCTAAAAATGAAGAAAATTAAACCCAAACAACTAAATAAATGCCTTCTCAATAGACTTTGCCGCAAATTTCTGCCCTTTCCAATTATTTTTTTCTAAATTCTGAAACTCAAACAGGGAAGAGGAATGCTGAAATTTACGTGGGACTTGAAAATACTGACTAATGTTTAGAAATTTGATGTGTTTGTTATATTTTATTATTTTTCTTGTGAAATGGACGAATGTAATCCTATTTTCATATCAACTGGTTCTGCGAAAATGACATTTTTTACGATATAATCATATAACATACCTGACTTTAGAGTACAATTTGTACCATCAATGCAATATTCAATATACAACTTGATTGTCATTATATATATATATATAATTTGAAGTAGGAGTGTTTAAATGATCAGATAGATGGAAAACCCTAATTAATATAACATAACTTTTATAATTTGAGTTGTTGGATTAGGTTTAAATAAATTATAATTATATGGGTTAAGTTGTTTGTAGGTTCATCTAAAAATAGTTTAGAATGAACCTAATCAACTCATAGTATTTTCGCATATATTTGTAATTTTTTTTCTTTAGATTATTTGTTCTCCACCATTTTTCTTTTTTATCTTGGAACGTAATTTTTCATAATATAAATTAAAATTGAGTTACTAATTTTAATTATATGTTTGAAATAAATAAAAGGTAATTGTTTTAAATGGCAAAATTGCATAAAATATTTTTAAATATAGCAAAATGTCACTGTCTATAAGTGGTCTATCAATGTCTATCACTAATACACATTGATAGATTATAGTAGTCTATCACGGTCTATCGTAACATTTTGCTATATTTGTAAATATTTTTACTCATTTTGTTATATTTGAAAATAATTCATAAATAAATATATTGTTTAAATATTACTATTTCATTATTTAAAAAATAAATAATGAATAACTTGGATGACTTGAATGTTGGATTGGATTTGTTGTTTTATAAGAATTTTTTGGGTTAAAGAAATTTATAACTTAAATAATTAGGTGGGTCTAAAAGATACATAAACCCAACTTATGAATACCTCTAATTTTAAGATAACTAAAAAATGTTTATTGATCATTTTATTTATTTTTAAGATAAATTGGAAGGTTATATTCAAAACCCTAAACAAAAGAAATTCATTTTTTGTATTAAAATCTTTATTTTGATTAAAAATTAAGAATTTTAATCCGATTTGAAAGATAGAAATAAAAAAAATACATTTTTACCTTCTTTAGAAAATAGCTTAACTAGCATGAATTTGTACTATCGACCTCGAAGTTAAAGTCTCAAAAGTTCGATTCTCATATCTTATATGTTGCTATCGACCTCGAATTTAAAGTCTCAAAAGTTCGATTCTCGTATCTTACATGTGGCTAACATATAAAAAGATGGGTGGTTATTCTACAATTTCATGCATCCAAGCTCTCATGAACAGCCTATAGTTTTAAAAAGGGAAATCATCAAAAACAAACAATTCGAAATAATGTTTGAAAGGAGACATTTTATCTGAAAAGTTCTTGTAATCCCACCGGATAATTAAACATCATTGATGCTTTTATCCCTATTTATTTTCTACGATAAAGATTATAAATAATTGAAAATTATTAGATATTGATTGACAAGAGTGATCATGATTAATTGTCATTGAAATCTTCCAAAATTATGTGGAAGAAATTTTGATTTCAATTAAGTTTAAAATTGGTAGATAGTGTATTGGTGGGACAAATACAACAAAAGGATTATCCAAACCTTTTTGGACTATATAATATGAGCATATTTGAACTTGTCAAAAGATGACAATCACTTGCATCTTAAAAAATTGAGAAAATTGTATCCTTATGATCTAAAGAAGAAAAAATTGTCTTCAACTCATAAGCAGCAAAAGAGATAAAATATTGAGTCTTCTTGTGATAGAATGAAAAACACTATTCAATATAGTCAACATTCTAGTCGTGACGTACTTAAAAAAACGTTCAAAATCATGAACGTTAAATACATAATAAAGTGTTTTTTTTGTTCTCATACCTCTAACCATGTATAATTATCGACCATACTAAGACATGGTTTAATTTATTTTTTTTTTCTTTTGGAGTACACATGGTTTAATCTAATTTGATTATTATTATTGTGAAAAAGAAGTTAAGTGGGTTATTGCTAAATATTGAGTTAAGAAATAAATAATTTTGCATTAGTGTTGGTTTTATAAAATGTATAAGCAAATAATGCAATGAAATATAATTTTCTCATTTTCCTAGTGACTTGGGAAACAGGTTTCCAAACAAATAAAGAAATTTAGAGTTAGAAGTAGTTTTTTTTATTATTATTATTCAATAAAAGTAGTATTTCTAAGCTTAATTTAAAAAATAAAAATAAATAAATAAAAACCCAAAATATCTAAATAATAGACTTAAAGTCAAAGTGAAATCGGGAGGGAAAAAAGAAATACCTTGAGCGCATATTCTGAAGTTGTGAGGGAAAACTCAAATCTGAACCGTAGTTGATTGTTTCTTTAAAATGGCCAAATGGGCAAAGGAATAATCAAGTAAGCCCATGCAGAAACAGAAAATTGCCACAATTATCTAAGTCTACAACAGGCGTCCTCTTGCAACAAACTAAATCAATTCTTTACACGAAAAGAAAGAGTCAGAGAAGCCATGGAAGTAGAACTACATAGAATGCTTGTGTTTTCTTCGTTACCAAAACTAAATTACAATTGAAAGATGAGAAGAAACAATTCAATCCTATGAGTGACATTGAAGAAGGCCACATTCTGGAGAAGATTTCTCCACGGAAAATAGAACTGGGATTTGGGATGATGATGCTAGAGCGAGCTGGTGAAGGAAAATGAGAAATTTCAATCAAAATCACAGGCTCTGTTCAAAATCAGCAATTGAGCAGAGTGAAAGCAGCCCGTATAATCTTTTTTTCACAATATTTGCTTTCAGGGGCATATAATTGAGCAGAAGAAAGCTGAATGTTAGGAACTGCATACTATACTGTATTCACTTATGAAATTATACCATCACTTTGAATGTTATGCATTAAACAAATTCCAGTGATGATCAGTTGGTAGATTTTCCTTGATCTTTTCAAGTCTTTTGAGAATTTCCAAGAAAGAAGGTCTCTTGTTCATATCAGACGCCCAACATTCTTCTGTTAACCTGGGAAAAATTAAACCAGAAGAGGAAAAAGGAAGAATTAGCAATTTCTGTCCATGTTCCTGTTTACCCGTATGATAAATGAGAAGCTATCTTCATACATTGATCTAGAAGGCAAGTGTTTTTTACATGAGAAGATGCAATCTCAATGCAGGGAGTAACATTGAGGGAATGTAAGTTCAAGTGGGAGATATTAAAAGGGAGAAATAGAACTAAATGATTAGGTTTGAAAAGAAACAGGAATGACCGACTTACTCTCTCAGAACAGGAAGGTATCCTTTCGCACGGAACATCGGTCTATGACCTTCAGCCACATACTTGGCAGCTTCGTATGGCTCATAATTTGCCAGTGGAGGGTCTCCCTCAAGCATCTGCACCAGTTGGAATGTTGCGAGTCAAATGTAGTATCTTGCAATAAAAATTTATGACTATTCTTGCAAATGCAAATATTACCTCGTATAATATCATCGCAAAGGAAAACACATCCACCTTCTTATCATATTTTCTGTGCTTAAAAACTTCAGGAGCCATATACCGGTCTTTTCTCCACATGCACGATATGATAAAGAAGATTTAAGCCATAAAGAGTTATATAGAACTGAAAAAAACTGTATGATAGGTACTTACAGCTCCCGGTCTCGCCAGTCATTTTGTAAACATCATGTGAATTCTGAACCTTGATGAGCTTGCTTAGACCGAAATCACCAACTTTTAGATGGTCCGCACCAGAATTGACTAAAAGAACGTTCCTGGAATTTCAAAATACTCTTCCAATAATAAAGTAGGTGACAGAAAACTCAATCCAAATCTACGATGAATACAAAATGACAGGAGAAATTGGTGATATGGTTTTTCAAGTCTCAGATGTTAATCCGTGGCAAAAAATTTTGGAGTTAGAGACAGATTGCATGCTGATAGAAGTCTGAAAAACTCACCTTGGTTTTAGATCACGGTGAATTATAACATTTGGCTCATTGTGGAGATAAGCCATTCCCCTGGAATAGGAATTGTTATCAAACTAATTAGAACAATTAGTAAACTCCCAAGGAGCAAATATTCGACTTGGTTAAACATTAGAGGAATTACTTCGTTGTGACCATTTATTTCTAGAGTTCCAAGTACGATGAGATTTTAAATGCTACTATCAGTAAAAATGTCTCAAACAAACAAATGACCTTGTTCACAAATAAATGGTACATTAGTGAAAGTTTAAAGATTAGATTGTGGATATATAAATTCGGGATAAATAAACAAATTTAAAGAAAATCACTAATCTTATAGCATCATAAAAGCAGCAGCATTTTCCAAACAAAGCAATACTGCACAATATTTCTTTCTATTTATTTCATCAAGATTTTTCATTAGGCCAATCCTTCGTATAAGAGGTTCGAAGCAATCCAACATGACAATTTGTCAAGTAAAATGCCCCCCTCACTATACATGAAAAACCAGAATCAGGCAGCTGAAAATTAAGTATTAGAGATTATTAGTTAGCTAGATGAATAGTTAGCTTGTTCCAACTGTATTGTAACTTAAAGTTAGTTGGCTTCATCAAGAGTTAGTTCATCATCCTGTTATTCTCACACACTACATATTGAGTTGTATATCTCTGCTGTTCTCATTCTGTTATTCTGTTAGTATCTTTGATATTAAAGACCCTCTGTATTTGCAACTTCCAAGCATTTAGAGGAACCTGATACTGAAGCGATCTCAACTTATGAAAAGTAAAGTGCGAAGATCAGTTCTGGCAGAAGCAGAATCCAAGTAAAAGGAAAAGAAATGTTTTGATTAGTTCTTTTATGTCCAATAATCTTCGAATAATCTTGTTTCTTCTTGGCAAAATTTTCAAGAATTCATGTTCCTTCACATTAAATTAAAATAATCATGTACATTTTTAAGAAAAATTTGATGAATTTTACCACAAATCAAATAGCAAGGTTTAAAAGGAAATAACAATAATACATGAGAGAATGATCTTCCATTTTCTGAAGGGCAGCGAGGAGCCAAATTAGTGCAACATTTATTTATCTGGTAATATCCAGTGCAAAACTATAAAAATCTTTAGAACTACACTATAAATATCCAGTGCAAATTAGTGCAACATTTATTTATCTGGTAATGTCCAGTGCAAAACTATAAAAATCTTTAGAACTACACTTTTATTTGGAAAAATTTTTAAGGCATATTATTTCTTTTTTATAAAAGTTTTATGGAATCAAATTCTTTTACCTGGCGATGTCCAGTGCAAAATTGATGGCCGTTGCAGGACTGAGCGAACCTTTGTCCTTGAGGTACTGGTGAAGATCACCCTAAGGGACCAATGTCACCGAGCATGAGTAAATTAAAAATAACGAAACCGAAAAAAAATTGGTATCAGAATAAAGAAAAACTCTTATCAGTTACCCCTCTTAAGTATTCAGTGATTAACATAAGTGGTTTCTTCTCAGTGACAGCTCCAAGAAATTGGACAATGTTAGGGTGGCGTAGCTTCACCAACAGATTAACCTCATGTCGAAAGTCCTGACTGAATGAGAAAAACCAACACTTATAATTAACTCCAATCCCATTAACTTGGTAAAAAAATTTAGATGGTTATTGTAATTAAAAAAAAAAATACAGAAAATTAATGAAGAATAGTGGTAGGAGGCTTTAGAAAGTAATTTTTAGTTGAAGAGAGAGAGAAGAAGAAGAAGAGGGGTTGTGGTGGATACTGGGACTGGTTGAATCAATATCCAGGCCGTTGGCGCAAGGAAAAGCAACAGAAAAAATAAATACAAAAGGGAAATCTTCCGTAAAGTTCACTGTTCTGTTGTACCTTAGGAATACGTACATTGTTTTAGAAGTCAAATAGTTTTTATATACGATCGTTATTTTCTTATTTTCTTTCCTTCAACATAATATTTCATCAATTAGAGAAAAAAAATGGTCGACAAGGTACAGCTTCATCAGATGGAACTATCTAAAAGATATTGGATCTTACATCACAAGTCTATCATCTGAAAGTGACGGAAGAATACGTTTGACAGCTACAGGGGTTCCACGCCAATAGGCTTTCAAAATTTCCCCGAAGGACCCCTGAAGAAGACAGGAATTCATAAGTGAAACTATTCTCTTAAATGAATTGATAATCATACTAACAAAGCGTTCAAACCAGAAAAACAAAACAAAAGGCCTAACATTAAATCATTTCAGCACTCATATAGGGAGGGAAATAGATTAAAGATGTTTTCTGGAACACGTGTATGGAATCAAAGGTTTTTAATTTAAAGATGACACTTCTTTTCCTAAATTTAAAGATAACATCATCCTCAGTTTTTCACACACATTAAAAGGTAAAACTATGGGGAGAAAAAAAATTCCAGTAACAATATAAGGTAACTGGCTAAAAGAATCTTTTAGGCATTCTGTTTCAAGAAAACTTAAACCTTGAAGTCCTTGGTATGTATTGGCTAAAAGTTATTAATTTTTTCAATCAACCAACACGCCTCAGACCTGTACTTGCATTTCTTGATGCAGTAACTAGCAGAAAAAGAATTTTAGTATAAATTGGTAAACCAATGGATGCCAATACAGGAACTGAAATAGCACAAGCAACTTCCGAGTTCAATCATCATACGGAAGGATTTCAAATTCTAGGATGGTAAAAGTCCTACTTGCTGGCAATTTCAAGAAAGATCATTTGTACCTTGCCAATGATAGCTGAGTTTGAAAAATCCAGTTCAGAAGGATCAATTTCCCAGTCACATTTATTTGGCAGAGGAGGAGGAACAGGCTTTGGTTCAAAATGGCTTCCATTTTGGCCCTGCAACATATATTTTCATTCTCAAAACAGAAGTTAGTAAGAAACCAAATCCTGATATGAAGAATATTCAGTTTCTCTTCTTACCTATCAAGAACATTCACAGAGATTATATATTTTATTCTTTATGCAGTCAGCTCAATAACATGAAGAGTAGCAAGACAAGGATATAAGAAAAAACATATACATGAAATAGAAAGATAGCAATAACATTGAAGACTCGTAGAAAATGCAAGGAAATATGAGATATTCCGCAACATAGTATGAATGTAAACAGAAGCATCTGAATTTTACAGTAATCAAGAAAATATGTATGCTTGCGAAGAAGAAAGAATAGTATAAACATAAAATTATACTAACAAGGCTAAATTGGCCCATGCATAGAGTAGACACAAATACAAGCAACCCAAAGGGGAGCTCTTCACTTACATAGGAAAGGCCACCATACGATTTTAATAGCTCAATCATGCCATGTTTTTTAGCTCCTTCCGCATCAGCTAGCGGCTGTCATAGATGAGACAAGATCCTTGTAAATTCAACCAGAAATGCTTGGGCATTGAAAAAAGAGAAAGAAAAAAAAATTAAACTGCATTGGATAGGATAACGGTGCTAAGTGGTTTACACAAGTGTAGCACTCAATAATAGTACTTTAAACATTCACACGAAACAACGACAAAATAGAGAAACAGATTACATAACTAGTAAATATGAGAGCAAGCTTATTTTGATCGCTTGATATTCTAACGGATAGAGTCAGGAAAACTACATTCTTATAAAGTAGCAAAATGTACAGAGCCGCTTAATTCAACTTAAGGAGAAAGAGCAACCTTACAGCAATGGACAAATTGCAAAATAAAATTAATCCTTCAGAGTTGACCAGACTTAAATCGCACGCAGTGCAAGTAGTTCAAATAAACCGGGTATGGAAAGTCATTCTCAGAGTAGTATAATCATCAAGCCCTTGAGCTGCAATCATTTACTCGTTTTGATTAATAAATTTAATCTCATGCCCACACATACAAAGAAGATACAGGCTTTTTAACTCCAAGAACTGCATATAAAATAAGAAATAATTGGGGTGGGGAAACGTGGCACGAGGTTATTTAGGATTGAATTGGGCTTCTTTCCCGAGTTCTTTTGTCCTCATAAGACTTAAGCTGATAACCGCGGATTGCCCAATGGCCTAGGCTAAACAACACTAGACACATGCTTGAATTACCGTGTTCACTTGAAACTCAAACGTGCCGCTACAATTACCAAGAAACTCGAATCGAAACCAAATTCAGAAAGAGCGAATGTAAAAGGAAACGTAAATTAGTAATCGAACTACCATATAAACACAGGAAATAGTTCCTATAAACGATCGTTTCCGTATAGAACAGGTAGATAAAACTTACAGTGTTCTTCCAGCGATCTTGGGCATTAACATCAGCACCGTGTTCAATCAAACACTTGGCAACGTCGATCCAACCATGAAGCGATGCAACATGAAGAGGAGTGCGGCTGTCGTAATCTCTAGCATGGACAGGGGATTGATCCTCCTCCAGGAGCTTGCGAACAGCAGAAGAATCATTCTGGTGAGCGTGCCACAATATCAGTGACGTTCTACTCACTCTTGCTTTCTCTTTTTGCTTCTCCTTGCTCGTCCCCGACGCCGATGACGACGACGAGTTTCGCTTGCCTCCGGTGCTCCCCGGCGCCGGCGAACCGGCGGCAGTTCCGGAATGTTCAAAGCTCATGACCCAAAAATCCGGATCTTCTGGATCGGATCGGAAGGGGAAAAGAAACCGAACCTCTTCCTTGACTTGCAATTCAATTGGATTGAATGTGACTATGGATATTTTTGGCTTTATGGATTTAAAAAATACTTAATTGTAATTTAAGAATTAAGATCATGTGAATGAGAAAGGGAAAGTCAATAAAGAAATGCCAAAATGGGAATAACTCGCATCCGAATCTCAACAAGTGGAAAAAGGGAAGGATTTTACCTTTTCAATTGTATGTACATTCATCTTCCTCAACTTTTACGCTCTGTTTTGTCGTTGATGATTTTATGATACCAACTGCATTTCGCTTCTTTAATTTCTTCTTTTTGTTCTTCCGAAATAATTAAAAAAAAATTAAAAACATAAATATATTTAACTGTAACACGTATCCATCTACAAATTGTGTTTATCTAATTTTTGGTGTTTTTAAAATAAATTGCAAATTTGATCTAAAAGTTATAAATAATCAATACGGTAGATAGTATATAACGAAGTATTGTGAAACAATAAATACTAAATTCTAACTTTTAAAATCATATTCACTAATTTTACAATATAACCAATTTTTTAATGATACATGCAGAAATTTTCATAATAGATTTTTTTTTCACTACTACATTCAATTCAAAACAATGTTTTAAGATTTCAAATGGAAGATTCCAAGATCTTTCTAATCTTTTAGTGGAGGACATACACATCTACGCATTAATTTATTGAGTTGAGTTTGAACTAGTAATAAATTTATTTAATTGTTTTTATTTAGTTTAATAATGGGCAGAGTAAAAGATAAAAATAATCTTTTAAAATATTAATTGATACCTTATTTAATAAACTATAATTGAATTGGACATACACATCTATGCTTTAAAATTAAAATTGGGTTTGAAAAGTTATGTTAGAAAAAGTTAAAATTGTAGACAACAAAATGGTATTTTCACCATATGGGACCCTTCACTTAGAATCTCAAAAAGTAGAAAATAGGTTAGAAAAAATAGCTTTTAAAAAAAATGTTAGTTTTGAAAGGTGAAAACTTTTTTAGGTCAAAGTCAACTTTACGAGAAAAATCAACATTACCGGAAGGTTGACTTTCTCGTTAGCTTATAAAAGGGTTAACTTTACGAGAAAGTCAACTTTACATGAAGGTTGACTTTCTCATAAAGTTGACTTCTTGTAAAATCAATCTTTCCTTCTCGTAAAGTTGGCTTTGACTTTACTAGAAGTCAACATTAAAAAAAATCTAGAAATCTTAGTTGTCAACCCAATTTCTTTCAACTTAAACTCAAGCCAGTAAGTTTACTGAATATTTTCTTCCTACTAATATATTAGTTTACTATAAATTTTTCAGTAATTTTTTTATTATTATTAATTCTAGTTTTTTTATCCTTCGAACTTAGGTCAATTTATTTTTTTTACCTAATTCCAACTTTTTTTTGCTGTAAGTTTAAGTTAGTTTAATTTATTGTAAGAATTGAAATTTATTAAATTTTTCTCGATTTTTAATTTTAAGAAAAATTAAACATAAAACTTTTTTTTTTTAGAAAAATTTCAATCCTTACCAGAAATGCCAACGAAATTTTGTTTTCTAATTTTGTTTTCTTTTAAAAATAACAACAAATCTACCACAAATATTAGTTGAAACTTGACAAAAACATGATAAAAACAAAATGAAAAAAATGAAGTTTAATGTTTAAAATTGAAATTGGGTTTGAAAAGTTTATTAGAAAAAATTAAAATTGTAGACACTTGGATGGGGAACAAATGGTATTTTCGTCATGTGGGACCCTCCACTTAAAATCTCAAAAAATAACAAAGATGTTAGAAAAAATAATTTTTAAAAAAATGTTAGTTTTGAAATGTGAAAACTTTTTTAGGTTAAAAATAGCAATTTACCTAATAAATTTATATCATTACATACCCTGTAAGTGTCACACTGATAAATACCCCAAAAAAATAATAAACAAACTGGTAAGTCATATTATAATTCCTTTAAACATATCTAATGAAGGGATACAACTACCGGTTTAAAAACATTTTAGTCCCTCAACTTTCGTGAAAGTAACAATTTAGTCCATGAACTTTGGTTTGTAACGATTAAAGCGTACTTTCAATTTTGTTACAATTTAGTCCCTTAACTTTAGTAGGTAACAATTTGGTTCTTGTTCTTTTCAAATTTGTAACAATTTAGTCCATAACATAAAAAAAAATTCATCAAAACTAGATATCAAATTTTATTATTTTATGATGTAGACTTTTGTATTTTATAATAATATTTGGCCTCTAACTTATTTATCAGTTTATTTATGCAAAAAAATGTCATTAAATATCAACACTAATTCCTGCGATAAGGACTAAATCATTACAAATTTTAATGTAGAATTACTAAATTGTTACATAGTAAAGTTTAGGGACTAAATTGTTACAAGATTGAAAGTACAGTGACTAAATCGTTGCAAACCAAAATTTAGAAACTAAATTGTTATTTTTACGAAAGTTCAAGGACCAAAAGTGATTTTTAACCAAAAATTAAATACTTGTTTGTTAATAAATGAAAGTGAGAGAAAAATGAGCGAATTAATTTTTAAAATAAAGTGGGCTAGTTGATTATCTTGCGATCTTAAAAGTTTAGGTGTTGTTTGATAGCTATTTAGTTTTTGATTTTTTGTTTTTTAAAATTAAACTTATAAACACTATGTTGACCTATATGTCTTTTTTTTTTTTTTCTTGTTATTCAAGTTTCATTACTGTTTAAAGATGTTGAATTATGAAAATTTAAATTAAAAGAAATTCAAAATTTTGTTTTATTTTTAGCATTTGATTGGAAATATTAGGGCATGTTTGGTAGATAATTTGAAAACAATACATTCAATGAAAATAGAGTTGTATTTCATGTTTTTTGTTTTAGGTGAATTTTGAATAAAGCCAAAAATTAAGATAAAGGTAATATAATATAAGATTTGATCTAACTTGCATGAGATTAGGAAAACTTGATATCCTAATCCTAGGAGGGTTAAATCTCATATTTTAATCCTAGTATGATTAAAATAAACTCTAGATCAAATCTCCTATAAATAGACAATTATGGCTCCGTATAGGGAATCTAATTGAAGTTTCTGACTTCTTCTCTATTCTATAATTCCGATCTAACTTAAAAGGCTTTTGACTTATTTCATCTTCTATAATTCTCTTACTGACTTAGGCATAGAGCCATTTTTCTTTGTCTTGCAGGTCTTCTCTTCCCTGAATTACAAATTCAACGATGTCAAAATTTGAAAACAATTTTAATAAACATAATCTTAATTGTATGTCAAACACATATTTGCTTAACTTAGTGAATTTGAAACCATAAAACATAATTTGGTTTATCTACCAAATAGACCCCAAAATATTGAAATTTAAAAGAACACAAAAAAAAACTAGAAATAAAATCATTTGTACATGCATATATATTATTTTTTGTTTTTTTATTAAACAGTCGCTTAATTCTATACAAAAATATGAGAAATTGTAATCACGACCCATATTGTTGAAACTAAACAAATTTTAATAACATGTGTGTTTCTTTTTAACAATACGTAGAGTGAGATAGAGATCAAGATTGAAAAATACAAACTTTATATCAATTGGACTAAATTCATGTTGGATAATTTAATAACATATTTAATTAAAAAAAATTTTTAAAAAATAGAAAAATAAGAGAAAATATTTACACAAAATAGCAAAATTTTTAAATAGTTGTGATAGACGCCGATAGAAATCTATCGATGTCTATAAGTATTTTTTTTTAAAATAGTTTAACATTTTTTCTATTTGAAAATTTTCTCTTTAATTAACAATATTTAATTTTTTTAATCTTATTTCTAATTATTACTTTATCATATCACTTGGTAAAAAGAAAAAGAAAAAGAAAAAGAAAAAAAAAAACTGTTTTATCCGTTAAATTGCGGTGGCCGGTGGATTGGATCGGGTCAAATATATCATCCTCCCGTCCGTGTGCCTTAAAGTAAGGCCTAAATGAAATGAACGGCCGATATGAATTTAATGAGCAAATCAAATCCAAGACTGGTTTTGTTTCTTAGGGGGTGGGACAGAATTTGACAGCTGGGGATTTGAGAATTTAGATATGTATTTTTATTTTGTTTTGGTTCCTGCATTATAGGGTTTGTTTCAAAATTAATTTTCGTCCTGGTTAAGGAACAGTGAGGAAAGACGAATTCATTTTTTGAGGTCTTCAAAAACATGTTTTTTTTTTTTTTTGTTTGACAAATTGTTTTAAATAAATTGAACAAATAATCAAGTGTCAGTTCTATACATTATTTTAAGTAAAGTTTAGATAACATAGTTATAAGGGGGTAATTTTTTATGATATTTTAAAAGTCAAGTTATCACTACGGTATATCACATGAGCATCTTTATTTGATAACCTCTTTAGAAATGGTTTTCAAATTTTATATGGACTGCAGATATAAAATAAATTCAAATATTACGGACAATAAAGGTTAGTTCCTAAAAATTTTAAAATAAATAAAACTAAATTTAAATTAGACTCTTTTCAAATATAAAAAATTAAGTGAAACTATTTATAATAATTTTACTTTAAATTATAAAATTACGAAGGTATTTTAACCAATAAAAAAAAAAACAATAAGTACAACATTACAATGCACGGATTATAACAAAATATTGCATAGAAAATCGGTCGAATATGCATTATTTTAGTATTCTACTACCCAATTTAGTTGAAGAAATTAGAGATATCTCAACACCTCCCCCTCCCCCTCCCCCTCCCCCTCCCCCCAACACACACAAAGCCTAATTATTAAAACTTCCATATATCAATGATACAAAATAATAGTCTAATTGAAATTTTAGTTTAAATCCTTTGCTCTGGGATGAAATATGCCTCTTTTTTTCATTTATTATGTTTCTTTGATGGCAAGAGCCTAATTGGATTGATTGAGTTATGTAGAAACAAAGTGCAATTTGATGGCAAGATATCTTCCAGTTTGCATGCATTACGACACTTCCCTTTGACACCTATTGTGATGATAAATGGCTCATATCACCGTGACCTTTTGAATCCTCAAAACTTCTTGCTCCATCCTTGCAAGGGCAAATAAGTCATCGTTGTCTTGATTGTGCTACTAGAGAATCTGAAGAAGTCACAGTAGGAATAAACACATGCATAATTTAAAAATTATGTGAATTGATAATTTCATATTTTGTAGCTGGAATTTTTTTATAATTCAAAATGAGTATAGCTGGACTCGTTAGGATAGTTATTCTCAGCTAAAATGTAAGTGTTTGAATCTCTCAACTTCCATTGTATCAAATACCGTTTGTTTTATACCCGATCTTGTAACTAATTTTTATTTGTTATATGGTTATTGTGTCGTGCATTGGAATTGGTTTGTGGTTGCCCCTATTGGTATTGGTTTGTAGTTGCTGCCATTAAGATTGGTATGTGTGATGAGCTAGGGTTGAAATAGTTTAAAATTTTAAAAGTGTATTTGAATAACAGATTAGCAATTAATTTTGAAAAGCATGTGATATTTAAATTAAAAAGAAAACAAACAGATAAAAAAAATTTAAAAATTGGATAATAGAAATGTAAAGATTTTATTTTGGAAAAAGGACATTTGGTTGTACTGTATACATCGGGAATACATTTAAAGGTATTCTTGGCCATTTTTTTTGAAATACCCTCAATAACTTGATGTGAAGAAAGGGTAATCTGCCATAATTTTAATTCTTGCTCTCGTTCAAAACCTAACCTTCAATTATACAACATGATTCCTCTCATTGTCAAATAAAAAAAGGCTGTTTGAGCCCGAACTTCAAATAGATGGAGTGAGCTAGCCTATTCAAATCTTTGGGCTCTAACTATTATACCCCATAATTAGTTATAGTATTAATATTCTAACTTCATATTTGGTACAATGTTTACTATTTCCTATTAATCATCTATTTATTGCTTTGCTACAATACTTACTACTAGATAAAAATAGTTTGCACCTCAAACATAAATTATTATAACCTTTAATTTTGAGTGATTAAAATGTGATTTTAAGTAATTTTAAAAATGATAAAAATGATTTTAACGATTTTAAAATTACTCTCAAATAGACCCTTAGAATTAGCCAAGGGATATGTTAGATGTTGGAGAAAAAGAAAACCAATGCGAATTAGAAAACAACATACTAAAAAAATCTGCATTTAAATAATAAAAGAGGCCGAAAATGACGAAGATTAAACTCCGAGAGCCCATTCGGCCCTTCACAAGAAGAAAGCCCAGCAATCCATTTACAAGTTACACGTAGAACGAAAGCTGCACTAAAGTCGTCCCACATCGAAAAAGTCAGAAACAAGGGGAGGTTAGAAGCAGTATATAAAGCAAGGGACTACAGCCTCTGAAACATACTTACCTGGACGGGGTCAATGGGTGATCAAGAAGACTCATGGCCTAGGTTGGTGACCTCCATTGCACTGAGGAGGGGTGCCCGCCTAAGGTCTGCCCAAAGTGGCAGAGCCTACGTCATAATTTGTGGCAGCGGGGGCCTGCGTTCGCGCGGCCCCTTCTAAAACATAGTATAATGCTATTCCCTTGTTGCACTGCCCAGGAACCCTAATATTGAATCTTAATAATATATACTTCTAATTGATTAATGATTAAATCTAATAATCTACAATTTTAAGTAAAATGATGACTAAACTTTCTTTCAAATGAAGTTCAAGATTTACAGATCGCACGCGCTTTTCTATGTTGTGTTAAAGTTTTATCTTCTCGAAAATCGATGCCACTGTGATTAGTGTTTTGTTGAAGTTAACATCTGAACTTGGATTATAGGGTAGTGAATCTTCGTCTTCACGGTAATGATCTTTACCGAGTGATTTCGGATTCCGTTCTCTGTGGCTTTTCCAGATTCGGCTGGAGGTTTGAGATTCTATTCCCTTCTCAAACCATATTTACTCCGTCAATTACTCTACTCGTTGGTCCATTTTCTGTTTCATGACTTGAAAGTTCCCAAAAAATTGTACTCTGACAATTCAATACATCTATATTTTTCTTTCGATTGGGAGTTGTTGTTCTCTGGTTGAGAATTTCCATTTCTCACTTGTTTTTCCTGTTCGTGTCCGTATTTGCAACCGAGGAAAAAGTGCACACAGATATTTGTGGAAGATCTTATTTGGTTTTCTTGAAACTCGGGGTTTTTTGTTCAGCAGCAGTTTTATTGTTTGCTTTTCTGCGGTTTGGGGTTTGGTTATTTAGCATATCGTTGCTGAGGATTCGAATTTTAGTTCTGGGGCGATGTTTGTTTCTGCACTTCTGACGTCTGTGGGTATAAATTCTGCAATATGTTTTTCGTTTCTGGTGCTATATTCTATATTGAGGAAGCAACCGGCTTACTCTGGCATCTACATACCACGCTTGGTGGCCGAAGGAAAAATTAAACAGAGAAGTGATTTCAACCTAGAAAGATTAATACCCTCTGCCAATTGGGTGAAAAAGGCTTGGATGCTTTCCGAAGAGGAGCTTTTGTCATCTTCAGGTCTGGATGCGGTAGTTTTTATGCGAATTGTAACTTTCAGGTAACTAAGTTCATTTAGGAAATTGTTCTTCTATTCCATTTTCTACTGTGGGGGAGTTGCATATGGAAAGATTTGATTCTCCTTGAACTGAACTAAAGAAGTTCGCAGTAGGACTTCGATCGTACTGTGAAGTGGAAACTAAAATGGTCGAAGAAATAACTACGAAGGCTGGAGCTAATTTACTTCCTTTTAAGACTAATAACTGAAAGCAAAGAAGTTATTTGTTTGTGTGATTAGATGAGTCCTTTTTTTTTCCCCTTTATGTGTACCACTCTCTTTCCAGTTTTTGGAGGAAAAGAACATGTGGGGAAGTGAGATCAGTGGTAGGAATTGGTTTGCTTTTGCATCTTGTTGGTTTTATGTTCTTTAGCTGTCACTTCTTGTTCTCTACCTTCAACTAAAAACATTACTTGATTAATATTAACAATATATCTGTTGTTTAGCCAGGCAACTATTCCTGTATAGAAATGAACATTGCCTATTTATTAAACTTTCGTTTTCTTGTTGAGTATGCAAGTTCTTTTTCATGGGTGTTATTGCATGTTCTCACAATGGTCCTTTTAGATCTTTTGCATACTGCCACGTTTATTCGATATTTGGCTAGATCGGGCAGTTCTGTTCTTATTATTTTTTTTGTTTGAAAAATGTTGCAGCTTGAAAGTGCTTTTATTTGCTGGGGTCATTGGAATTTTTGTTCTCCTTCCAGTCAACTGCTCTGGAGATCAACTTGCGGATGTTGACATTGTTAATATTTCAAATAACTCCCTAGATGTATTTACTATTTCCAATGTAAAGGACGGATCACACTGGTATGTTCTAATCGTGATTTTATATTTAATATCAAATGGATGCTTAACTTACAAAACTTTTAAGTGTAGACTAATTGTGAGAGTAGATATTCAAATGGTTTCAGCTCTCTGTCACCTACCCACGCATATTATGGAAGCACATGATATGATGCAAGTGGTTTGGCATTTTGATAGTCTTCTATTTTCTCTTTTTTTCCTTTTTATTTTTTTAAAGTTCAATAATATGTAGTTAGGAGATTCGAACCTCTGACCTCGTGGTCGAGAGTTCAGACTTTATGCTAGTTGAGCTATATCCATGTTGGCCTGATTGTTGTTTCATTATATATATATATATAGTGATAGTTGTTTTGAAGATTTATACCTTGATTAGCGATCAATGAAATTCACATTCTTCTGGATCATTGCAACTCCTACTTTTCTGATTTTTAAGCAAATATCACAAAACTAATTCAGTTTCTTCTAGTTGGCAGGTTATGGTTCCACTTTTCAGCCGTGTATCTTATCACTGCATATATCTGCTGTCTACTGTACTATGTAGGTGACTAACGACAGTAAAATATTTGTGCTTCTTTGCATATATGCTTCAGTAATATTTATAATATTTCTGCAGCCACTTGACTAGCATTCTTTCCTCCGATGCTATGCTGGTGAAAATGATGGGCATTTGTGCATTCAGAGAACGATAAACAGTTATATTTTATAAGGAATGATCCGTCTTTGAAAATAAACCTATTATCTTAGCTTCTTAAGTGCGTGCATGAGTGTGATAGTACAGAGGATGTAGTTTCAGTGTTTCACGCATAACCAATATTTACTTACTCTTGGCTTCTCTCTGAACTTAATTGTAGATCAAGGCGATTTGTACGGTTAATTAATAACGTTGATTAATCTTGAAGTTTAAATCTGCAGGAGTACGACTATATTTCTTCGAGAAGGATTGAATATTTTCGTTCATCCAAGCTTCTGTTTCATCAGTTTACCATCTTAGTTCGTGCGATTCCAGCTTCTGCAGGGAGAAACATCAGTGACAGCGTTGAGAATTTTTTCACTGAGTATCACCCTTCAACCTATCTGTCTCATACAGTTGTTCGTCGGACAAGCAAACTTCGGGGCCTCATTGTAAGCTTCAGACTTATGTGTCACCTCCTCTCTTCTTTTCTCACATGAAGAAAGAAACTTGTATCAGGAAAACTAGTTCATTTCCTTGTCTACATGTCTTTTGTTGGAGTTGCGTATGAAAGCCGGCTGTTGGTGCACTTAATATGCTATTATAGTCAATCTAATATGTTGTGTTCTTTTTCTCTTCGTTTCTCAGAATGATGCAAAAACACATTACAGAAGGCTCATCCACTTGCAATCAAATCCCGCTCACGTAAATTCTAACCGTGGCAGTTGTTTTGGATTGTTCAGAAGGAAGGTTGATCTTGTTGATCAATATGGAAAAAGGTTAGGAGACATAGAACAGCATCTTAGATTGGAACAATCGGAGGTTTCATTGGCTGGAAAAGTATGCACTTCCATATTGAATTATTTTTCTTTCTTTTTGATACATTTTTAATCATTTCCTGAATCTTAAGTTACAAAATAGTACATTTATCATTAATTTGGTAGATATTGCTAAAGATATGAGAACAAGAGCATGTCACATTTGGGAAATTGAGTAAAGTTATGCAGCATCTAATTAAAGGTGTTAACAAAAGGGCTAAATGTATGTATTAGTCCATGATGATCAGGTATTTTTTTCAATTTCCTTTATATTACTAGAAAAAAATTCAATTTATTTCCATATATTTATTTATTTTTATTATACTTTATTGCTGGTGAACATTAAGAATGGCTGGTGGTTAATTTTCATGACGTCTGACATGCAGTGAGTTGGTAGAAATTTTGTGGACTCATCCAAATTTCTTAAAACTTTCAGACTATTTTGTTTCTCTTATCTTAAATAGCTTAATCTCCCCTTCAAAATTCTTTCAAACTCACTTAGTAGTAGTTAGTACCATGTAAGTTAAGTTTATCATCAACCAAGTTTAACATACATTCATTGACGTGGAGGGTATAGCTAAAATGTTGAAAGGTAAGCAATTCAATTGAAACTTTTTAGATGATAATTTTATGGATTTGGTTCTGTCTACAACTTTGTATTGGTCCAAAAACTAAGCATCTATTTAAGCATTTCTTTCTTATCTTATTTCCAATAGAAAATCTCTATTGTAATCACCTTTAGGTGCTTTGGGGTTTTCACCATTTACTTCATTTATTCAATGAAATGTTTCTTATCAAAAAAAAAAAAAAAAAAAACTCTTTAGATGAAATGGGTTAATTTAATTTATTATTATTTTTTAATGAGAGAGAAACCAAACATTGAGAAAAATGAAAAAACAATACATGAAATGTTCATTCTAATTTGTCATGGATTCCTCTCCGTACACCCCCTTTCCCTTTCACCATCTTTAACCCTTTCTTGTTCAACGACATGCCTCACTATTTTTCCTCTCCCTTTCCATCCTTCACCATCGACAACAAGACCTTCTTCGTTGAGCTTGATCATGGCTTGCGCATCACCGAGGCTTGGAAAGATAGATCATTCACTCTATATTTTATAAAGGAATCCCATTCATGGTTGACCTCATGTTTCTCTGCATTGATCGACACCCCCCTTAACCAAAAAGTTCTTCCAGAAATGCCGTCTTGATGAATACAATCTTTAGGTTGAAAATATCACCAGCTGGGAAGGACATTGTGCAGAAGTTTTTAAGCTTGGCATTAATGGAGGCCCTAACAAAGTCATTATCCTTGGGGGAAATGAGAAGAAGGGATGGAAATTCTACATCTCTCTTATTAAAGTTTCCAACCAACCTCCCTCTGCCAATAGTTCTAAAGGTAACTTATAAAGAAATTAAAAAAAAAAAAAAACAATTTGTTGGCCACGATTGATCACCCTCCATCTTCTCCAACAATGGACATAAAGAAGGCATCTCTTCCCTCTCCTCCTTCATTTGAGCTGGCATCCTTCAACCCCCACAAAGCCATTATAGTCATTTGAGAAGATCTTCATGACAATTGGTTTGAAATCCTCTACGCTATTCGAAGAGAGGTCACCATCTATGGATCGATTAATTCCTTACAACCAAACAAAGCCATCCTTGCTGTGGAAAGCAAAGAATAAGGGCAAACACTTTGCAACATCAAAGGTTGGTACCAAGTTGGAAAATTTATGTTATAGTTTGAACAGTGGAGTACCGAGACTTTTTACAGAGTTATGAAGGTTCCTTCTTATGGGGGTTGGATAAAAATTCGTAATTTACCTGTTGATCAGTGGCCTTTTGACACATTAAGCTTATTGGAGATCTTTGTGGTGGCTATTGAGACTTCAAAGCAGACCTTGGGTAGAATGGACGTGAAGGAGGTGAGTTTAAAGGTAAAAAAGAACAAGTATGGCTTCCTACCAGCCATCATCCAAAAAAATAAAGAAATTGTCTCTTATCCTAAAAAAAAAAAATACATGAAAAGTTTTGTCACTTGTTCAAAAATAAATAATAACCACAATCATAATAATAAAGAAGAATAGGGACTAATTAAAGAAAACACCCCAACATTAGAGACTGAAACATTTGTTTAACACCCAACATTAGAGACTGGAACATTTGTTTAAACTTTAACGAGAAAAAGAAAAATGACAATGGAGTAACACAATCAACGTAACTCAAAATCATTTAAGTTGGGTTTGGTTATCAATTTGTCTAGATACAAATTAACTGAGCCGTTATGGGCAGGGTTGGTTCTTAAAATATTTTGGATTGGATGTTCTAACCCAAATTTAAAAAGAATATATATATATATATATACCTTATCCTATATAAAGCTAGTTATGCATCTCTTCTAATTTATTAAATTCTCCCTCAATTACCTGGTCGAATGCAAATTATTTGTTAACACCATCACATTTAGTGAAAAGCATCCACATACTTGTAGGAATTCTTGTCAGTTCATAGTTTTTTCCGCCTCTGGACAATAGACTTGCGAATATGTGAACAGACAAGTGTCTAACGTCACTCTTGAAAATCAAAGATTTATGTGTTTTCTTACATGTTTTCAATTTTTCTAGTTTACAATGGAATAACACATCAAATTAGAACTAAAACTTCATGATTATTGCAATAATTTCAAGATGATTATTTGGTTCTAAATGTTACAATGATAAAGCTTAAGGATAAAATCTCATTTTTAAGGAAGGAAATACAATGAGAATAGTTTTGTGGGCTTTTCCTTCTCTCCTCAATTGAATTTGATTTTCTACCCTTAACTTTCCTTTTGGTAAGGTAGCTTCCACAACATGGAAATTCTCTGCCTTGTTTACTGGCCTTGATGCAGTGAATTTATTTGTGAAATGGAATTTATCTTGCGATTAAATGAAATACAACAGCCCCACAATGAAATTGGTGCAATTTCCCCTGCCCATGAAAATTGTGATGACCACATCTGATTTGTGAGACCTAGAATCTGGTTGTGAATGATTTTTTGGTAAAAGAAACATTTCATTGATATATGAAAACAGGGGAGAACCCCAAACATTACTAGGTGTTTACAGAAGGGAGTGCCAATTACTGACTAAAAAAGATAAGCTAAAATGAGCAAAGGGATGCTTTGTTTTACACCAAGAAAAAACAGTAGACAAAACAAGTTCCATAAAACGATTAAAAGAGGAAAAAGAATCACTAAATAGCCGTCTGTTGCTCCAAAAGAAAGCACGCATAAGAGCGAACCAAACCATTTTTCTTTGTACCACCAAAAGGATGACCCACCGGCAAAGAAGCCAAAGTGTCAGAGATGCTATTAGGGATATGTAAAAGACCATCCAAAAGTAGACAAAACAATATCCCAAAAACTAGCAGCAAAAGGGCAATGCAAAAACAAATGAACTAGTGATTCAGCATGCCTACAACACATGTGATACCAAGAGGGAGAAAAAGACATGTAAGGCAACCGGCACTGTAAACGATCAACAGTATTAATGGCACTCCATTACAGCCAATCTGCCTGTGAATGATAATAATAACTGTCCATCCCATAATCTTGTAAAACTAAGTCGTCATGGTTTTCAGGCATCAACCCATTCATTTCGTTTATTTTTAGATAGGTAATTAATAAGAGTTGCCAATTCTGAAAAGTACACTGGATAATTTCTATGGTATCCAGTTAGAACTTCAATAAATAGTTGTGTATTATTTATTGTTTTCTTTTGGAGTTCATCAAGACTAAATTGGAATGCTTTCATTAAACCATTTCAGCAATTTCTGTTTATTTGTTTATCTTTAGAATCGTGACTTACTTTTAAGCTGGTTGTGATTCAGGTGGAGATTGACATGTCAATATTTCTTGTTATGCCAGTGTTCTAGGATTTAGGATTGTTAAGTAACTTGTAGAGTTAATATGAGAGGTGTTTCCTGGTCACACTGCTTGGTAGATTGAATCAAACTAATTAATATTTTTTTCTTAATTGCAAAAGGAGGTTCCAGCTGCTTTTGTATCCTTCAAGTCACGTTATGGTGCTGCAATTGCTATGCATATGCAACAGTCGAATAATCCCATTCATTGGGTGACAGAGCAAGCTCCTGAGCCTCACGATGTATATTGGCCTTTCTTCTCTTCAACATTTATGGAAAGATGGTTATCTAAACTGGGAGTTGCGGTTGCATGTTTCCTTCTTACCGTACTATTTTTTATACCAGTTCTCTTTGTGCAAGGACTGACTAACCTTAATCAGTTGCAAATTTGGTTTCCATTCCTTAAAAGCATTCTCACCATGTAAGTGGTCACTCTTCACCTAGCTCTTTTTTTGAAGCAATGTCAAAAATTGAAGTTAAAAGTCTTTAGAAGCCAATGTTTATATGACAGCTAATAATATAGATGCGTCACAGAAAGCATGAGTGATTAATTCAGATGAAATTTTTTTAGTTTTTCAAATGCTTGGTTTTTGGAGTTGTCACAGAAAGCATAAAAAAGCCAACTAAAAGCCCCATATATACATATTCCCCTTTGAGAGATCTGTTCGCTTGTTTTGTAATGATCATTTTTTTGTTTAGCAATGTTCAATAAATGCTAGATGTTTCATGCGTATGATTTACCTTCTCCTGCTTATCTGATGTTCTGATGTTCTAACCTCTAATTATATTACAGAACATTCATTAGTCAAGTAATAACAGGATATCTTCCTAGCCTTATCCTTCAATTGTTCATGAAGATGGTGCCCCCTATTATGGAATGTCTCTCATCCATTCAAGGATATATTTCTTTAAGTGACATAAAAAAGAGTGCATGTTTCAAAGTATTGTGGTTCACTATATGGAATGTTTTCTTTGCTACTGTCTTCTCGGGAACAGCTCTGTTTCAACTTTCATTGGTCTTTGAGCCAAAGACCATTCCTACGAGGCTTGCTATGGCTGTACCTGCACAGGTGAAGTCTTGTGTCCCTATGAAGACTTTCTTTGAAGCTTTTACAAATCACTGAAAATAGTTTGAGCCAGTTTGTAATATTGTCACATTTGTATATCCTTTCAAGCCTGAACTTATATGATTCAATCAAATTTAGCGATAGTGTCTTTGGTTCCCACATTTGGGTTTATGTCTAAATTGGCTAGGCAAGGTTGTTAAATTCGTAAGGTGTATTAACTTTATTGTACAAGTCCAACCAATTTAAAACGTAGTTTCAATCATAAATTGGAATCTCACACTTCTATTTGTGGATAATATCATTTGGACAAAGTTCTTATCACAGTAAAATTTATTAGGTCAAAGACATGAATTTGTGATTCAAAATTGTAGGGGGAGAAAACATGGACTTTCCCCTCTTCTTTCACTGAAATTCTGGTGCAGTGTGAAGCCTTCTTATTGTAACTAGCTAATAGTTAGTTAGTTAGTTAGTCGATAATAAGTTTGGGATAGGTTTCTGTTTTCATCCCTTCAAAAAAAAAAAAGTTTGGGATAGTTAGTTAGTTAGATGGTTAGTTGATAATAAGTTTGTTTATTATTTTGATTGTGAGCATTCTTTACAAACTTGTAATCACATTTTCCTTATAAATAAAGGCCATCTCCCCTCTAAATGAGGGAGAGAATATTATTCATTCAAATTAGATTTTGGTATTACACCAAATTCTCTCTATTGCAACTCTTAGCTGTTGAGGGCCTATGACGACCTGAGCCTTCCAGAGGAACATTAGAATGTCTAGTAATTTAGAGAGGAGATGGACCATGAGACGAGGGTAGCTGTTTAAGAACTCCACCAATACGTGACTGAAGGAGGGGCAATGCACCTTAGCTAGAAGGGAATGTGTTTAACCAGGAAAAAGAAAGAAATAGGGTTGTTGGAGACTGGGATTGTGGTAGTAAGAATTACAAATGATGTTACACATATTAACTAAAACCATTTTTCCTATGGTTCATTCATGTAGCTGATTGTAAGGGACTCGGCCATTTGAGCTATATGAAAGTTGAATGTGCTAAGTTTTCATTTGACTTTCTTTTAGCATTCACCGATGATAAACAGAGTGTTAAATTACAACATATGATTTAAATTTAAAAATATAATTGTTGTGATTCATGATCTTTACAGCCTTGCACGATAAGCGTGTACTAGCTAGAGTATGAAACTGGTTTGTTATTTGAAATGGTCGCTCGTCAATAACGATCATTGTTTTTTTTTACACATTTCAAATGTCTCTGTAATGATTATTGTTTTTTTTATGCAACCAAGCTGTTTATTCTTGAACTTCTTAGAATTGTATATGATTCTGCTACCTTAAGTTGGTTGAAAATCAGGATTGGATTTTATGCTGCATTTGCATATTGTCTTTTGATATGCATCTTGTGATCCTCATTACTTTCTTGAATTTATCATAAATTGATACTTAATTGTCATGACAGACAGCTCTAGTTTTAGTATTTCTTATCATCTTAGGAACGTGAGTCAATATCAACAATATTAACCCCATATTTTGCTTATGGTTTCTTATGTATATATTTTATCTCCAAATTTAATTGCATTTGTTAATTTTTGTCGATATATCGTCTTTTCTCCTTGCTGGAAAGGTCTCCTGCCGTAAGTATTGCTGATTTGCTATATAACCAAACCAATGAAAAGAACAACATTGTTGTTGCTTGCATATGCTTGGCTAGGCTTCATAAATAGCATACTTCAGGTAGGGTGTCTCTGGAGTCATTAGTTGACTACATTGGTTTATACAATCTTAGGCAGGCATAGTGTCCTGTGTCTGACCCAAACTTCTCTGAAGCCTGAGAATCTGGAGGAGATTCTGTGACTATCCTAACATTTATCCAAAGTTGAATAAAGGATTAAGTTGGACACGTTATAGATATAATTGATTTATTTATAAATAAAACTCCGTACTTTATATGATCATGAGGCACGGTGTTTTATATTTTTCGCTCTGTCTTGAATGTAGGCTTCGTTTTTCATTGCTTATGTTGTCACATCGGGATGGACGAGCTCACTATCTGAACTCGTCAACCTCTTCCCTCTTATTAGCAGTCTTGTAACGAGACCTTTCAGTGGAAACTTGGACGACGAATTAGAAGTTCCATCCATTCCTTACCACAAGGACATTCCAAATATTCTTTTCTTTGTACTTCTTGGTATCACATATTTCTTCCTAGCTCCACTTATTGTGCCCTTCCTTCTTGTCTACTTCAGTCTGGAATACATAGTCTATCGCAACCAGGTTTGTCATCTTCTTTCTCTAATTAAATTGTGTACCTAATTCACTGTTTGATGTATTCAGATTGTGCCTTGTAGTTTTTTGTTATCGACCTGTAAAATATTGTTAATTAACTTCTATATACATTTTTCGCCCATTGATGAAGATTTCTAAGTTAAAATATAGATTTCTGTCGATTTTATCCAACATTCTTTTTCTACATATTTGTTAGTTCTCTTTTATATATTTTCAAGTAGTGAAGTCATATCTACCCTAGGACCCAAGTTCATGGTCAATACAACAACTTCGAATATTCTCTTAGTTCTCAGATAGATCTTAAATGAATAGTATGGTATAAAATCTTATCACCCAACAATTATGTCTTTCATGTTTTTATTTCAATTCAGTTTTTTAGGTGCCATTTGGTATGGGATCTGAAAATAATTGTCTCCATGAACTAAAAAAATTCAACATAAATTTAAAATATTTATATTCCAAGTTTTTAAAAATAGACGTTTGTCCTTTGAGTTTCAATTTTAAGCAAAAATTTGAAAATGTTCTATCATCTATGAGTGTTTTAGCCGTGTTGCTGATTTGTGGTTAGTATATCTTTCTCGTTTGCTGAAACTGGAAGTTATTTCTCGTATGCATGGCAATGATGTTTTTTTTGGTTTATGTATGACGTGCAGTTTGTAAATGTATATGCACCCAAATATGAAACTGCCGGGAAGTTTTGGCCTATTGCGCACAGTTGCATGATATTTTCTTTAGTACTCATGCATGCTATAGCTGTGGGAATATTCACACTGAAGGGGCTCCCCCTCGCATCAAGTTTATTGGTTCCTCTCCCCATTTTAACGCTTCTTTTTAATGAATACTGTCGGAAACGGTTCCTACCCAATTTTTCTGCTTATTCTGCGGAAGTAAGTTCACTTGCTGCAAGCCTGCAATATTATTCTTCAACTTCCTCCAACACTTATCTTAACGCCACACATTGTTGTTTTCAGACTTTGATAAAGAAGGATAGAGAAGATGAGAATGATCCTGCAATGGCTCAATTTCTAGATAAATTGGTCACCGCATATGGTGACCCGGCTTTGATGCCTGTAAGCTTCACGACAAATGCCGACAGTCTTAACCACCCACTGATGTCTGAAGATTAAAAATTATTGATGGATATATCTTTAGTAACTGGTGGTGATGTATATTACAACATATATATGTGATCAGGTTAGGCAAAGTTTGCCTGTTCTTTAGTTGATGAAGAGTGTCGTGTTGAATTTTCAGGACCATTCTTTATGTTTTGGTTTTCAAGTCTTTGTAACATAATACCAGTAGAGAGATCGAATAAAAAGCCTATGATAGGGCAAAAGGTGTGAAGCATAAAGCAGAGCTGTAAATTGGAAAGAAATTGTCTTTCATTCCGAGTCTTGTGAACTCTGAGGTGAGGCTCTTCTCAGTATAAATTTATGATTGATTAGAGAAAATGCGGCTCTCCGTGCTTTAGTTTTCAAATATTTCCCTGGACCAGGCCTTGAATCCACGGGCCAATTCCATCTTCTTGGCCCCGAGTTTAAATATACTACACAAAAATCATCGAAATCTTCAACTTATAGTCCAATGCTTGAATACTAGGATAAGCAAATAAATTATTCATCGAGATACTGTTTACAATGTACATTGATTGGAAGTCCAAACAAACAGTCGTATTAGAATAGTATTATTGACTGGTGCATTATTGAAGCACTCCCCTTATAGCTCTGTAATTAACTAATAAGAGTAGGACAACGTGAAGGAAACAAAGGCTTAAATTTGCAATGTTTGTTCTTATGTAGTCTTGTCTACTAAACAGTACCCAACAACTGATTCCTTCAATTCGCTCATTTCTTTAATTCAACCAGATTCTTTTATTGAGCTATTTCTGAATCCATGGAAGCAAAACAAAGTTGACAGAAAGTAAAATAGACGAGCCAGCTCAAGTCATTCATAAGGGCCACAGTGATATGACTGTTCACATGTCATTATTTTTATTCCTTTTCATAGGTCTAAAACATCATTATTGCTAACTCCACCACTAATGACTTCTACTTTTGTCTTCTTTTGGCCCCCCCGGGGGGGTTCACAGTAAATGGGGCTGAGTTATTTCTTTTGTTTATTTTTACTAAGATAGTAATTAACTGTGCTGTCCTTTGATTAGATTATAATTATATGGCCTATCTACCAGTTATTACTACAATCTATTCGTATAACTAATGTATCTTACTTTTGCTGGTAGGCTTTTCCACTTCCATAATTTCCTGTATCTACGACTTTGACTTTGACTCAGGTTCAATTCTACACATTCAAACTCCAAAAAAGGTACAGAAGCAAGTCTCTTTCTCTCTCTTCTTCCTTGTGGGAGTTTCTACATTCATCATAACTTTTTGCCCCACCTCATCTCAACCTGTGAGATAAAGCCTTCTGATATTTTCTTCATTTCTCAATCCATTGGCTATTTATTTTCAGATAAAAGACTTCTTCAAGAGGATAGAGAAAAAAACAATCATTTGAAAGACACGCACCTCTTTGATAACTTAGTATTCTCCTCTCCTAATGCAGAATATTTAGATTGAAAAAACAAACAAAACAGACCTCAATCCAACCAGTAAATTAGGTGTACCCATTAAAAATATTTCTTAATGAGAGAGATGCCTTTAATTCCATGTGAATTATATATAATGATATGAATGAGTTTGAGTTGAACCTTATGATTACGATAAGCAGCACCACTAAATTAGCATTATGCCGCCCACTCCACTATGTATTATTGGTGCGAGTATCTTACTACTGACACTTCTTGGATTCTCATTGATTGGTGAAACCCAAAGAATTCATCATCATTTCCCAAAGATTTCTTCTTTTGGCTTTAATTTTCGTCTTCAAGCAAAGATTATGAGAATCGGTCCCAAGTGGTTGCAACTTGCAACTTTCAATTGCAACCTCAATTTGTTTACCCCTCACAAGGAGAGGTTAAAAAGGATAATATGTCTGTTTCCTTCACTATCCACCAGTCTATCACATTCACATATTTGGATTTGGAAGATGTCTAGTCTCTTCTTCTTGCTAGGATTCCATTATCCCACTGAACCAACTTTGGTCTTTTCATTGCACAAAACTATGATTAAGTAAACAACAATAGGCCACCACTTTCCACTTGTAGTTATCATAATCTACAGGTAAATTGTTTACTACCGGCAAGGCAACAATAATTATAGGTTGTTTTTATTATGTGTTCCTGTAGTGATTATTACTCCAAAAAAGAATTTTAGATGATTTGATTGACTTAGACTAGTAATGACTCTTCTTGTCAAGTCAAACAAAGCCTAAAATGTTGGCCGATCCGACCGAAAGCCAAAAATTTGGCGACGGCGGTGTCGTGTTAATGGTGAAAATTGAAGGCTGTCGACATTAGTGGAATGTGATGAGTTGAATTTGCCTATTTGACCATAAAAAAACCACTATCCCAACATACAGATACAATGTTCTTAGTAAAACAATAGAAAAGAAAACCCAAGAAAAGGCAAAAGTAGACTCACCTTTCCCCAAATGCCCAATCCCGCATTTAATATTTATCCTCCATTCACTCCCACCAATCATGTTAATGAGGAAAATGTGGAAAAAGAGCACAAAAAGGTGGCTTTTGCAGATGCCTATTTTTCTTCTTCCTTTTAAATTTATATTATTGTTACTTCTATTTTCGCTTTTAGTTTTCTTAATCAAGTGCGTAAATTGGAGCGAGAGATTTGAACCGCACTAATTAAACTTTATCGATGATATTGTTATTATCATTGTCGCCGTAATTGAAACACCTTTTTATTGTGCCTTTTTAATACTATAAGTCCGAACTAACGTGCATGACACCTTGTGTTTAAGTGTAAATAATAAAAATGTTTTGTTGGATGCATTATCTCTAACATGACAATTTCTACTATTTTAGTATGTTCATTTGTTTTATAAGATGTATGGTATTTGTGATAGAGAAATGTCATTTGTCATAAGGACTGTTTGGTGGATTGGATGATAATCTAAAAAAGAAATTATGATTATAAATTTTGAAGCAAATTGAATGTCAAAATCAGGTACCAAACAGCCTTGTCTTTTCTATTGTTTACACATATTCTGTTGCTTTTCACTTCCCTCCTACTTGTTTTTCACTGTTTCACACTGCTACAGAATGGACCCAGGAAACTGCCAACTTATTAATTATTCATTTTCATTACCTGTTTGTCTTTCCATTTTCACACCCAAAGCCTTTTGACTAAACAAATTCCAATTCATTTTTCTTCATTTAATACTTGGTTTAGCTTTGTGGTTTGCAGATTTTGGAGTGGAATGAATATATGTATATAGGTTTAGAAACACTTTCGTTCTCTCAACTTTTTCGTAAAAGTAACAATTTAGTCTTGAAATTTAGTTCGTAATGATTTAGTGTTTGTATTTTCAAAGTTGTAACAATTTAGTCTTTAAACTTTAAAATTTTTATATATGTATATCAATAAAGTGATCGAGAATTAATTTTTTTATAAACTATAAAAATTAAGTTGTTGTATAATAAAAGACGACACTTAATTTTGAAAAGATTTTTTCATGATAGGGACTAAATTATTACTATTTTTAAAGTTTAAAGACTAAATTATTACCAACTAAAGTTCAATAACTAAATTTATATGTATTTCAATTCCACAATTGATGCTTAGATCGGATTGAATAGATCTTATCCTTATTTAATGTCTTTTAAATTTTAGTATTATAAATTTTGCAAATTTGAAAAAAGGAAATTGCTGTTTTCAATTAATACAAAGTTCGAATAAATCCTAGTAGAGATCACAAATGTTGATTTTTTTTTTTTCCATTTCAAAATTATACTTTATAATAACTCGTCCAAATAGAAATCTTTTTGCTCAATGAACAAATTGAAAATTTATAAATAGTTCAGAGGGAAGAAGTTTTACAAATAATTTGTAGACAGAATTAAAATATAGCCGTGTATAACAATTGATGCTTCCACCAAGTTTATCAGTAAGATTTGATTTCAGAATAATCCTCAAAATAGTGAAGGCTTTTACTTGATGGAGCCCCTCAACAATATGTGATTATTTTTCCCTCTTAAAATTTAATTATATTTCATATTTATGTGAAAATGTAATATTTACAAATAAAGTTGAGTTGAGATGGAGAATATATTTCTATCTTTGTCTGAATAAAATTGAAGAATATTTATCTGTTTAATGACAAAAATGAAGACATGATACAAAATGAAAATGACAAAATTATTGAGTGAGTATCTATAATTGTGGGTCATATTTGCTCTTTAAGTTGAAATTAAAGAATGAGTACAAATCATTTCATCAGAAAAGTGTGGAGATCGGAGAAGTACAAACTCTTATTAAGGCATAATGAATTGACCCCCAACAATGGATAAAAATAAAGGCTTTATTTAATTACTTCAAGCAAAAATACTATTTTGGCAACCTCAATCCATTGGAGGAATGGAGTTCATTCCTTCTAGCCCTAAAATTTTAATTTTAGAATCAATTTCAAAAATTTCAAAAAGTATTTCAAGCTAAACAAAATATACTCTAAAATCTACTTTTACCCTATACTTGTTCATTCAAAGTTGAATCTAACAAAATTTTAAACCAAATTCAACTTTTTCATTTGTAGTCAGTAGATCGAACTCTATTTCTCTGAGAGAGTTGTTACTAAACCCTCTTTCAAGAGATGAACAAATCTGCTCATACTATTATAGTTTTAATATCTCTTAAGGTTGTTTTTTTTATCTTAAAAGATATTTTTCAAGATGGTGTTCTCCGCCTTGTTTTGGTGTTTACGTGATTTTGTTTATATTGGTGTGTTGTTGTTCTCTTGTCTCCAAAAACAAAAGAAGAGTGTATCAATTTAAAACTTCAACATAGAATTCTGCTCACTTTTTCATATTAAACTTAAATCTAATTCAGTTGAAGGATTAAAAAGAAACCTTTTTTCATTAGTTTGAAAACAAGACAAGTTGAAGGATTAAAAAGGAACCTTTTTTTACATTAGTTCCAAAAGACATAGTTGAAGAATTGAAGGATTAAAAAAGGAACCTTTATTTTATTATTATTATTTTTTTTCATTATTTCCTAAAGAGAGTCTAGCTGTGGTCTACATGTTTTGAGAGTATGCAAAGAAACTATTCCAATGGGTAATAAGTAGAGAGATTGAGATACCAATGAATCCCATGTGTCCAACCTTTACAACCAGAGTTATACCCCACTTCCACTTTTTCCATTCTAGATATACAAACCAGCATGAAACCTCCATCAGGCCTACACATATTGAACCTTAAGAAACTAAAAACCTTCTCTCTCTCTTTTCTCTTTTCTCTTTTCTCTTTTCTCTCTCTCTGCAGCAGCAACTACAGTCTCAGCAGGGACTGAGATACCTTACAGTCGATATAAACAAATAAAAAACAGAACCCATTTCTTACTTACTGTTGTATTTCAGCACTGCACTTTCTCTCATCCGCATGAAACCATTTTCTCTCTTAACCGAATCATGGAAGAGTCGGATGAGCCTAAGACTACCAGCAAATGCAACAACAACAACAAAACTGGGAGTTTCAAAGCTAGAATAAACCCTCATCCTCATCCTCTTCCTCATCCTCATCTTCATCATCATCATCATCATCTTCATCACCAATATCAGCATCATCAGCTATGGCAGTACTCAAATCAGTATGCCTTTTGTAACCAAAACCAGTTCCAAAGATGCTGTCCTGTTCTTCTTCCCCTTCCCCTACCTCTTCCTCTTCCTCTTCCTCCTCCTATTCCTCTGCAACTTGCTCTTCCTCCAAATAAAACCACTAGACCAAAACCCCACTTGCAGAAGCCTTCCTGTAGGCTTAATAACCCTCCTCTAGCTGCCACTTCTGATACCCATGTCCCAATAATAAAGATTTCTCCAGGTAAAACTCTATGAATGCCCTTGTTTCTTGTGTTTTTCTCTGTTTTCTCTGTTTTATTTGATTAGGGATTTGTTGACCTCTGCATTTCCACAGTTTCTTAAGTGGGTGGGTGGATTGTAAACGTTCTGACATTTTTTTTTTCTCTTTTGTTTTGGGTTCTTTGAACACGTGCACTCATTCAGCTCCAAAAGGGTTACGGCTGAAAAGCAGTTTGCCACTTAAAGGAGAAAATGGAAAGGTGAGTGAAAGTAAACCAGAGGTATTAGTAGCTGCAAGAAGACCAGATTCTGGAGGTGTTGAAGGGCCACTTATTCCTCTTTTAGCAAACCATTTCTTAGTCCAATTTGACCCTTCACAACGTATTTACCATTACAATGTAGAAATCTCTCCCAACCCTTCAAAAGAAGTTGCTAGAATGATCAAACAAAAACTTGTAGAAGACAACTCAGATTTGCTCTCTGGGGCTTCTCCCGCTTATGATGGCCGCAAGAATCTCTACAGCCCAATTGAGTTTGTAAGAGATAGGCTTGAGTTCTATGTCAGTCTTCCAATTCCCTCCAGCAGGATGAAAGTTGCTGAAGGAGAGATTGAACATAAGCAAGCCTTCAAACTCTTCAGGATAAGTATTAAACTTGTCTCAAAATTTGATGGAATGGAACTGAATAGATACTTGACAAAAGAGGGAGATGATTGGATTCCAATTCCTCAGGATTATCTTCATGCTTTAGATGTTGTATTGAGGGAGGGCCCAAATGAGAAATGTATACCTGTGGGAAGATCTCTGTATTCAAGTTCAATGTGGGGAGGCAAAGAAATTGGGGGAGGAGTTGTTGGCTTGAGAGGCTTTTTCCAAAGCCTTCGAC
The DNA here is from genome assembly GCA_002890555.2 of Lagenaria siceraria. NCBI lineage: Eukaryota > Viridiplantae > Streptophyta > Magnoliopsida > Cucurbitales > Cucurbitaceae > Lagenaria > Lagenaria siceraria. The sequence continues at coordinate 26,189,414 of CM016484.1, forward strand.
CCACACAGCAAGGCTTGGCTATGAATGTAAATTGCTCTGTCACTGCTTTCCATGAAAGCATTGGAGTAATTCCTTACTTGCAAAAACGTCTTGATTTTCTTAGAGACCTTTCTCAGAGGAAGACAAGGGGCTTAACCATTGAAGAAAGGAGGGAAGTGGAGAAGGCTTTAATGCATATCAGAGTTTTTGTTTGTCACAGAGAGAGTGTTCAGAGATATAGAGTTTATGGTTTAACAGATGAACCTACTGAGAGTCTCTGGTTTGCAGATAGAAATGGGAAGAATCTAAGATTGGTGGGTTACTTCAAGGATCAATATAACTATGACATTCAATTCAGGAATTTGCCTTGTTTGCAGATTAGTAGGAGTAAGCCATGTTATCTTCCTATGGAGCTTTGTATGATTTGTGAAGGGCAGAAGTTCCTTGGGAAGCTCACTGATGAACAGACTACAAGAATGCTTAAGATGGGCTGCCAGAGGCCAAAGGAAAGGAAAGCTAATATTGATGGTGTTATGCAAGGTCCTGTTGGGCCAACCAGGTAAATTTGGAAAGTTCCAATGACTTTGCCATTGAAAGTAATTTGATTCTCAATTTGCTTAAGAATTCATTTTCACTTTCTAACATTATTTGTTTGCTTTGGCTGGCAGTGGGGTCCAGGGAAGAGAATTCAGCCTCCAAGTTTCAAAGGAAATGACCAAATTAAGTGGGAGAGTTCTTCAACCTCCCAAGCTAAAGCTTGGCGACGGTGGTCAGATTCGAGATCTAGTTCCCTCCCGCCATGACCGCCACTGGAACCTTGTCGATTGCCACGTATTCGAGGGAACAAGAATTGATAGATGGACATTGATAAGTTTCGGCGGTGTCCCGGATCAGAGGTTGAACATTCCAAGATTCATAAACCAGCTCTCAAGAAGATGTGACCAATTAGGCATATTTCTCAACAGTAAAACAGTTGTACCACCTCAATTTGAACCAACCCAAGTACTCAACAGTGTCTCACTGTTGGAATCTAAGCTTAAGAAGCTTCATGGAGCTGCATCTAACAACCTTCAGCTCTTGATCTGTGTGATGGAGCGGAAACACAAAGGCTATGCAGATTTGAAACGCATTGCCGAGACTAGTATCGGCGTTGTAAGTCAATGCTGCCTCTATCCTAATCTTGCCAAGTCGAGCTCCCAATTTCTGGCTAATTTGGCTCTTAAGATTAATGCCAAGGTTGGTGGTTGCACTGTTGCTTTATACAATTCATTACCTTCACAAGTACCTCGGCTGCTTCGAACCGATAAGCCTGTGATCTTCATGGGTGCCGATGTAACTCATCCTCATCCTTTGGATGATTTTAGCCCTTCCATTGCTGCTGTTGTTGGTAGCATGAATTGGCCAGCAGCAAACAAGTATGTCTCGAGAATGAGATCACAAACACACAGACAAGAAATTATTGTGGATCTCGGAACAATGGTCGAAGAGCTGCTCGAGGAATTTTATCAAGAAGTGAACGAATTGCCATCGCGAATCATATTCTTCAGAGATGGTGTGAGTGAAACCCAGTTCTACAAAGTGCTTCAAGAGGAATTGCAGGCTATAAAATCAGCTTGTTCTAGGTTCCACAATTATAAACCTCCTATAACTTTTGCTGTTGTTCAGAAGAGGCATCACACAAGATTGTTCCCATTCAAAGTTGATCCATCTTCGAATCAAACTGAGGTTCTTGATGAAAATATTCCTCCCGGGACGGTCGTTGATACCGTAATTACACATCCAAAGGAGTTTGATTTCTATCTCTGCAGCCACTGGGGGGTCAAGGGAACAAGCAGGCCTACACATTATCATATCTTGTGTGATGAGAATCAGTTCACTTCTGATGAACTACAAAAGCTGGTTTACAACTTATGCTACACCTATAACAGGTGCACAAAGCCTGTTTCATTAGTACCTCCAGCTTATTATGCTCATCTTGCTGCTTATAGAGGCAGACTTTACCTCGAACGATCCGATTCGACAGCTCATACTCGAGGGATATCCACTGTCTCTCGAGCTGCCCCTCCAAAAACAACGCCTCTACCAAAACTTAGCGAAAATGTTAGGAAACTCATGTTTTACTGTTGAATTTTGTTGTAGTTTCCATCACTGATGCAACCAATGTATATCTTTCTTTGAAGCCATTGATCAAGATGAAGTGAATGCCTGTGGTCCCTAATAAATGGCAACATTTGAAACATTGATCTACTGTTGATAGATTCACATCTGCATTATTTTTTCTTGTTGATCCTACAAAAGATGTAGAAACTAGGCCATAGAATAATTTGTAGATATTTCCTGTGAACAGTAACATAACTTTATTCCATGAAACTATTACTTTACCGTGATTATTTTGTAATGGCCATCAAAATGATTACTAAAAGATTTTCAAGTAATTCCTTTTCTGCCATGTTTTATGAGTGCACAAAGTTTCTATGATTACACTAAATAATAATTCTCCTATTATTATGGCTCTAAAGTGAAAGTGGTTCATCAGGTGTGTGTGGGTGTAAGAAAAAGAAAATGATGAGGGAAAAAAATTACAAAAAGAAAAGGAACTTTTTAGAAGAAGATATCATATTTGTTAAAGCAATAAAGTTAAAAGACAAAGTGTTGCTGTTGCAAATTCAGAACCTACCCTAGCCTTAGATCATATAAAGAAGCCAATTCCCACATTCAAAATGTCCAAACTGACCCCAGAGAAGTCCAAACCCCAAAAATGCACTACACATACTGTCAGAAGTGCAGAAAGAAATCTCTCAGCAAAAAAGCAGAAGAAAACAGAGAAGGGTATTTTGGGGAAAAGAAAGACAAAAATGCAAAAAAAAGAAAAAAAGAAAAAAAGAAAAAAGAAAATGTAGCTGACATTACAGGTTCATGCAATGCAATGCAATGCAAAACCCTATGAGAAATAATAAAGGAAGAAGAAAAGGCAGAGTGGGTTTTGATTAGAGAGAGGAAAGAGAGAAGAAGTAAAGTGAAGTTCTGACTTTTGGAGTTGCCATTTTGTCTGTAGAGGAAAAAATAAATAAATAAATAAATAAGAGGCTATAGTTTTTATTTTAATTAATTAGTTTTTTTTCTTTAAGGCTGTGTGGTTTTACAGCTTTTCATGACCATTAATGTCTCTACGTCAGATTCACTTTCAAGTACTGCACGGCCTCTGAATCCGACGCGACACAAAGACTATAATTTCTTGAACCCATCACCTCTCTATGGGACCCTTCCCCTAAATCTTTACCTCTGTTTTTCTACATAATTAACCGCATTTATCAAACTCATCCCAATTGTCGAAAATTTTACAACAATGTTTGTTGATGTAAAAAAAAAAAAAAAAAATGGATTAATCATGAATTTATTTTCTTTGGGAGAGATTCGTTCGAATGTCTGCAAGACAGAAACAAGTGAACACGGGTATGGTGTCTAACTATACACACTCCGACGCTCAAGTTTTTTAGTAACTAGACGGTAAAGAAATAATAGGATATTTTTAGAACAATTTTGAGCGTACCTTCGACCAATGATCTCGGTCTTATTTATAGGTAGTAAAACGTAACTGACGTCGAGGATTATAACGCCATTCTTCAATCCACGTAACAACCGAGTTAATTGATTGAACGGTTACGTCATTATTGATGCATCACTTAAAGGCTCGCCTGTTATGAATATGAACGATTTCAGCCCCCAATTGCCTCTCCTAAACTTTATGCTTAGATTTCTCTTGGATTGAGCTCGACTCTCCTAAGCTTTGTAGGCTTAGGCTCACCTGAGCTCTCTTAGCTTACCTCACGGGTCCCACTGAGCTTGAGTTCTCTCGAGACTCTCTCGCGGGTTCTCTTCTAAGCTGGAGCTCGACTCTCCTAAGCTTGTAGGCTTAGGTTCACCTGAGCTCTCTTAGCTTACCTCACGGGTCCCACTGAGCTTGAGCTCTCTCGGAGGTTCTCTCCTAAGCTGTGTAGGCTTAGGCTCACCTGAGCTCTCTTGGGGCACTTCATGGAGGCTTTCAGCTCACCTCCACTTAGGCTCTTCAGCTCACCTCTATCTACCTCTACCTAGGCTCTTCAGCTCACCTCCACCTATCTCCACCTAGGCTCTTCATGGAGGCTCTTCAGCTCACCTCCACTTAGGCTCTTAGAGGTTCTTCAGCTCACCTCCACCTAGGCTCATGGAGGCTCTTCCATAAGTTGTGGCTAATTTTGCCCATAACAATGTTTATAAATTTTTACCATTAAATTTATCAACGATGAAGTTTGTACGGGTATTTAGGACATTGACTTGGATTTTTTACTAGTGTTTTGCCCACTAACTTTATAAATTTGTGTTAAGTAATTCAACTTCATCATTAATCAACTTCAACTATGTTAATTATTGAATTTTTCACGTTTATAGAGTAATTTCATCTTTTTCCTATTTCTCTCTCCCTTCCTTCGATGTTTCTAATGACTAAACTTGTTGGCCACCGTTGATGACCAACTTCTATGACAATCATTGTTAGCAACATGCTTTGACGACCACTTCTGGTGGCCAACTTCGAAGACCATCTTCAACAATAAACTCTGACAACAACTACCTGACGACAATTTCTATTGCCCCATTCTAGTGACATGCTTTGACGACTACCTTTGCACAACCAAACTCCAACAACCGCCTCCGATGAAGACCATCTCCGGCAATCATCTCCAGCGGCCACCTCCGATGTCCAATTTCGTGTGATACCACCTCCAGACTCCAACGCTCCAGTTTGACAATCACCTCAGGTGACCAACTCTAACCACCAACTTCATCGATCATCTCCAACAACTAACTTAACGACCAACTTAGCAGATCACATACACAAAAACACATATACACACACACACACAAAATTATTGGTCGGTGGAGTGTTTTTAAATACAATAAAATTCATAGTTTATAGTATTTAATAGTCGTCTTATATAGTAACAAATTTTCATACTTCATAGATATTTGTTTATAACTTAATCAAATTTTAAATATTCATCTTATTCATACTATGAGTTTATTTTAGATGCACTTGCACACTTGATAGTGCCCCATTTTTGGAACGTCCAGTGCCTAAGTCACTGAATGGATAAGTCGCGAATCCCTAAAACGGACTATGTAATTGTAACGACCCGAGTTTAGAAGGGAGACATGAATGAACTGAGATCACATCCGAATGAGAGGGATTCGGAGGACATGAAAGCATGGTTAAAAGCATTGAAAGTTACTATCTATACTAACAAGGTGCACCTTCCTTTTTGGTGGCTCAATCTTAAGAAATCCATAGTTAAGCGTGTTTAGCTTGGAACAATCCTATGTTTGGTGACCTCCTGGGGATTTTCCTAGGATGCATGCTAAGGGGACGCAGGGGAATGCCGGGATAAACCATATTTATCAGTCTAAAAGTGTTTGTTCATTTACTATTATTCATGGACTTTGAACATGTATTGATATACTTGAATAAATGTATTTTTAAGAAGTACTGATATACTACTGATATATCGACATTCTATACTTGAAATGAATTTTAAGTTAATATTAATATTTAAATACTAATACACTAATGTTATACTTAAAATTTTATTTAAAAGAAAATGTTGATGCACTACTAATACACTAATGATATACTTGAAATTAGTTTTTTATAAGCATTGATACAATATTAATAAACTAATTTGTACTTTAAATAAATGTATTGCATTTTTAGCTCATTATGATATACAATTGATACACTAATGATCTACTTGCAATTCATTTTGAAGTAGTATTAATATACACTTGAAATATCAATATTAAACTTTAATTACCATTATTTCATAATTGGTATACTAACAATATCATTGATATGTTTTTTCTTCATTTTAAATTAGGTATATCAATCGATTAATATATCAAATATAATGTATATCAGTTGACTTATATAAATATAAAGTATATCAAATACACATGTAAAAAAAAAAAAAACTAAGAATCGAGTTTAAATTTTTTGTTATATTTACAAATATCTTTTATGTTTTTTCTTACCTATTGCAATCTCCCTTTGTTTTATAAATAATGTCTGGACATAGTTGACTTCTATGTTTTTTTTTATATTTTAAATTAGGCTGATGTGACGAAGAATAAATCAAATAATAGCATCTTATGGCAAAGAAAAATTCCATAGTTTTTGGTTGTGTGTATGAGTTAGCTACTAACTATTGTGTATCGACCTCTCATTTGTTAATATCTCTTGGTTTGGACTTGTGATAGTACACTGCTTGGATTGATAATGATTAATGATAGAGGGCTCTCGACTTATATTGTCTCGTACGAAAACTAAACTCATTCCAACACATTATTCTATCTCTAAGGAATCTAATGTTATTTTTTTTTAAAAAAAAAAAAGGTTTCGTGTCCCACACTTTCATTTCATGTCGGTTTTGCTTTTGGATGATATATAATATGGGTTTTATGCTATCCAGATTCATTTAATAATTTTAGTTAAAAAAAAAAAACATTACTTTTGAGAGTTATATATATATATATATTTTTATTTTGGTTTAAATAATCTTCGACTTTTAGTTCATTTTAGTCATTATATTTTAAACTTTGGTTCATTTTGATTCCTATACTTTGAAATTGTTACTTTTTAACTTTTGGTTCATTTTGGTTCTTGTACTTTAAAAAGTGACCATTTGAATTCCTTCACTTTCCTTTTTATTTCTTTTTTAAAAGATAAAAAATGATTATTTTTTAAAAAATTGAAAGACCAAAATGAATAAAAGTTGAAAATATAAGGACTAAAATGAACATTTCAAAAATAAAGAGATGAAAATGAACTAAAGTTGAGAGTATATAGACCAAAATGACATTTTAAAAGTTGAGAAATTAAAATGAACAAAAGTTAAAACTATAATGATCGAAATAGTATTTAAATATTTTATTTTTATTGTTTACGACGAAGATGGGATTGAACCCGTTGAGCTGACTGGCTTAAAGTCCTTTCTAACTTCGGATATTTCGATAATTTTGAAAAATTACTCTATTACTTTTAAAAATAGCTTATTAAGAGCTCTACTCTATTATATTTTATATATATATATATATGCTGATGTGGCACGCTAAATAGGAATATATTAATTTTCCTGGTTTTGAGTGGGTAATGTTGGCCCCACTTCTACGAGGTTGAACTCAAATAAAAACAAAGTTCGAATTTCACCCTTGATTTCTTATTCTCGAAAAGAAAAGAAAATGAAAATGAAAAGTTATTTTATTAAATAGAAAAATGTAGGCTAGAATGAAGAATGAGTTGACCAAGAAATTAGGGTTTTATGTTCATAAAGTTTTCGAAATTCGTGCAAAAGAAGAAGAGTTAGGTTATATCATCATCTCCTTCAACCGGCTCGCGCTAAGAGTTGCTTCCCCAACTAACGGTCAAAAGTTCTCTCAGGTTCAGGCAACGTTAATGAATGAAATCCGATACGAAAATCAAAATTATGAATCGAAAATCGAGGCGAAATTAAAGGACGAGGGAGTAGTAAATGAGAAAAACGTAAAAAAAAAAAAAAAAAAAAAAAAAAAAAGATTCGTTAGTGTCGGTGATGGAACCTTATTCTGAAGAAGAGAGGGTCCAGTCCAGGTAATTAGATCAGGCGGCTCAATCCCCAAGGATCCGCATGGAACGACAACGAGCTCAATCTAATTCCGACATGACGTTTTCAAATTTTGTTGTGTCGCGTAATGTAGCGTCGATTTTCAAGAAAAAGAAGGGTCCCGTCCCGTTTCGTCCTTTTGCTCTGCCTGTTCTTGATTTGATCGGACGGAACTCATTTTTCTCTCTTTCTTATCTAAGCCTCTTCCCATCATATTTCCTAATTGGCATCCTCCAATCTCTTTCTCTCCTCTCTCCTCTCTCCTCTGTTATCTTTCTGTTCTGTTGCAGCGTACAGACTTACAGTCCCATTTATGTATCTTTTGTTATTCTCCTCCTCAAGATTTCCTATGCTTGATGATCATATTTCGGTTCTTGAATTCTGGGCTCCGACCTCAAGCCCAAAGAAAATGTGATGGACTTATGGTGGGCTTTTCTCATTCCCGTATTCGTCCTAGAACCCGTGACTTCTTGGTCGAGAATATAAGAACATATCAATGAGTTTTAATATGACAAATATAGTAGGAACGTGCAAGTTTAAGAAATCTATTAAATACAATTAGAGATGTACATTTTCCCTATAAGCCCTTATCATTAATGGAGTAAAGAATACATATTTAGATGGAAAATGGGTGTGGGGAGGAGAATTTAAAATTCTCCAAAAGCTAAATAAGGATGTAGAATGCATTCCTCTTTCTCCGCTCTATTTAATTTTATATTATTATATATTTGTATGTACGGATAATTAAATAACTACATTATACATTTTATTTGATTAGATTTAAGAAGTTTTAAGTTTTTTTTTCCCATTAAGTATACATTTATGGTGACGAATTAAATTACCTATTTAACTGAACTTTTTTAAAACATAATTTAATGAGAAATTTTCACATATAGAAAAAATGTCAAACTATTTATAAAAAATAGTAAAAAAAATCGATAAACATGCTTCTAGCAACATCTATTAGTGATGAATTTCTATCATTTTTATCACTAATAGACCCTAATAGGATTCTATCACAACTATCTAAAAATTTTGCTATTTTCTGTAAATAGTTTTTTTTATTTTTCTATTTTTAAAAATTCTCCTAATTTCATTGATTTTTCTTTAAAGAGATTAAAGGGAGAATAATCCTTCGTAGAACCCGATCTCCATAAACTTTTCATGGATATTCTCTATCCCAAACGTCACAAAATTAAATGAAAATTTTATGGAGGTATGGGTTGGAAAAAACATTTAAATACAACTTATGGAGCCTTGAAATAGGGGAAAGGAATGGAAAAAGGCGGTTAGTGATATAATATTAAATTTGTCTTCACCTTAAACTTTTGGGTCAGTTGGTAATTTAAGAAAGACATCTCTGGATACAACACTAGGGAGTTCAGAAAATTCATAATTTGACCACTAAAATTCCATTTAGTCAATATCCAAAAAAGAATAGCCGTAAGGACTTTGATTTGGTGAAGCCTCGGTCAATTTCGAGGCTAATGAATTATGGAGTAAATCATAAACATGTTAGCTACATTACGTTGTTAGTTATGAGTTATCTACTACATCTTAATTATATTTTGGCCAAAATATATTGATAGGAGTTTTAGTTGAAATGAAACAAAATAAGAATTAAAATAGTACCTAATTCAAGCTACTTAACTTAAATTGATAGGATATTGGAAACACACATTTTCATGAGTATACTATAAATGAATACTGAAAAACACTCAGAAAGCATAGATATCCACAAGGTTTCTAAGTGTTATTGTTATTGAATCAAACCTCACATCACATCATTCATTATTTGAGAATTGGCCAAAGCAAAAAAGGGTAAGAAGAAGAGCAATTGCAGCAATCCAACTGAAGAAAGCAAAAGCAATTTAAGAGTAGAAAAGTTGGAAGCCGGACCTCGTGTTTCAGGTGCCGGAGAAATTGATCGAGAACTTATTCTAGATGCCGCTCAAGTTTTCGAACAGTATCAATTGATGCAGAAATGCTGTTCAAAATGAACAATATCCTTTAGAAATAATCATAATTCACTAAAAACCCATATCTCCATTGGGAACTTAATGCATTCTTCCAAATGAACATCTTATCTTTACACTCATTTGCAGCCTTCCAACTTGAATCCAGTGTTTTAAGGGAATTTGGTCACCACTTCTCTTCAACTTTCTACTACACAACATCATTTCTCAAAACAAAACTCAACATTCTGACCACCAAATGATTGTTTACATTCCATAAATACTCACAGAATAGCCTCTTGCCTTAGAAAACTAATCAACCAAAGTTTTCCAAGCGTTTCTGTGATCTAACTAACCTGAAAGTGACATCTTATTTTTTATGCTCCAAACTTGTGAAGAGATTCTGCTTTCTTCACATCTTATGCTCATCAATGAAGCAATATATATCCGTGTGTATGAAGTATCTATCTACAATGTAAGAATAGACCAGGACTCCGCCATTACTACATTTAATTTTTCACAAATATATCAGATCTTTGTGCCTTGACAACAGAAGAGAAATCAAGGCAACAAATCTTTTTTGGTATCATCTAGAAAGAGATCTGTGTCTAATCAATCTATGAAACTATCAAATCAAAGAATACCAGTTGATCCATCAGAGACTGCAATATCCAAAATTGAATCATCTTCACCATTTGAGATCACCATACTTGAAGATCTGCAGCTGAAGTAAAAAACTGCACTCATGATAGAATCAGTAAGGACAACAAATGAATACATAACCACCAAAAGAGGGCCTTCCCATATCCTGGAAGACCCATCTCCATAGCTCAATGTCTTAACCCTATGCTCAAACAAGCCCTCCACAAACACTGTCCCAATTGTAGATCCCAGAAATATCAAAAGACCCACTTGAGTCTGACCCCTAATAAGAACACAAGATCGAAGCAATGCCCCAGGTCCTGCAACATCTTCCAACACACAGATAACAATGGCTATGTTGCAGATGATGACAGCATTAGCAAAAATAACAGAGAACACAAGTCCCACAATCAAAGCAGCAGATACAATTAGATCAGGCGAAAACCCCAATACGTAAAGAGTACTGCAAACAGCACCAAGCAGAACCAAGAACATGGTAAGACAACCAACGATTGCAAGACACACTGAAGCATACGTGGAGAGAAGACGATTCCATATATTACGAACTATAGCAAGAAACTGGCCAAATTCAAACCTTCTTTCCGCATATGTACAATCCACCGTATGAACGACGGCCGCTTTTGATACCAAAGAAAGAGTAAGAAACAAAGGAAAGCACATAGCTGAGGAAAGAATCGACTCTGCAAATCTCTGGCATGAATGTTCAATGATAGGCATCAATGGAAGCCCACTGGACTTGGCAACTAATATCAATCGAATAGTCAGCATTTTGACAATCGATTCATCGACTAACACATTAGATAGAAACACAGCGGAAACAGGGCAAATGAGCAAAATAGCAATAAGCTCAAACGCAGTAGAATTGTAGCGAAGAATCCGAACGGTTTCTCTCAAGATCTCCAATGCGCTCATCGAGTGGAACTGGTTGTCGGGTTGGATCCCAAAATCAGAGGGTTTTGACGCCACATTAAGCAAAGGAAAATCCTGGCATTCTTTGTCCGTGGGAGGAGGATCCTGGTGGATATCGAGGGAATGAAGAGAGGAAGACAATTCCATTTGCAGTTAACTCTGGTTGGAGCACGAGATCCGGGTAGAGCTAAAACAAGAAGAAGCCCATGAATGGAAAGCGAAGAAGGAATCAGAAATGGCAATGGAGAAGGGTCAGATCTGGGGCCACGCCATTGTTGTAATTATGGGAAGTGGGGAAGATGGCGATTGTTGAGAGAGAGAGAGGAAACAGAAGTTTTGCGGAGGGAAATGGAAATGGGAATGGGAAAGAAGAAAAGAAGGATGTGGATAATGGGTATGGAGAAGAATAAGGGCTATTTCGAAGGAGATTTGGGGATACAGACGTCAAATTCCGCGTTCTTTCTTCAATCTGTCATCTGTGTTGGCTTTCTTTCGGGGACAGTCTTTGTCTTCCTCAGACAAGTAATCGGCGTCAAACATCATCGGCGAAAATCATTTTTCATTTTCATTTTAATTATAAATTCTTTGAATTTTTTTTATTAATAATAAATCATTTTGGTTTATTATCTATTTCAATCCGGCTTAAAATTCATATTTAGTCCCTCCGACTCTCTCTCTTTTTTTTTTTTTTTAATTATTATTTAAATATTTAAATATTATTTTAATCATTGTACTTTTGACTTTAGTTTATTATTTTTTTAAAAGGAGATTTATAAAACTCCATCTTCAAAAGAGCAAAGGAACCAACAATTCACCACGAATTACATCCACAACCCAACTCACGAAGTTGAAAACCCAATTGCACCCCGCATCTTCCGAAAAAGAAGAAATACAAAAACCATCAAAATTAGCAAATTGATCTACACAATGAGTAGATATTACAAATACGAGGACAAAACGAGAAGGAGACAGGACCTAACCTACTCTCCAAATCCCCAATCTCTTCAACTACATCTTTTACCTTGAAAAAATCTTTTGAGTAGTTAATTTAGCTTGTCACCTCTCTCGCATTAGATTCAACCTCAAAAGAAAGAGGGAGATGAAAATCAGAAGAGGAAAGAAAGGTTAAACCATCGATGATAGCTTGAGCTTTGAGCAGCTTGATGGACCACTCACGATGAATCTTCTTGAACCTCGCTCCTTTCAGAGATCTAGAAGAGTCACACACACCGCCCAACCCACATCACCACAACACTTCTCCTTGTTCTAAGAAGCATAAACATTCATTTTCCATTCGATGTGTTAAGCAGGGGCTCCACGAAACATGACTCAACAGGCTCTCTGACGGGTCAGGGCAATAATCAAGCTCCAACACAGAAACACTCCCTTTGAGAGCTAGCTCAACCTTTCTTAGCAACACCTCCAAAAAAAGCTTTCGACCCACTGATCTTAATAGAGTTTTGGTAGCTCCAAATGCACTACAAGATTGTAATTGCCTTTCTCCACTATTCCTCATCAAAGTTGATAACCATCCAACTCCAAAGGTCTAAAGGAAGCTAAGAAGACTTGCACGAAAAAACACAGAGGCTTCATGTTAGGAATGAACTTAAGTCAAACATTTTTTACCATCTTACAGAACCAAAAGGTATGAGACGCCAACTCCCAAACTTTCTTGTAAAACAAACACAAAAGATTAGCAGACGCTCCTTTCATAGATATGTTGGCGTTGATGGGAACAATATCCTGGAGGATCCTCCAAGCACAATATGGATTAAATAGTTATGGTTATGATTAAATTATTACCATATTATAAACTCTAAGGTAAAATAATACTTTATATGTGTGTAGGGACCAAATAGATGTTTTCAAATTAAATTATTGAACTTTTAAATTCATTAATCTGAATTTTAAAAAGACATTTAGTTGGGACAGTTTTATTTTAATTCAAAACCGATAACTTGAAATTTAAGGAATTAAAATAGAATAAATAGGAATGTAAAATAGATTACACGAGATTTAGATCAAAATAAAATCCTTTACCAATTTATTTTTCAAATTTCCATATTTATTTAATATTAAACTTTCAACTTGAAAGAAAAAATTATATAGTTCCTAAAAAATTGACATAATAATAATTTAAGAAAAGGGGAAACAAATGGGCACAAAACAGGAAAAAAAGGGTCCGAATATGCAAAAGTGGTGCATCAAATTTAGATCTAGAGGAAGATGGAAAATTCAAGTTGCAAGCGTCAAGCAAACATTGATTCTGACTTATTTTAGGGTCCAACTATATCTAATAAACCATGACACCAATGCTACAACAATAATGTCGAAGACGGCAATCAAACATATGTTAATGGTTTAATCATCCACCTCTCAATTGTTGTAGAGACCATTTATTTTTATTTTTATTTTTATTATCAATTGATATCAAAATTATAGTCTAAACAAAGATGCAATGGAACCTCTACTTATCTTTACAATTGTATAATATTGTCCACGAGCATAAATCTTAATGACATTATTTTTTAAACCACCCAAAAGACGTCATCTCATGCCATTGAAAATATTATCATTTTGGTCTCATTTCTCTATCGACGTGGCTAAGTTACGGGCATGGATCTGAAACAACTTGTTAAGGACAACAACTCTCTAAACATCTCTACAATAATATAATATTGTCCACTTTGAACAGTAACCTTCATAAGTTTGTTAGACTAAAATTTAACATTGAAAATTTAAAAATTTCTTAATATATAGACAATCGACACAAATGACAAATGTAAAAGTAGGACGACAAAGTGCAATTTCGCCATTCCATGAAGAGATTGCTTTCTCTAAAAATTGGGCTGTTGGAAATGTCAAAGTTCATCAAATTGGTCATGTATGGGTACAGAATTGACAACATGCCTAGAAAAAAGAAAACTGTAGTGTTGAAGTTGAAGCGCATCACTAAAGATGAATGATAACTAACAAGAATTCATCTGTTGAAACTAACACAAGTTCAACAAAAGCAATCCAATGAATTCACTTTATATCAAACAAGGTAAATCCGGGTGTTGCAAGTAATAAACTAATAAATTCGACTGTCGAGTTCGGCATCAGCTAACTCGAGATTTCTATTTTCCCACATCTTCTGTGATGCCTTTGATTCACTGATTGCAAAGCCAAGACTACATTTCACTTTACAGATAGGCTGTTTGATTGGTCTTGAATTCCTTGGATGGAGAATGAAAGAATTACCGACTTTGCACCACGACGATATCGAGATAAACCTGTTCGGTATGCTCATAATCGGGTATGTTTGCTGTTAATCTGGTTAGAAGATGATGCTTGCAGTTGGGCAAGCCTCTCATCCTGATCTGAACCATATAAGACATTGTTCCAGCTCATCGGTCGTTGAACAATCCTCGAAGGAACTCGATCGCTGTCCTCCCCGCCTGAAGCTTCATATCCATCACTAGTCGACCTTGACAATGGAAGTCCCTTTTGAGCAGCTGCATTAGCTGCAGATAAGCCTGTGAGTCTCTTAGACTCTTCAGCTCCCGAGGAGGATATTCGGAACGGATGGATATCGGGTGAGTCCAAACTGCTCTCTGGAGAAGAGGCGACCATGGTGGAGCTCGACATTGCTCTGCTTGTTTGGAAAGCACTGCGTGCTTCAAGCTGAAGAGGACCAAGGCTAGTTGATGTGCCAGAGAAACCTTTTTCAACAGCTTTTGCTGGAATATTTGTCAGGCGTTGCATAGGTAGATCAGCTGGAAGACGCACCCGCTTATTCCCTCGCCTTCTATTATTTTCAGGTCGTGAAACCATTCGGTGACCACTACTGCCAAAACCACTATCTGTTTCTCGTTCAAAAGGAGTTGCTGATCTAACCACAGGCTGCAGAATTTTGGACCTCTTCCTTGCTTCTGCAGCAGCCTTTGAAACCTCTTCAGCATTTAGTCTTGCCAGAGTCCATGGGCTGATCCTCACAGCAGCAGGGTTCTTTTTCTTTGTTGCTTCTTCACTAATGGTCCTCTTTCCTAGAGAACTAACAGACCCCGTCTCTGGTGGAATCACATCAAACTGAAAGAAAAAAGAAAAAAAAAAAAAAAAAAAAAAAAAAAAAAAAAAGGTAAACAGCTGCAAATGCGATTGCTGTTCAATATTTATAACAAGCTCCAATAATCTACAGAAGATAAACTTTGTTACATTACCTGATCCTCGAGAAACAAGCGTGGTGGAGTGCACCATGCACCTCGGTGGAGAGTAGAGAACGAGCTCGCGCTGCTTAGTCCAGTTAACGAGCTGACAACAGACATTTGAGGACTTTGCTGGCCACCAACTCCCTGTTGCTCTTGCTCCTGCTCCCTTAGAGCTATGATATAATCATATGTTGTAATTCCCTGTTTCAAATGAATTAATCAATCATAATGCCGCATAATTGACTCCCCCCCTCCCCAATTATATATATATCCCCCTTCAGGTAAGTATCAAATCAATAATAAAAGCAGCGAAAAGGGAACATGTAGTTGCTATACTTGCCTTCTTTATGAGAAGGATGTGAAAAAAGAAGAGCTGAGCAAGTGGCAATGTTGCTATCATAGCCAAGATCGTACAAACCGCCTGAAAATGGAAGTTATAATGATCAGTTCACAATGGATGCTGATGTTATTTATGTTTCTTGCAGGAAAAAACAATACAATTTGCACAACATTTCAACTTCCTTGAGCGAATCAATCATGCTAAAAAGGAATCAGTCTTGATTGTTGCTCAGAATCCTGAGATTCAAGCCAAACACAGAAGCCAGGCAATGGTCAGAATCACTTACCACTACAATAATGAAGGGTGCCAAAGAAAAACTGCTACCCAACTTCGAGGAGATCTCCACTGAAAACCGTTTCTTCTCGACAAAACAGCAGATCAGCACAAGGATTCCGCTCGACCATTGTACAATAAGCTGCAATCTCAAGCCCAAGGTGCACAAACCATGTATAAACCTGTCAATAACTAATTAAAATGAAACTGACATGAAAATAAATCCTTACTCTGGTGAGATGGTCTTGAGGTGCTGTCATGTTGCAAGGATGGATTAGAGTTATATCACAGGATTAAGGGGTAGTAGGTGGCTTTTGAAATTCAGAAAACTTCTCGGTTGATTGGAAAAGATGTTAGATTAAAAAATTTCTCTGCTATCCAATTGTTACAGAAGTAGGCTAAGGGCCAAGGTCAAAATGACGTGACGAAGTTAAGCTTTGGAAATAATATAAGAACAGAGAGGAGGCTCAAACTTACCAAGAGGAGAGATGCAACCATGAGGGTGAAAAATTGTCGATAGTTCTTCCGGCCAATACAGTTGTTAAGCCACTGCAGAACCACAAAGTACACAAATGGTAAGAAAACTATCCGTGTGTAGCTGTACTGAGGAAGGGAATGAGGTGAAAATTAAAACATTTTGTATACCCTGCAGTGGTGATCAAAACGATCGACACATTTATCGCAAACTCTACAGTGCTTGCTGTACTTGAAAACCTGAACCAGAATATTGCTTAGATTAGTTAAAGACCACCT
Organism: Lagenaria siceraria; assembly: GCA_002890555.2. Classification (NCBI taxonomy): domain Eukaryota; kingdom Viridiplantae; phylum Streptophyta; class Magnoliopsida; order Cucurbitales; family Cucurbitaceae; genus Lagenaria; species Lagenaria siceraria. The sequence continues at coordinate 26,206,146 of CM016484.1, forward strand.
CAATAAACAATCAGTAAGAATGCTTATAGCCAGATGAAATGCTATAGATTGTGTATACAATTACACAAACTGCAGTAAATCAGGTTTTCTGAAACTATGAGCTCTTCGAATGTTCAATCACCTCAACTTCACACAAACTGCAGTAAAACATGCCATCTTCACTCATGTGTTGCTCAGAAGATTCCTCTTTTGAACTCGAACAATTGCACACATATGCACAAGGGAAGCATGCCAACGAAAGGAAGGAAAATTTCTTTGATGGTGCACTATTCTTTTCTGCCTGCAGAAGGTCCTTAGAATTTGCATCCGCACCAGTCGTATCTTTATCGACAGATTTTTCTTCCATGGAGGCAGCATTGGGATCATGTGTGAATGTCACTGATTCCCCACCGAGTTTAGAACTTTTTTTATGAGAACACTTCCCTTCATCTGGGATATTGACATACTTTTTAGATTTAAACACTCCCGAGTCTGCTGGGTCAGCTGCCGCACACCAGATATATAGGCCGAACACAGATGTAATCTAGAAGCAAAAGAGATTTTGTGAGCTTTCACAATAGAAGAAAATGAAAGACCAAGTTACACAGAAAGATAACAATGATATTAAAAACAGGCAGAATGAAGTGACTTGCACATTTCATTTGCAGATCTTGGAATTTATTATCAGCACAATCCCTGTATTTCGCCTCTGTATGCTTAAGATATCAAATATCATACACGTCATGGAGAGGATTCAAGTTCTAAAACTCATTCCATCCACCATAGATATAATCCCCAGACCCAAATTTCATATCCATCAGAAGAATTACTGGCTGTTGCATACATAAACCTCATCTTTTACAATAAATTGGAAACTGATGAGACTTATGGTGCTCCTTCCAACACTATAGCAAACAGAGTTTGAAACCAGTCCCTAAAATTTGAGAGGCAACCCATTATTCCAGGGTACAAGACCACGAGAAATGTTGATATACGCAACTGCCCAGAAGCTATACAGTTCAGGCCTATTTTGGGTTGAAATATTGGACCTCCCTATCAGGCAACATTAGCTTCAGAGTTCAGGAAGAGGCTAAATGAAGGGAACAAGTTTCCTCGCAATTGTCCAAAATGGATTTAAAGGACGGCCAAAACTAGATCATATAGAGCTGAAAGAGGGAGATCCAGTAAAAGAAGAGATCTTCGATAAGTGGGGAAAGATCAAAATCGAGGGACCAAAAGATTAAATCAGAGACAAACAAACGCAGAAGGTATAGATCTCAGCCGTTCGAACCGAAATACAGAAGAGCAAGTAGAACATTGCAAATAAAAGGACAATGGAGAGAGAGCTTACAAGAGGAGTATAAATGCCAATCATAACATACTGAAAAATCTTCTTCCCAACAAAAGGAGCAAAGAAGACATAGAAAGCAAACCCCAGGGCTAGAAATACAGCAACCGCAACAACCTTTAAGAAGAAAAAGAGAATCACACAAAGAATGTTAAATTCGTTGCAAACAAATGTATGATGAACGAAAAGAGATAAGGGGGAAAAATTACAAACCTGGAGAGGATGATAAGGAAGTTGCCATCCGTGCTTCCTCATTGGGCACACCCAGAAGAGTACAAAGAATAATCAAAATGGAGGAAGTGAAGAAAGCAAGAAAATAACAAGGAAACGAGATGGGGTTTCCTCCTTAAGCCTAAAATTCAGATAATTAACTCCCACTTTTCTCCATTTCTCACAGAAACTACAAAGATTTGCCACTGAAGTTTAGTCATATTTGGGATTCGAATCAGAAGGAAAACAAGGAGAAGAAAGGGAAAGATAAGGGTATTGCTGAAAAGAGAATGTGGGCATTAGAAGAATAGACAGCAAGGATGATTTGTCTGGCTTTGCAGTCATGGAAGCCAAAGGAGAAAGAGGAGAAAGAGGCCCTGCCTAGCTTGGCTTGGCTCTGGGTTCTCTTTGGTTGCTTGCAAAAGCTTCTGTAAGTAAAGGAATCTGTGAACCCGTGAAGGAGAGAAGAGAAATGAAATGAAAACTAAAAAGAGATAGAAGCAGGCCTGGGTTTTGCTTTTCAAGCCTATAATTACATCGCAACCTCCCTTTTACTTTAATTTTTCTTGTTTCTAGCGTTACCCTTTTTCTCTGGGCAAATCATGTGTTACAGAAGAGAAGCCACTGCCATTTGCAAATTGCAATGCAACGGCTTGATGTTCATAGCTCTCGTTTTCTAAATCGCTCAAATAACAAACCCCATTTCCCTTTCTGGCTTCTTCTTCTTCGTCTTCTTCTTCTTCTTCTTCTTCTCTCTCTTTCGACCAACAAAACAAACAAAGTAGACTATAGAAATTGGACCCCCTTACCCTTAGGCCTAAAAGCCCAAACACCTCTTAGCTGCTGTTACTTTCACTATTTTGAAGCCAATTGAATTGAACCAAACATTAAATCACTCCACTACTCCATTAAATGTTCTTCTGCTTTTCCATTTCGAATCTGTCCTTTCGTATTGAATTGGTAGTTGGTACCTAGAAAACGATTCGACACCCATCTCAATTCCATTCTGTTCCTTCATTTTTCTTTTGAAATTATATGCAAAAACAAGAAAGTACAAGTAGAACACAGTGAATACTATATTGATTTGGCAAAACTTCAAGCTTTTTAAGTTAAAATTCTGTCTTTGGGTCTTGATTTTAAACTTCCCACACCTTTTTTGAAGTAAAATCTTATATGGGTGATGAAATTCCAAAGAAATGAACTTGATAAACAAGTGAGCTTAACGAACAAAACTTGAACTTGAATAAATTCCAAAGCTAGAGAATGACATTACAATAAAGGAAACGTGAGATGTGGGACAATGGCTCTCTGAATTGTGGTGTAGTTTAGTGCAGTGAGTTTAGTGACTAATTTTAGCCCTTTTTTCTTTTGGAAGGGAAAAAAAAAAAAGCAAAGTTTTGGAAATGAATTTTGGCATTTTGTTGTCAGACATTGGGCTCCATGTAAAGAAAAGGAAAAAAAAGTCTATATAATTAGGCTAAATAATTAAAAAAGTATAATTATGAACTTTATCGTTTGTTTATAAAATATCTCTATTATTCTCAATGTTGTGATGTTATCTTCCACGTTTGATAATTTTTCAAGATTGTTTAATTTAAAATAAGTATAAAATAAAATTTTAAAATTAATTTTAATATTGAAACTTACGTTTTTTTTTTTAATTAATTAATAGACATTAACACTAAAAATTGAAAGTGAATATTTAATAAAAGATCGAGCTTAAACTAGACTCAAAACTCAAATATCATGCATAAAATTGTAACATTTTGGAATAAATAAAACTAGACTCAAAACTTAAGAATAAAAAAGGGAAATTTTTACATATAGAAAAAATGTTAAACTATTTACAGAAAATAACAAAAAAAGACATTAATATATTTCTACCATTTCTATCACTGGTAGACCATGATAGACGTCTATAAGCCTATCACAACTATCTAAAGTTTTTGTTATTTTGTGTAAATAGTTTCTCTTATTTTTCTATTTCTAAAAATTCTCCAATAAAAAACTTATTTTTTTCAAAAAAAAATAATTATGAATATTATCATTTGTTTATAAAATATCTCCATTATTTATAAATCTACAATATTATTTCAACGTTTGATAATATTTCAAGATTATCATTTGGTATAAATCTTAGAGAATTTTAGATAAAAATTAAGACGTAGAATGGTATTTGAGTCTCACCTTTCATTTTAGGTTCACATCTCACACACGGCTTTAGGTCCCAATTTCGTCCTAAGTAGTATTTCAACTTATAAAATAATAAAAATATTTTTTAAAAAGAAATGAAAAAGTTTTATGAACATTTTAACTAATTAAGCATATAGAATTACTATCTCCTAATGTCAAATCCCTTGACAAGAGGTACACAAGCCATCATAGAACCTCACCGCAGACAACCACTACTCTGAACGTAAAATTGAAAAAGGTAATATGATAAATTTAATATTTAAAAGAAATATAAAACGGCAGCGTTTTCTGACAGGGGGTAGCCCAAGTGCATTAAATTCTTTTTGGAGGACTCGCTGTCGCTCCTCGGTAGGGTTTTCAGTATATATGCACTTTACAAGCACGCATTCCTAGCCGAGTAGATTTCCAGAATCGCGTTGACCCGAGGAATTCTCTCAACCGCCCATTTCGATTCACCAATCTTCTTCATCTTCATTCGTCCTCTCATCGAACCGTCCAGGATCGTCTTCAATGTGTTTCAATTTTTGTGAGTGCCCTTGAATCATATTAATTCTTTTTTTTTTATTTTACTTCCTAACTCTTTTTTTTTTAAATACAGGAAGGGAAATTGTTGATACAATTTAATTTCTTGCAATTGTCCAACATAGATTCACTTGTATTTCAATGGATTTTTTTTAACAGTATATATGGCTGATAAAAGAATAGATTGTGGAGATTGAGATTGGATCTTTAACCGGAAGAATAGACAGATGATTCAAATTCGTGATACAAAATATGTTGAGTAACAATTCTAATCCTTCATTTTAATTAGAGTTTTAATTTGGTTAACATATTTTTTTTTAAATTTTCTCTATCGCATCAATTTAAGTATAGTTCATTTGATTTGAATATATATCTTCTGATAGGAGCTTAGAAATTTGAATCACTATCCCACGTGTTATATTATTAGAAACAATTATTTCTAAAAAAAATAGAAGACAAAAATTTATTGCACCTAGTTATTCGTGGATGTATCGTTTAGAAAGAACACACACGGCGGGATGAGGAATCGAACCTTCAACCTCTAAAAAAAAATCATGTTGATTATCATTGAACTAAACTCATTTTAACATATAATCATATAATTAACTTAACATAAATGAGTATTTTCAAGTATAAACAAGCTTTAAAATTTTGCATGATCAACACCCCACTTAGATTCCAAGTGAATATGAAACACAAAATGAAAGAAATACATACTAAATTTATGGTATTAAGTGAGATTTCTAAACTTTTTTTAGTTAGGTATGAATAGTATTATAAATAAAAGTCTTAATTGATTTATTTATTACAAGTTATAATTAACTTAACATAAATGAGTATTTTCAAGTATAAACAAGCTTTAAAATTTTGCATGATCAACACCCCACTTAGATTCCAAGTGAATATGAAACACAAAATGAAAGAAATACATACTAAATTTATGGTATTAAGTGAGATTTCTAAACTTTTTTTAGTTAGGTATGAATAGTATTATAAATAAAAGTCTTAATGGATTTATTTATTACAAGTTCAACAACACGTGAAAGTGAGAATTCGAATTCTAAACCAAAATTTTTTAGTTGATAATATATACACGCGTAGATTAATTGAATTATAATCAAATTGATATCTTAGTTAAATTTATTAAGATTGGTTTAAATTTGAATAATTTAGCAAATTTGAATCTAGAAGTAGAGATGGTAAGGGATGGGATTTAAGGGTTTTTTTTATTTATTTTTTAGTTGGATGGTAATGGAAATTTGGAAGCACTAAACTAGGGTTGGTTAAAATATAAAATAGGAATATATATATATATATATATATATATATATATAGAATTTAAAGGGCAGTGTGTAAAAAAAAGTGGAGTTAGGAGTTTAGGAGGGGAATTTATGAATGGCGTTTAGTGTTTGGAAGAGATTCGGAAACAAAAATTAAGAGGGAAATTGAAATAGACAAATTAAAAGAATCATTGAACAGAAAGGAAAAAGTCAAAGGGGATCAGAACGACAATATAATTAATCAAAAACAGACTTGCTTGCTTGGATGGGGAGCAAAATTAAGTGTCGGGAAAATATAATATAATTCATTTGCTTCATCTTTTTATTTATTTATTTATTTGCTCTTTTTCTTAATTACTCATAACTTGAGTGGCAAATTTGTGAAAATTTTAAAAGATATGGACCTTTTTCTTGTATTTCAGTCCAAATTTTGCAGAAATATTTGGATTTTCGAGACCCAGTCCTTGGAAAAGTTGGCAGACTGCTTCAGTTCAAGGACTTTTTTGGTGGATATTGTTCAATTAATTAAAAATTAAAAAAAAAAAAAAAAGGCATTGTGACCAAAATATAGTGTGGTATCACTATAAATATTGATTTAGCTAAGTATAGAGGTAATTATGATTTTTTTTTCTTGTTTTTTTATGTTGGTTGAAAATATAAATGATTTCAAATATTGTATTAACAATTATGTCTTATACATAAAATTAGAGTCATGTTTGCTAGTGTTAAGTAGAAAAATTGTTACAATTATAAAATAATTATCTTCTAAGAGTTTAAAGACTTGAAAAAAAAAATCATACTACATCTATTTTTTTTTTTGTTTTTTTGTTAAGTCAATATAATTTTAAAAATAGTGTGAAGTTTATTAATATTTTTTAAGACAATTTTTTTAATGAAAATAAAGATGAAAATTAAACTTGTTTACTTTTTTTCCATTGGAGTAGAATTTTTTTACTACCTACCCCACTAAGTTTTTTAAACTAATTTATTTAAATAATAATAATAATAAAAAAAAGTTTCACTTCTCTCCCCTCTCTTTTAATTGTCAAAAATTATTGATGGATTGGAGAAAAAGTTCTTTTTGAAAGTTTCATTAATTAAGTGTTCCATTTGTAACCATTTTATTTTTAATTTGTAACCATTTTATTTTTAATTTTTTGTTTTGAAAATCAAGCTTATAAACCATTTACATTCTATCTATATTTTCTTTATTTTTAAGTATTATTGAAAAGCATTTAAAAAAGTCAAGCCAAAGTTTGAAAAAGTAAAAAAAAAAAAGTTATTTGTAAAATTTGATTTTATTTTTGAAATTTGACTTTAAATTCAAATGTGTTTTTAAGTCATATGAAAAAACTCACTAAAAACTAAAAGTTTGAGAAAAAATAAACATATAATTTTCAAAATCAAAATAGTTATCAAACAAGATAGAAAATAAACATTTTCTAAAATCTTAAAAAACTAAGCAAACATTTTAAAATTTTAGAGCCATTAACACAAATTTTCTATGGGTTTTTTTTTCTAGGTCAAGTCTAAACTATACTCAACATAATCACAGCAAAAGAAAGCAAACAAAACAAATACTATACCCTAAGGACAAAGGGACTTAGAGAGAAAAAGAATGGCATGTTTGGATTGACTTGAAAAAAAAAAGTATTTTTCAAAAAATTAATTGAGAAATTACTCTAAACAGAAAAAATATCAAACTATTTATAAATATAGAAAATTTTCACTATATATAAGTGATAGATCGCGATAGAATTCTATCGCTTTCTATCGTTCAAGCAAATAAATTCTATCGCTTGAGCGATAGAAAGCGATAGAATACTATCGCGATCTATCATTGATAGACTGTAAAAATTTTCTATATTTGTAAATAGTTTTACTCATTTTTCTATATTTGAAAACAACCCAAATTAATTTTTATTTAAACCCTTCTGGTAAAAAGGGTTTAAAATACATTTCAAAATCTATTTTGAGTGGTTGCCAAACATTTCAATTTTTTTAAAAATGGTTTATTTTTTAAATTAAACACTTAAAAATGTATTCCAAACCTACCTGAAAAGAAGGGACAAGGGTATTTAGAGACTTGGTATTATTATTTTATGTAATTTAATTTTTTTCCTCCATTGACCCAAAAGGAAAATTTGAAGCTTGCTATCTTTGTTTATTTAAGAAAGGAATGCCACAAAAGTTTTCAATCTGTGTATGGTTAAGGGGTATTGTGGGGACAAAGCAAATTTAAAGGTTGAGGGACACATTTTCACCCTTATAAATGATGAAACTAAAAAGGGAAATGGGTGGGTGTATTTCATTATGTAACTTGTGGACAAGCATGTGATGCTTTTATTACATAAATGGGACCCCCAACTCAAGGCCCCACCAATTTCCACTTCTTCAAACTTCTAACTTCTCATCTCTTTCTTCTTTTTAACATCCCTTTCTATTTCTTACCCTCACTGTAATTTTCCCCTTTCACTATGTCCCAACCAATATACCTTTTACAAAAGCATCCAATCATGATCTCAATATGTCATCAAGTAGCTCATGAGTAAGGAAAAACTAAACTATGAAGTGAATCGAATGACTTTTCAAATACTTAAAGCCGTTTTCACCAGCACAACCATTGTATCAATATTTGGCAACTTTCACAACTCGAAGCATCGGCCTTCGGATCATATTTGAGTTGAATCTCACTAGCAACTCGATCTTCCTTAGATCATCAATTTAACAAATTTGATATGTGACCTCAATTAGAGTTCATTCATGTTACTCGAGCCATTTCAACTCACCCTTCCACTGTTGATGTAGACATTGAGTACAATCATTCACTGAATAAACAGAGAAGAATTTGATGAAGATGATCCTTTGACCCCATTTGAGTTGATACATAAAGCAGATTGTAGAGGAAAGAGGAATCAGGTCAGTCAGACAACCAAGTCAGGCTAGAGAAGAATGCATTTCCTCTGTCTGTCTTTGAAACAAAAATTTTACAAGACCCACCAAACAGCTTGACCCAAAAAGGAAAACTTTGCAAGCTTCCAGTAAGAACCAGAGAGATAGATTTGGTCACACTATAATTAAGATGGAAAGGATCACAATCATGAGTAAATAATATAGATTCATTTACCTGTATTCCATTTACAAAAGAATGCAAAGGTAGATTTGATACAATATTATTCTTTCAGGTATCTATATTACATACAATAACCATTACAATCTAATTCCTCTTGATGTAAATTCTTCTGTTCTCATTTCCTTTTAACTGTATATGAACAAGTGGACAAAATGGTATTGATGTAAAAGTATGGCTTTTGAAGTGGGAAATATAAAACAAGCAGAGAGAAACTGCCAGAGAAGTTATATTATCATGCTGCTTTTCTGATCTCATTTGCTCATGAGTAGAAGAAACTAAGTTATTTGTTCTTCCTTTAACCGTAAAAGTCCAGCAGGCTGTTGACCAGAGTTCCCCGGATCAGTGTTGTTACTTGAAAAATTCCTCTCAGTAACTATATTTTGTGATTTTAGCTGAGTAATGTTACTGTTGAGTGAACTGTGGCTGCTGATTTTACCAGCTGGAACATCATGATTGTGTTTACCTTCGTACGTCGTTATGACAGCTTTCGGGTCCGTTGAAGCTCTCTCCACATGTTTACGAACATTGCATCCTGGAGTCGTGCATTTATAATAGCTCCTGCAGTGAAGATTGCTTGATAAAATTAGAAAAACAATCCCCAAGAGAATCAACATCTCAAGCACAAATAGGAATAAACAGTCATTGGCCATCAGCCAAATCAGTCTTGATATTTCAATTACAACCATGGAAGATGTTAGTTGTTGGAATGCCTTGAATCTGATATCTGGCGCTTCAAATGGCCAAGTACGGGGTCTCGCTGGTTGTATTTACGATTTTGACCCTAGGATTCAGTGAACCGCACTATAAACTCTCTAACCTAAGAGGCACCTTTGAGTTGTAATCTAAATTATTCTTTCTAATAATAAACTATTTTCCCTCTGCCCATGGACGTAGCTCACTGTTAATAAACCACATAAATCTCCATGTCGATTATTTACTGTTTACGTTTTTCTGCTTACCTTTATTTGCCGATTTCATAACATTAGTTTTGAAGTGTTTGAATTTCTAAGACCACTCTGTTTGTCGATACAAAGCATACTTGACTGACCTGGGGTAAGGGTTGCCTTTAACAATTTTCTGCCCATACTTACGCCACCTGTAGCCATCATCCAATAGATCGACTTCACTTGTAGTCTGCACAATGATTCTGGATTCTGTGAGAGTTCTATGAGAAGATGTTGGCTCAGAAATTCTAACCTCAGTATTCCTGCATAATAGGGATAGAATATTGTGCATATCAATCAAGAAACAAGAAGCAACTATATACTTGTAAGTTGAAAAGGTATAATGCTTGTACATAAAAATGCTTACCGTCTCTTGGCATCAGGTTCATCTTCATCTTTTCGATTCACTCCAGTTTCTATTTCACTCCCTCCCTCACCATCACTAGTCCCCGACAACTGTTCATTTGTAACATGACTTGATTCTTGATCCTTCTTTGCAATGGAAGAGACAGATGTCTGCTCGTTAAATTTATTCAAATATCCACTCTGAACTTGAGAAGATAGCTCAGGCTTTCGATGAATACTTGAATATCCGTTAGAATTTCCAACATCTTTTGCCCGCTTGTTCGGTTGAGGTCGTTTATGATTGTGCTCGCCCTTGTAGATAATTTCGATGACTTGTCCTTCCAGAGATCGTTCAACCTTTTTCTTGACAGGACAATTTGGGTGTGTGCACTTATAGTAGCTTCGAGGAAATTCACTGCCCTTCACTTGTTTCTGTCCATATTTTCTCCAATTGTATCCATCATCAGCAGGCCTATCAACATTACACGAAGAAGACTGCAATCTCTGCTCTGATTGAGAGTTATCCGATGGCTCCTTGGACGCAACTGCAGAGTTCTGGAATGGAGGTTGCATCGGCTGATCTTTAGTCTTCTCACCCGGAAAGGATGTCAAAAGCTGCGAAGAGGATGCAGATAGCGCTACTGATGAAGAAAAAGGGGCTGCTTGTATTTGATTATGAGAATAGGTTTCTGCAGCCTGCATAGTAACCTGAGCCAAAGTTTGCTGATGTGTCATTCCGAAAGGTCCCTATAACAAGCCGTGCGGAAAAAAAAATGTGAGATCCAACACTTACTAAGTCTTGTATAAAAAAGAACAACATTGTCATTTACATCATTGTATGAAAAAAGTCATTCATTATAAAAAACAATTGTTATTATTTCTATGTAAAATAAGTAATGTTGATAATATAAACATGAAAGAAAATTTTCAGCCTGAAAAGAAGGTGGTCATACTTCTTTATGGGGTAACAAAAGGAAGACATAACACTTAGCTTAAAAAGCTTAATTAATCATTGATTAGTCTACAAAGACAAACATTATCCATTTGTAGACTGTGGTTCCATGCATTGCCATTTTAATTCATTTAAAGATCAATGCTCATCTTTATTTCTTCTATAACAATTCAAACCAGGAAATTTTCAAAAGGAGGTATAGCTCAAAACTGCAAGGGAAGAGACAATCATATAACATCATAACCAAGATTCAATTCGCCAATTTGAGCATAGCTAAATAGATAAGGCGTCCATTATTATTCGGTCAATAATTCGATCCTCCACTCTAGCCCGTCTTCATTAATACAATCATTTTGCTTGTTCTACTGTGAATAAGCATGAAAGAGAAACAAATGCCATAGAAACCGACACCCATTTGAGAAAAATGAAAGAGAAATGAAATTACAAGCTTAAAATGAAGAATCTAATAATCAGTTGTCCCCAAAAAGCCATTAAAGAACACTAAAGAAAACATGATCCGGATTTTTCTCATAATTGTCCAAAAACTATTAAAACTGACTAGTCTGTGATAATACACTACACTCAATTCAACCGAAAGTTTTCAATTGCAAAACTCCGTCATAAAAGAACAAAAGGAACAAAAAAAAATCTGTAGTCCATTAAGATTATCAACAAAGTGGATTTTAAGTAATTACTTGACCAGACGAAAAAAGCCCCGGAGAATCGAGCAGACCGGTAGAAGCCTTAAACTCAGACGCCGACGGAGGAACGGCAGCCACCGGCGACGCCATAGCTCCGGCGAGGAGCTGAGAAAAAGACTTGCAGTCGTCGGAATCAGAGAAGAAGCTGGAGACGAGGGTCATCGGTCCTGGGCTAAACCCAAATCCCAAACCCGGCCCACCGCTGAAGAGGGACTCCATAGAAGTCCGTGGAGGCAGATTAATAGTGGGTCTCAACGATTTGGACGGCGGCGGCTGTTCATCATCGTCACCCATAAATCCAAATTACCAGAAATGAAACCGAAAGTAATCAAATCAGAATCAAGACTTTGTGGAATATACCAAAAGTTTCGGTTGCTGGGTTTTGATATCGGGATCTGAGATTGAGCTGAAACAACAAAAAGTCCACGCCGCAATGCGCGAAAAAGAAAAGGAGTAATTAAATTAATCCAAAGAAAAAACTTTGTATTTGCCCTTTTTTGTTTCCATGTTCAATAATCTCTAAGCTTATAGCTCTGATTAAGCAAGGCATGTAGGCCTCCACACTAAGACCACAAATATGACAAAATTAACCTCCACGACAAACTCCATCCTATGAAAAATTGTCATTTGTTAACTTCAAAAAACTTTTCATCTACCTACGAAATTCTTCATGTTCAAACCAAGCTCAATCAATCCATGTTAAAACTTCAAATTCTACTCTTTGGTTTTCGGTCAAAATAGTTGTTTTATTATCTTGAATTTTGATTAAAAGATGGTGAAAGATTTTTTTTTTTTTTAATATCTATAAGCGTTCGGATCAATTTACGCACACTTCCATTGAATCCTAAACAGGCCATTACTATCATCTTAGTTCTTTATCAAACTCAAGTTTATCTAATTCAAATATTAACAAGTTTTAAATAAATTCAACTGTTTGTAAAAGAAAATTTTCTAATGAAAATGATGGTGGGATTAGATTTAAATGGCTTATCTAAATATGGTTATATTTAGTTTGGTTTTGGGTCAAAAGAGTTGTTTTGTTTATATTAAATTTTGATAAAAGAGGATGAGTTTCAAATCAACTTCATTATTTGTTATAAAATATTTGAAATCTTAAGTAATAAATTTTATTTACTAAACCAACTATTTGAATTAGACATAAATTATTTATTTAACCTAATTATATTTTAATTTTTATGTTTTGAATTTGGTAAAAAAAAAAATAGTTTAAAATTAATTTTCAAAATTCAAATATGAGAATAAGAAATGGGAAAATTGAATGAGGAGTGGGTGAGATGCAATGCAATGAAGGACAACAAAACACAACAACCAGGATTAAGCTGTACATTACATTTTAAATATCAACTAAACCACCCACCCCTTTGTAGAAAGGAGGTTGATTTTGTAATTTCAATGGATAAAGAGGAGGATAGAAGTGGGCCCCATTGGATGAGTTGGCACAAAATCAATGGATTGAGGTAAAGAAGTTCAATTAATTTTTTTTTTTTCTTCTTCTTCGAGGAAAAGTTCAATTAATATTTCTTTGATTTCTTTCAAAAAAAAAAAAAAAAATTGATATTTCTTTGATTTTGATGGAAGAGGCTAAGATCGTAGGAGGGACCACGTGGATCAACAAATAAAAATTACAAAAATAAATACAGACGTTTATTAAGCTAATAAATATGCATAATTTTTTTAGGGTAAGAAAATTACTTTCGTAACTATTACTTTAATGTATGTATATATATATAAAATGGCAAGTGCCCACCTTAGTTTCATTAAGATATTCATCAGATTATTTTGTTGGGAGTCACAAAAATATATTTGTGTGTAAATTTTTATAACTAATCTATTTGGTGATAATTTTATAATATTGTTATTCAAGAAAACTATTTCAAGACATTTCTCCCATTAAAAATTATTCAAATCACCAGTATGACAAGAAAATTGTGTAGAGTCAGATCTCAAAGATAATTAGTCTTTTCTTTCTTATGACATAATCTTTTTTTTCCAAATATTTTATATAAATTTCTAGATGAAACTAAAATAATTATCTTTCATTCAAAAAATTGTAGAAAATGTCATTCCTTTATCCTTTTGAAAGGTGGGAGAAAAGATAAATCTTGTTTAATCATTCAACAAGATTGAGGTTTGAAACTCATATTTTTAACTACTTTAGTTAATCTGAGATTTTGATAACTATTTCATTTTTTTTTTCTGATTTTTTTTATTTTTAAAAATGATACTTCTAAACACCAACTCCACCTATGTTCCATGTTCATTCCATACTGGGATAGACTAGAATATTTTAAAATTCAAATGTTTTTTTTAAAATAAAAAATGAAATTATATCATGAAGATTGAAAAGAAACAAATCTAAAGCAAAGATATTTCTCTATAAATAGAGAAAACAAGACCCAATATTACACCAATGTTAAAAACGATACTAATAATTAGGAATTTTTATCTAATACATCAATTAAACTTTCGATAAAGTATGTTTCATGTATACAATTAATGTTATCAAATTTTTTTAAAAAATGAAAAACAAAAGAATTCCATATATACAATTAACGATTTAAAAATTTACTTTAAAAAAATGATTTAAAAACAAAATCTAAAAATGGAGTAAGGAGAAAAAACGATAAATCTAATTTTCTTTATGCCGAACTTTTCTAAAAAATGAAAAACAAAAAACAAAAAATGGATGGTCTGTGATTTTCCCACCAAAAAATAAAATCTGAAGAAGAAAAAAGCCTATTCGAAAATTTTCAGACAATTTGTTTTTTTTTTTTAAAAAAAAAAAAAAAACCTTCTCTACTCTTAAATAAACCAAATTCAAAATAAATTGCATAATTAAAACTTCTAGATTAATAATAACTAACTGTGATGAGAGCATTTTGATAAGATAAAAACAAGGAAAAATGGTAAAAATCCATAAATAAAAAATAAAGATATTTGAGAACATTTTTTAACATATACCCATAAGTTAAGTCCATTTGACACAATTTTCCTTTCCTCCATTGGCATAAGCTATTAAAGAACAGTCGCACATGAAGAAAGAAAGTTGCACAAGAGAACTAAGAAAAGAAACCCCTACTGGTAAATAAATATTATACTTCCTCAGAAACCACGATTCTATCCTACAACTCTTAAACAAACCATAGCAGCTATAAAAGTTTACATAATTTGATGACTGAAGAGACACTAGCCAAGAAACAACTCTTAATTCAAACAGCAATAGCAGGACAAAAATAAATATTAATGGTAGAGTCTCAGAGTAAAAGAAACCACTAATCGGGAATATTCCAGTCGATGACTAACCAAGCTTTTCGAACATGTCAAACGACTATAGACTATTATCACGATAACATTCTAAAATTTTGCTGCGTTTGTATTTATCAAAGGAAACTATTTTGGGCCGATGTCCTTGAGAGCACAGATTTGCTCCTCACCCATTGAAGACATGACAGTCACAATCAGATCCTTCCCCTCAGCAAATCCATCCTTGATCTGCAAGCAACACATGGAACAAGACGATCAATCTTAAGAACTATGCCGCTCATAGCTTTGCATGGAATATATTTATAGATTGCCAGCCAAATAGAAAGTAACCAAAAAAATGGAAGTAATATCTGTTAAAGCTAGTGATCACACAATAAGACCCCACGCTGCAAAGAGGGAGAAACATGTAGATCAACATATCATTATTTATCAACTAACTATTTAACAGGGCCTGTGGATTAGTCTCTTGTGCACAAGAAATAGACACTAATTTAATTCTATTTGCCCTTCATAGTAAAACTAAAGAATAATACAATCTAAGTATGATCGGTTTGGGATCCTTTTCTATCAACAAACTAATATTAAATGCTTGTTCCTTAACCATAAAAAGACTATACATCCGCAATTCAAACACCGCTTTAGCATTTCATGATTTAAAAAAAAAAAAAAAACACTGCTATTTAAACCCTTCTTCAAACACTTATAAACCACATGTCCACATTTTGCAAGAAATTCAAACCCATATTCATGAAAAACATACGCATAATAGAGGAAGGGGGAAATTATATAAAAACAGAAAACCATCACACTCATAAGTCCTAATAATCCCAGAATCAGTATTGAACTCTAGTATACTTCAAGGAGCGGAGGAAGAAATAGTTTCATTGTAACAAGCAATGAGGTCTACCAAGCCATCAAGGCCAATAGAACACAACAGCACAGAGATTTCAACAGCCAAAAAGAAAATATTACCTGGGACAGCAGACTGTCATCGGTTGGAAGCCTCAGGTCATCCTTGGTGTTACCACTGTCTGTCAGCAGGCTAATCTGATAAGTTTTCATTGAAATTAGGGTTAGCCACAGTACTATACATGAACAACCAGGGGTAACTGATATAAGATGTAAACAAAGAGAATTTTATCATACAAATCCATCCTCAGAGATATCAATGAGCTGATAGTCAGTGCGACTGACATGAGGAACCTGTGTTTCATGAATGCAAAAATCAGAAATCACAAACAAACCTACAACTTGCTAAGAAAAGTATGAAATAGAAGGGGAGAAAAGAATTCATACATCACAATTATGTGAAGAGGGGACAATATCTTCAAGCTTTTTAGCAGTGAAAATGTCAATGCCAACAAAGTGACATTTAGCATGTCCGTGCTTTCCAGTCTTTGAGGTTGAAACCTCAACAACCTACAAACGTTAATGCATAAGCCTTAGGTCAAGATTGTCAATTGGAAAACCAATATATAACGTAATCAAATTATACTGAAACCACCAAAGGTAAAAACCCTAGAAAGCAACAGAACAAAATATGATATAGCTTCAAGCAACTCATTACTTTCATTTTAGCTTTTACTAGAATGTCCGTCAATTCAATTTGATCCCAAAAGAAATTTGATCAAGAAAACTAAATGCATGTTTAGGAGTTATTTCTTTTTGTCATATTTAAAATTACTCCAAAACACAATTTTAATCCATCAAAATCAATTCAATGGTTTTTAAATGCATTTTTATACTATTAAAATTGATTTAGAAAGATTAAAAACACTTTTCCAATGATTTTTCGAATCACTCCCAAACATGCCATAAACTACATGGACGACAACATCTAGAAGTAAAATCAGAAGACAAACATAATTAAAAGGCAGAAGAGTGGAAAAAGTCCGTGCAAAAAATCACAGAAACACAATTAACACAAACCAGAGAACAAGATGGGATAAAAGGAAAGGAAAGCCCTTGAAAAAAGTACATACTTAACGCAACAAGAAGAGGAAAATTGAAGCAGAGTATTGAACGAATAGGTATCATGTTAAATAAGAATGGGCGAACGGATGAGGGAGAATTGAGAAATCAGAATGAAAACTATTAAGAACCTTGCAAGGTCTGCCCTTGATGACAATGTAACCATTCTTGCGGATGGTTCCAGCCTGCTGGGGATAAGTCTTGGAAGCTCCGGCGTCGGCCTTGGACTCGAAGTGGTGCTCCTCGTCCGACATGGTTCTGAAGGGAAAAAGAGTTCAAAGAGGGTGATGACGGAAAACTTAAACAAGCTCAGAGACGTGCGACGGAGTGGGTTGAAGAAAAGAAGCGAATTTATATACACGAAAAAAAGGAAGAACAAAGGTAACCAAAAAAGGGGAGTGAGAATCCTAGGGTTTCAAAAAAAGAAAATCGAAAAATTAAATGTTTTGGTGTAAATATTTTGACCGTACGATTACAGAGAACGGTCGACACTGATTTCGCAAATATCTGATTTTCATTTTAATAACATTATTAATAATTATTATTTGATTAAAAAATCAACTATTTTCAACAATAAGTAAATAATATAAATATTCATCTCCAACAATGGATCCGTGGCGCAATGGTAGCGCGTCTGACTCCAGATCAGAAGGTTGCGTGTTCGATTCACGTCGGGTTCAATTTTTTTTTCTTTTTTTCCGAATGAATAATATATTCCAAATTTTGCTTCTTCCTCCATGAATTGGGCTTGGGCTTGTACTACAGGCCGCACAGCCTGAAACTGAAATTACAAATTAAATGAGCTTTTAAAGATTGTTTTAAAATTTTATTAAACATAAAATTTATATTTACATAAATCAAAATTTTAAAAAATTAAAAAAAAAATCACCAAAGAAAATAAAAATTTTAAATTTCTCATAAAGCTACTAGTACTAGTTATAGAATTAAGAATTTGGATATATTAAACACAATTAAAAAGTTAGAGACTAAATAAATCGGGACAAACTTTAAACTTAATATATTGAATCTTCCTTCAATAATTTCTCCGTTGGAAGACATAGTTATTATTGACATATTTTATTACAATTTCACTCCTCAAAATCCAAACTTTTCTATTTGTTAATTTGTGAGGGAAACAAAAGAAGTCTGGTCCAAATATCGATAAATACAACAAAACTATAAGATCAAACAAATTAAAGCTTATACTGCTCTACTAAGCCTTCATATATATATATATATACATACATACATAATAGATTAAGCATGACTTAGAACCTTTTATATCTTCCATCATCTTTTCAACTCTGTATTTATTTTTCCTCTTCTAACTTCGTCACTGCACTTAAATATTCGGCTTTCGCCCTTTGAACAAGCATTGTGACTGGGTAAATAGTTATGAAATCTAACTTAGTAGAGACGTTGAATTGAACTTTTTGTTGTAATCCAATTTCAACTCAAAAAGAGAACTAGAATTAGTTGTGCACATAACTTAGAATTAGAGATAAAGAAAATTTGAAATTCTATCATCAATGGATCTGTGGTGCAATGGTAGCACGTCTGACTCCAGATCAGAAGGTTGTGTGTTTGATTCACGTCGGGTTCATAATCAATTTTAATTTTTTATATAAATATTTGTTGTTGATGGTACAAATCCTCCAAAGTCGCTGGCCACGATCATTTTTAGGCACAGACATCTAATACTTCCATCCTAGTTGAGTTGAATAGCACATACCTTGTTCTAAACTGAAGCCATAATACAGTCTTGTAAATTTTACTGCTTCTACTTTGTCACTAGTTTGATATTTGGCCTTCGCACAGGCACCGTTGTAGAGTGAATAATTCTAAAATCTAAATTAGCAAAAACGTTTAAGTGAACTTTTATCTTCTGAATCTATTTCAAATTTTCAATAGGATCTTAAAGAGTACTCAAGATGTTGTTCACAATCCTTTCGTAGAATAACTAAATAACAATAAAATGTAAAAGAAGAATTAGCAATAAATATAACTTAGTTTAAAAGGATATCTAACACATGTGGATCCGTGGCGCAATGGTAGCGCGTCTGACTCCAGATCAGAAGGTTGCGTGTTCGATTCACGTCGGGTTCAATTCCCTTTTTTATTTTCTTTTGATAAACGAATCTTCCAAATTTTGTTTATTTCTTTCTGGGCTTCGGGCTTTGGGCTTGATTTACTGGCCGCACAGCCCGCAACTGGAATGCCTCAGAATATGAATCTCACCTTTCGAAATTGATGGTGAACAATTGAGAAAGGTAGTCATCAAAAGCAAGTACCATTTCACTCCTCAAATCTAAACTTTCCAGATTTAAATTTTGGGCAAGAGTCATCTTTTGTAATTCAATGGCCATGCCCGACATACCTTATTCTAATCAGACAGAGAGAAGCGAGGAGGCATTGTCTTGTTAATTAGCAGCTTACCCTGTTGAAAATGTAATAGCTATGGTCCGAATAACAATAAGACAATGAAGGACTAAGTTTTACTAATAGACTAAGTTTTGACGTGTAAAAACTAAGACAATGAAGCAGGACTTAAGAAGAACCTTTTCCATCTGCAATTAATGAATCGAAAATGAGACCTGCAGAGCCAGATTCTTCTCCATCGTCTTTCAAGTCTATATTCGTGGTTGCTCCAACCTCCTCACTGCCTTGATATTCAGCCTTCACCCTCCGCACAGGCACCGTTACAGAGTAAATTGTTCTGAGATCTAAATCAGTAGAGACATTAAATTGAACTTTATCTTCTGAATCTATTTCTACAAAATCTGAAAGAGTACTCAAAATGTTGTCCACAATCTTTTGTTTAGCTTCATCATTCACTGCACATCGATCGGACAAGAGAATCATCTTTAACCGCTGCTTAGCAATCGTAGCATTAGAGTTCAATTTAGGAGTTGATGATGGAAAAATTATCCTCCAAGCCAATATTAATCGTTCCAAAAAGTTCATGTTCATGGAACTGAGGATGAAGCTCTCTTGGCTTAAGGATTTTGGTGATCGATCATAATTTGCTGAGCTCTCAACATCTTCCAAGGAGATACTATGTATGCTATCATTTTCATGTGCCATGGTGTGCCATTTTGGCTTCATTCCTTTATTTTCAAATCTTCTATGAACAAAACTAGAGAGGTCCACCTGCAGTGCAATACAAGAATCTCAAATTAAACAAAGTCGTTCTGCAAGTTTTCCAGAAGGTTCCTCTTCCCCCTGCATTCTAAATTTTCTCCATACAAATCACTTTCCAGAAGATTCAGTAACATTTGAGCAAAAGTGTTGGACTATCTCTAGAACTAAAAATAAATTAACGCCAGGTTTTAAAAGGTCTTCATGGCTAGGCATAAAAACATCTACAAACATCGCATAAGAAGCATTGCACCTTCTACTTGAGTGCATAAAAAAAAAAATTTATAGATACACCAACGACGCAACTTGGGAGAAACCAAACCAGAATTAGTATAAATCTTGCAACTATCAGAAATAGAGTCTAAGCGATCTCAACTATTTAAATTCAAACTTGATAATAACAGGAAAACCTGGAGCCATATTCAAGCGTCATCAAGAATTGTTGAGTTAAATCAAGTCCAAAGCGACAGATAAAACTAATAAAGATCTGGAGAAGCAATTAGACGAGTACAGAATGGCGGAACGGCAATCCACAAAATTAGAGTCCAGAAAGTAATAACTAGCAAACTATAGCCATGTTCGATATCAATTAAAAGGCCAGTTGCAAGGCTAACGACTAACCTAGTTCCTTATTTCGAAAATCTATGTCTATTCCATGCATTTGTTAGAGAAATAGAGATGCATTTGACGAATTGCAACAAACTCGGGTGAAAATGAAGATAAGGAAGTTCAGCATTAGAGAAGTGAAACTTAAGAAGAGAATTAATTTTTCAGACCTTAAGAGGATGAAAGAACGTCGGAGAATGCCGTGTATAACAAGAACCTAGTGCTGCAAAAGCCCTTGGATCTCCAGGAATCGCCATTTTCGAGTTTGGTTTTCTTTAACCTCGATTCGTTCTCCCGCGCTTTCACTCTCTTTACCTTACCCGAGCAAACTGGGGACCATTCTATCAGGGTCTGGAGTTGAACAACGGTCGTACAGGGACCTGAAACGACGACGTTCTGCGTCAGTTTGTTCGGTATCAGTATCCAATTAAACGACGGCGTCTACTCAATGACGTGTAATTATTATTATAATTCTTGTTTCTTTTTAAAATGGATGTGACATGTTTAGGAGTAATCAATTATTATTTCCTAACATGACATATAACATTTTGATTAGAAAAGGGAAGAAACTCCAAAAGAACAAGCTAAAAAGAACGCAACTCAACTGGCATGTGATTTGTGTTAGCGAATAAGAAGTTTACAGTTTGAATCTTCTCACTTTTGTTGTATTTTTTAAAAAATAAATAAAAAGAACAAGAAGAAATTAAAAGGGAAAAATGATATCAATAAACATAAAAGTGTCATATTTGAATTTAAAAATATCATGCTGAGCGAGATCGGAGAGATTCAAACTTTCAATCCTTTAATCGATGAAACATGTTTCCTAGTGGAGATTCAAACTTTGACCTCATAGTCAAGAGTTTATGTCTCATGCCAATTGAATTATGTTGGTATTAACACATGCCATAATTAGTTAAATTATGCTTGAGTTGCCATCATGATCTAATATTCTAAAAAATAAACTTGCATAAATTTGAATTTAGTTAAATTACAACTTTGGTCCCTATGGACTATTTGTAAGAGTTTTATCAAGCCATAAATTTGAATTTAGTTAAATTACAAGTCATCATTAGTGGGTCTACATCTACCATCAATTATATTGGTTCTTATTGAGATTAAGAGTATTGAGGATCCAACATTAGAAAAATAAAGAAAATTCACAAGATACATAAACTACTACTACTCTTATTGTAAGTTAGTTTTGATAAAAAAAAAAAAAAAAAAAAAAAAAAAAAAAAAAATTATGTTTATCTAATAGAGTGAAAAAAAACCAAACAATGTTAGATATTATATTAAATTTGTTTTTACATATCAGATTAAGTTTTTGAGTTAATTGGTGAATTGAGATGGCATTCGAGCAAGTTATTTTAGGATGTCCTAACTTTTAAGTCAATCGATGATTTAAGAAACAAAACCAAAATACAACCTCGACCTACATTACTTTTGTTTTCCGCTATATCGCTTTCCACTTTGTAGAAACAAAGTAAAAACAAGATAATGTTAAACAATCTATCGTATGTATTACTTTCTTGAGGGGAAAAAATGTAATATTAAACTACTATATTCTGCTTTAAAACATTCGTTTAGGTTTTTCTTTCTTTATAAAAAAATAATTAAAAAAAATCATTAGGTAATATTATTCCTCTCTCATTCTTACAAATGCTTCCAGAACTTTATGTCAACATAAAGATATGAAATTTTATATAATTCTCACTAACTTTAACCAAACAACTTATTTAACTTTTACGAAAAACTGAAGGTACTCTAAATAAAGTCAATAAAAGCATAATTGTTTATCTATAAAAAACTAGAAAAGAAAAAAAAAATTAAAAACTTTTATACCCCCTTAACTACTAGTCTCTTCATAATCTATCAGTTCTGCTATTTCATGTTTCCTCACTTCCAGAAAGAGATGCTCAGCTAGACACGTTGAGAAGTATTACATTTTATAGTTCATCTGGTTCTGTCACTCCTCCATGAGAGAACTTAACATTGGACCAGAAAAAGAAAACAGAAGATCTACAAACCTCATCAAAACAATATCTATAAAGGGGACAAGATTCAAATTTCTATTTTTGGACAATGCAGATGGAACAATGCAGCGTATGTAACCACAGGATTCATTTACCTGCTTCCTTAATGATAATCTGGCAATGTGCCATAGTTTGAATATCAGAATTCTTCTACCCTAACGGCGTCATGGGGCTTTTCATATGCATCTTTCGATCTCGACTTCTTCACTCCTGCTGTGAACCAGACCTTATCAGATTTGTAGCCCTCAACCGACACGCTTGTCACTTTCACCCACACAAGGACTTTTGTCTTCATTCCTTCAATGCTTGTAAGCTTCCCTCTCTGAAGAGTTCCTTTCACCCTTGTTGCATATCTGACTACAGAGGAATCCTTGAAGCTAATCTCACAAACGGATGGTAAGTAGACAATCAGCCTGGATGTAGATTCATCAAATTCATAGCAGGTCATGTTCTGAGGAAAGAGGCCGGGTGGTAAGTTGTACTCGCGAAGTAAATCCGGCAAGCTCTTCAATGGCTTTCCTGTGGGAAGAAAAAGCTTTGTTGAATACTCAGATGGGTTGTGATTTTCTTCAGTATTATGCTCATGTAAATCTCTTAAAACTTAACACAGGATATGAGAGGCAGTCAGAAGGGAGTGAAAGATAGTTTGATGTGGTATGAACAACATAGATATGCAGAAAGGGCACAGGCAATAACTCATTCAAAAGGAAATGGAAAAACGAAAGGGGAAACTTCATTCATAGGGACTTTTTGGAGAAGCTGAGAGACCAGGTGGAGATTATCCATTAATCCTGCACTTCCCACAGAATGCAACCAGATATTGCAGCAACATTGTCCATCAATCCAGCATTGAAATATACAGTGATTCTAATATAAAAGGAGATAATGTGCAAGAGGTCACCTTTTAGCTTGTTGAAAATCCACTTTGCCTTCTCTTCAACGGTATTAGAGAAAGTCTGCCACAAAAAATTACATATATGAGATTCTAACCAAGGTGTAAGCTTAAGATTTTCCTATACATAAATGGAGTGGTGCTCAGAGTTTTAGCTGATTCCAATCAACTTGAATAAGTTATGAGCATCCAGATATAGTCTGCTTTTGCCGTGTTTACATCAAGCGTCGTATTTGACATTAGACAATCAACATCTCTTTAACAGAAACATTGCAAAAAGATAATTCCTCACTTGTAACAGAAAGATTCCATATCAACATCCCCTTAATAGACCATGGAATTTTCTCAGTATTTCTCCCAAGGTTTTTTCCAATCAATCGACCAAACCCCAATGACCCATTCAGTCCATTTTCACTTCCATCATAACCCTATCGGTGAATCCTCTGATTAATGGAAGAAACCAACGGATCTAGCCTTAATCTTAGCAGTAGACAATAAACAAAGAAAAATCAGCACAAATCCACAGTTAATGACAATCAAGTGAAGCTACATTACTCAAATCTCAAAAAACATAAAGAAACCCAACACCAAAATCAAAGAAAAACACAGGCAGAGACCAAAGGGTACCCAATAAACAAACGAACAAACAAAATTAACAAATACAAAGCATAAACTAGTCCATAAACTCACTTGGAAATCATCAGTGATGTTAGCGAGTTCCTCCTTAGCTTTCTTTGAAATCCACAAGCTCCCAACCTTTAAGCTGCCCACTTTAGTCAAAGCCTTCTCCATTTTTGAAGCAAGGACCGGCGTTAACTTCCTCTAGAGCACGGCGGCGAGAGAAGAAAATGGGGAAATGGGAACCACACCCATATAAATCTGAAGCAACCTGAAGAAGACAAAGACGGTAGCGCTACTGTCAAATGTGAATTGTGGCGCTCTACGTTCTGTTCTGCGCTGTTGCTTGTGTTGAGGAGTGTGAAATGGAACCGGGAGGGTAATTTGGTAAATTGGCTGGCGTGGAGCTAATCTTCTGGCTTCTCAGCGGTTTTATTGTTATTTGCCATTTGCTATTCTAATGTCAGCGCGGGATTGATTTTCTCAAAGGCCCTTCAAAATTAATTTAATGTTTTTTTTTCATCACAGGAATCACCCATTTTTTCAAATATATATATATATATCAAATTAATTCGCCTATTAGATTTAAAATTAAAATTTATGTATATCATTCCATTTTGAATCTAACATATCTAAAAATTTTAAGAAAATGTCGAAGAGGTCAGAGACCTCTTTAAATACATAATTAAAAATTTATAAATTTATTATACACAAAATTGGAAGTTTATGAACGGATTAAATATATTTTAAAATTTATGAAACTATCAAACACAATTCAAAGTTCACGAAACTATTTTTAGAAAAGGTTGACTAAAAATTCAAATGTTTCTTTAAGATAGGTGAAAATCATGATAGAAAAATTGAGAGAAAACAAGTACAAATTTCAAAATATATAAAACTAAAAACAAAATTGTTATCAAACTAGACCTAAATTTGTAATTTTAAGAAGTGTTTGAATAGCTAAATAATATATTAGACACAACACTAAAAGGTTAAGAACCATATTAGACACATTTTAAAATAAATGAATCTTTCACACACATAATTAAAAAGTTAAAAAATCTATAAGACACTAAGTTCATGAACTAAATAAACACAAACTTCAGTAAAACTAAAATTGTAATTAAACTAAATAGAAAACAAATACATACAAGAGATGATGGGTGGAAATAAAGCAAAAATAAAATTGAATGTACATAAAGGTTTCCTTTGTGGATGACACCTACACACAATGAAATAGTACAATGATTTTCGTATTGGGTGTTTGGAGTATTAAGTGGAGTTCTGAAATATGAAGTTAATATATTGGAGTTAGAAAATTTGTATTTGTGGCACAGAGTGGTTTAGTCTAGAGTTAGGAAACATTATACGGAAAGAAAGAGAAAAATATGAAATTGTTCGATAAATATGCAAACTTATAGTAAACTATTATGGAACCAACAAATAAAGAACACAAAAAAACGTAAAAAATAAAGAATCGTCATACAGATTTACGTAGTTAGCTACACCTACGAGGCATAGGGATAACAATTTATTAGAGATAATATTTTAAGTTGCATAATAAAAGTACATCTATGGTTAAAGAGTTTATATAGTAGAATTTTTTAAACCTTATGGTCAAAATCATAAATAACATAAATATGTCAAATACAAATTCAATTTAAGTTCTAGAGACAGTTGCCCTCAAATCCTACCAGGGCGCATCGCCTCTGGACCTCGACTTACCGACCAGACAACAAGACTTTTTTACTTGACGTTTAGATTGTTACATATTAAATTTGAGATATTTCAAACCTAAAAACTATCGAAATAAATCAAATTGAGTTATTTATCACCAACTTATGAACTACATACAAATCGATGTGGGTGGAGAAGACAGAAATGGAATAAAAAAGGAGACGGAGTGTTAGGGAAAAAATTTCCTTCTTTTATTGGAATCGTGAATCGAAAGACACGGAATGATTCGAATAGAAGATTGGATGATGAACATGAATTGGCACATGGGATGGTGGGCTCCACTCTACATGGTTTACAGCTCAGAAGTCCATAAAGACATACCTTATTCTTTTAAATTAAAAAATAAAATAATAAATCTCGTTGCAGAAGTTTTTAAAAAAAAATTTATAAATATATAATATTAAATTAAAAAATTACTATAAACTAAAAAAATATCAAACTATTATAAATATAAGAAAATTTTACAGTCTCAATGATAGTCCGTACAACGATAAAATTCTATCACGGTCTATCATTAACAGACTGTAAAATTTTTATATATTCGTAAATAGTTTGACTCATTCTTTTATAATTAAAAATAATTCTAATAAATTTTAAGTTTATTATCAATATAAAAAACATGAGGCATAACTTTTTAC
The DNA here is from genome assembly GCA_002890555.2 of Lagenaria siceraria. Taxonomy (NCBI): domain Eukaryota; kingdom Viridiplantae; phylum Streptophyta; class Magnoliopsida; order Cucurbitales; family Cucurbitaceae; genus Lagenaria; species Lagenaria siceraria. The sequence continues at coordinate 26,232,671 of CM016484.1, forward strand.
AGACGATAAGAAAGTATTGATAATCTTGCAAAAAAAGAAAACAGAGGATCCTTATGAGGATATTTAATATTTCCCAACTTGGTAAGTTAAAATTGTAGTAAATATTTCACCGTGTAAAATGGGTCTGTATGAGTTGAACCACACAGCTGCCGCATTCTTTTTAAACGTTTTTTTGTCCTTTTTTTTTTTTCTCATGTCTTTTTTCCTTTTAGTTTTTCGTTTTCTTTCTTTTGTTTTTCCTTTTTATTTTTTAACACTTTTCTGGTCTTTTTTTTTTAGTTCTTTTCTTTCTCGTTTTTCTCTTTTTATATTCTTAGCTAATGGAATGGAATATTATAATATTTTAATTATTTAAAATGTATATTATATTGTAATTTATTCTATTTCTTTAATATTTTAAATTCAATTAAGTACTAATGATGGATAAAAGGGGTAAAACAAAATACATTGATTAGGTTCCATAGTCCACATGTTTGTTGTTTGCAAGAATAGCAAAAACACAACCCAACCCACATGTAAAAGATGCCATCAATACTGATATGTACTTGATACATCCCAATACATTTGATACACTATTGATACACACTTTGTATATTTGACTTATATACTTTATATACTTGATAATGATGCATTTGACTGATATACTTGTCAATCATGCACTCGTTTATACTGCTGATAAACTTGATACAATTTACTGATATACTTGAAAATGATGTACTTGACTGATAAAATGCTTATAAATTTGTCAATCGTTCATTCGTTTATACTGCTGATAAACTTGATAAATGATGCACACTCTTTATACTGCTGATACACTTGACTAGTATACTCCTGATATAGTTGGTTGATATATTGATGATAAACTTGATAATGATGCATTTGACTAAGCTGATATACTTTATAACGATACACTTAGTTTTTTTTTTTTTTTTACAAAAAAAAAATGGACTATTCACATCAACAGCAGCCTCAACAGATCCCCCACCCCACCTCATGTCTCTCTTTCACCAACCAACACTCCTCCACACCATCTGTCATCACCCACCACTCCACCTCCCCGCCACTTACCTCCGTCGACTGTCGCACGTTTGGTCGCCCATCGTCGCCTCTCTCCCCCCCTCTGAACATCTCTCTTTCACCAACTAACACTACTCCACACCATCTACCCCAGTCACTTCTCCACCTTTCTGCCGCACATCCGGTTGCCACTTTCCTATCCCTCTATCAATTACAAAAAAATCAAATATGGGTGACACCTACAAAATAGCATATTCAAATTGCCACTCATTGCAATTTTTTTATATTTTTAATCTATGATATTTGAGTATTTTTTTCTCATTTTAGTTGTTAATATTTTGTAAGTTTTAGTTTCATTCCTTACATATTTGAAACTTTGTCAACTAATTCCTTACCCCATCACACAATATTTTAGAAAAATGAGGTGACCTGAATTCAAAAGTAGTTTTTTTTTTTTTTACAATATATAAAGTAGAGGAATCAAATATCTAACATTAAGATTAATAACATAAATACTATAAGATATGCTCATCTTAGCCGTGGTAATTTTTATTTCAGTTGTCCACATTGGTGTATGTATCAACATTTTAATGAGTCAATTTTTGACAAAAACAAATAATTTTTAGTCAAGTTAATTACTATCGCAAAATAATTTTAAATGTCTAATTTCAATCTTGGTATAAATCTTAAATTTAGTTTATGTTATTAGTTTATTATTGATTTTGCCAAACAAAAATAAAGTCTCTAAACATTTTTTCTATAAATTTTGAAATATTCACATTGTGTCTTTTCTTACCTGAAGTATTATTACTATTTTTTTTATCTTTTTATTTAAATTAATCTTGAAGGATTAAATTTAAAATTTAATTGAAAGTATATGAAACAAATTTAATTTATGAAAAGTATAAAATGAAATTTAAATAAATAAAAGTACCCGAACTATTTAAAATTAAAATGAAACTCACATAGGACTAAAATAATTTTTTAACCTACTTTTATTTACTTCTCTCTTATTGTGTTCAATTTTTTTAATCTTAATTTTAAATGAAGTGTTTGACTTTATAACCTAAATATTTGTCTTTTATATCTGATAGCAAATGTCTATTTCCTATTATAAATTGTATTTCGACTTCACATCATCATTTTATTCATGATTTTTTAAACATTTTATAATAAAAAAATTATTTGAAATTTTTTGCCCAACTTGGTTGTGATGATAGTATAAAATTCCACGCGACTTGATGAGAAATCAATATTTCTATAATTTATATTATATTAAAATCTATATTATATTAAAAGAAGTAAAATGGGGATAATCTTTAACTTTTCATTTTACACTCCATTTTTAGATATATTTCTATTTTGTCCTCAATTTCTATTTAAAGGCAATTCACAAATCAATCTCTATATATAGAGAAAAAAATATATACCATCAAAGAAGGTATCTCATCTATAATTATGAGATTTATGTTTTATTTCATTTTTTAAAATATAATTATGGGACGACAAGATTGAGTTACAAGACATACAACCACAACCTAGAGATTTGTTAATCTATATTTTTGTATTGCTTTTCAATTTTTTTTTCTTTAAAAGTAATTCATTTAGAGCCAAGAACAATGATAGTTAATTAGCGTGCATAATGAAAAAAAGCAAAGATCGAAGAAAGTGGAAATAGTGATATAACTGTGTTATCAAATAATATGGGCTTCCATCTCAAAACCAATTGACAATGGGAGAAGTAGCTCATCTATCTTATTAAGAGTATGGGATCCCTTGATTTTTTCACACGCCCCCTCAAGATGGTGCCTCTTTTGGGTTCACCATTCTTGATCAGATCCCAATTTCATTTTATTGGACCGAATACCCATTTGGGCTTTTATGGGCTCTGATACCATATCAAATAATATGGGCTTCCATCTCAAAACCAATTGGCAATGGGAGGAGTAGCTCATGTGTGTGTTTTTTTAAAAAAATAAAAATAAAAATAAATGATGAACAAATCACTTCATGCAAATTGAAATATGTTTAATCATGTTTTGAAGATTAATCCGAGTTTTACCTTAATTTGATTGATTTGACATGTAGATTTTTAATAATATTTTGTTCGTTTATAGATTAAAATTTGATTTTTTTTTTAAATCAGAATCTTCAAACAGGTTTCTTTTAAAAAATTATTAAATAAGGTACGTGGTTTTTTTTTTCTCTTTCCTTTTTTAGTATTGTTTCCTATCTCTTTTAAAAAAAAATTGGGTTGAAAGTTGCTGAATTCAAATTCAGCAACATTTAGTTGAATATGTTTATTATATTTTATATTTTATGAATGCTTGAAAACAAGATTTTATATCTAAACAATTTTATTTTATTTTGATATACAATTATTTTTCATCACTTCTTTTTTTAGTATTATTTGTCATTTTTAAGTATTATGATGTGTCTAGATTTGTTTCTTAGCACATTTTGAAATACAATCAATAATTCTATAAATTCGTTTTATTTTGATAAACACATTTGTTTGTGTTGGAAGTTGAAACAATGTTTTTTATTTTTTTTGTCCATTTCTTTAACCTTTCTATCTATTTTTTAAAGATTTGATGAATAAAAGGGTTTTATTTTTACTATTCAATTTAAATTAGGAGAGATTTAGTTGAATATGTTAATTATTTTACCGTGGTTAAGTTAATGATGTAAAAATATTAATATTTAAGGAGAAACTAATTTTTTTATAAAAAAAAAATAGAGAAAATATTTGCAACACTGGAAGCTGTGGTAATGGTGGCACCAACAAAGCCTCCTTTATGAAGAATATGGATGATACTGTCTGTTTGCTTTCATCCTCTCATTTGTGCTCTACAGTGACGCCACGTTTTTTTTTCCTCTAAATTAGATATCAGACAACCTTCACATTTTTTTCTGTCATGTGACGAGCTAGTGGACCCTCCATTTTGTAAAAAAAATAAAAAATTAAATTTCTCATCTTAACTCTGTAGAAATTGTGAAGCCATATTATTTTCCACACATTTCATTAGTAAAATATTATAAAATTTTCTTCTAAGGTATCTATCAGTCTTTATCATCATGTCTATTGAATTGACAATTCAGAACAAAGCAATAATAATATTACTTTCTTCAAAAACTATTTTATATTAAAGACAAAATACTTTTTCAAAAAAACAAAATAAATAATAAAAAGCAAAATATATTTTGGTCTTTGGAGTAAGATTATGGTGTTTCAAAATATACAATTCTACCAACGGTTTGGATCGCATTTTTTTTTATGGATATGGATATTAAATAGGGTTGTTTTTAAATATAGTAAAATTTTACTATCCATCAGTGATAGATCGCGATTGAATTCTATCGTTTAGTGATAAACAGCGATAGAAGTCTATAGCAAATCGGGCGAAGGATTGGCCCCAAGCTTTGCATTAAAAAAGTCCACATCTTTAAAATACTAACATTTTAAAACTCTAGTTAGGAGGCCTATTGGAGTTCTTGATATACTTCAACTTTGTTCAGTAAGCATTTCATGGTTAAAAAGGCTCAGGTCTCGGAACCCCGAGTAAAAATCCTACCTGTATGGAGGGTATTAGAAAACACAAGTCAGATGGGTTAAGGTTCCCTAGACAATAATATTTGAGATTTTAAAAAGTGAAATCCTGTAAAACAAACAAGAATCTTTAATATTTGTTTGAAATCTTATGGCAAAGCCTGTGAAACAAACATATGCCCTTAAGGTCTCTTTAGTTTAAAATTTCATAGATGTTTAAAACAAATTATGTGTTGGGTGAATAAAAAGACTATTGTATTTAATTGTGCATGAGAATCAATTGTTGGAATGAGGGACTCAATATCTAGGCTCAAAGGGGCGAGTGCATGTCAGTTGACACTTAGGCCACATTTACCCTAGATGAAAAGTAATCCATCAATGGTAATGTAAAAAGTTGGTCCCCAATGATTACATTTGTAGTTGTTTACTTATGTTCTGTAATCGTATAAATTATGGGGTCCGTCTTTAAATATGTATTCAAAACATGCAATCTAATTGAGGAACAAAATGTGTTCAATCTGATTGTGTTTGAAAATTACGTGAGACCCACTACTTTTATCGTTACTGTTACAGATATTGTTGCCATAACAATATGAGAATTATGAATATGTCACGTTTAATGATACCTTTACTTTTACTGTTATCGTTATTGTAACTACTAGGGTCAATACAGTAACAGTAACAGTAAGTGTGACAAATTCGTAATTCTACGTAAACGCGATTAAAAGCAATCTAATTACATTTGCAATTCAGGCTCATTACAATTGTTCCATCAATGAAATTCCATTACAATTACAACAATTTTTATTACGGTTTGGTAAACGTGACCTTAATTAAACTCATTTGGGAAAAATCATAATAATAATGATAATAAGAAAAATTATTTTAAATAGAAAAATATCAAACTATTTACGGTAAAATTTTTCTATATTTGTAAATAGTTTGACTCATTTTTCTATATTTGAGAACAACCCCAATAATAATAATAATACTAAAACAATGGTTTTAAATTACAACAATGTACTATTAAGAAATGAATACTTACATTAAGTTGATTTAACTAATATTAAAATGAATGAATTAATTAATTTTTTTAATATATTATTAGTTACATTAATTCAATATATTATTCTCCTTCGAATTAAATTAAATAAATACACAATTACTTATTTATTACTATTGAATTTTAAATTTTAATAATTATAATTCAATACTATTAATTATAAAATTATTTTGAATCCATTAATTTTAATTAAATAATATAAATAAATAGTACAAAAAAGAAGGTATGAAAAAAGAACAAACTATGATTGGTTAATTTTCACTTTAGACCATAAACGTCCGTGGTTATTGATGGTAAAGATTACAATATACCATTAAACTTTGAAAGATTGCGGAGTCTATTTGATTAAGGTATATTAATTTGGTATATTTGGCATTTTTAGTTTGTAAATTTATTAGACAATTTGTTGAAAGTTTTAGTACTTTTTTTTTTTTTTTTTTTTTTTTTAAAAAAAATTTAGTACCTATTTATTACTTTTGAAAGTACAAAATGTATTTAGGGATGACAAATATACACGTGGAGTGATCAGATTTTTGCAAGGATCTGATTAGAGTATGAGAGATATATTCAGGATCTTTTTGGATCCTCATTGAAGACGGGGAGAGTGTGAATCTACTCTAAATTAATATTTAATATTTTATAAAATCCTCAAACTTACCTATAAATTAATTTATTGTACAAATTAACACATATAGTTATATAAACTAAATTTGATATAAAGATATAATAATATTAAATTGATAATGACCAAAATACATGTGATACAAATTTAAATTTATATTAGACTAATAAGTAATTTACAAATTTAAATTTTATGTTGGTATAACATAAAATCTTCGAATCAACATTCCCATACAAGAATTCGGCAAGACATAGTTTATTTAAATATTTTTAGACATTCTTAAATATTATCCCTTCAAAACTAACAAAACATCTAAAATATTGGATATCTAGGACTCTAAATATTTGAAGATTTCAAACAACAAACAACTTATTAGAATAAAATTATTTCGACTATTAAAAAAACATAATGAAAATTAATAAAGAGACCTATGTGGAGATTTGTCTCTCGACAAAGAATCTTGGCCTCCAAATGAGATGGAGACCTAATGTCCCCTATTGGACTAAGATGAAGAGTCTCTCTCGTCTTTATTCAATCCATTATTAACTCTAAATTTATTAGACACAAACTTGTAATTTAACAAATTTGAGAGAGGAATAGAGAGAGAAAGGGTGTTAAGTTATCAATTGTGGAGTAGGAAGGTTGATCGTCACATCAAATCAACTAATTGGGCCAATTACGAGAAAAACTTTAACTATTTTATTTACTTTTTTGTTGCTTATAATGCAAAAATATACCATCAATAAGATTAATTGCACTAGTTGAGAATCCACAATTTCATTTATAAAATACACAAAGTTACTCTTCTAATAACCAGTTGGTTGTGAAATAAAATCCATATTTTTTTAAGAAAAATAATTGAGTCTAGGTTATGTTAGCACCCATTTGTATATATCCCCTAGAATCATAAAGGAAAATAACAATAAAAAAATTATCACGTATAACTTATGGTTAGACACCCGCACAAAGTTGGATATCAAAGCGCTCATGAAACTCAAATAGACAATTGTTTTTCTTTAATTTATCTCGATTAGTTGATAACATTAAAATTTCATCCCCATGTCGATATTTTCACGTTTTCATGGACTCAACATCGACATAATGAGTAAATCAATATTTCCATTGTATCGCACAAAAATCTATGAATAAACATAAAAAATAAGCAACAAAATGTCACTAATGTAAACGTAATATAAATAATAGACATCTTCACCTGTTTAAAAATTATAAAATATTTATTTACTAATTTAAATTTATTTTTTGAATTTTTTATTTTTATAATTTTTCTACTAATATCCATCGAAATCAACATTTCAATAGAAATTTCTGTAAAATTAATACTTCAATATTTCTATCTTGATTATATATATATATATATATATATATATATATATATGAGGAGAAAAACCAGATTATTGTGAAGGTTGTGAAGCTCTCAATAATGGCGAACAACCCTATCCGTTGTGCACCATCTTCACAAACCGATGAAAAACTCATAGACAGAAATCGAAGAAAGGAAATGGAAGATCTTTTTTCAACACTCAATTCTCTCGTCCCCCATCAAAGCTCAACGGTTTCTTTCCATTTTAATTTATTTCTATTATTATTTGGGAATAACCCCAAGCAATTTTTTTTTTTTTTTTTTAATAATCTTTTATTTGCAGGAAGCAAGAACGATGGTGGATGAGCTAGAAGATGCCACAAATTACATAAAAGAATTACAGAAAAACATTGAGAAATTAAAAGAGAAAAACGAGAAGCTAATAATGGGAAAAAATAAAAAAATGGTAGAAAAAGATAGAAGAAGAAAAAGCAAACCCAAATTATTGGAGCATGTTAAAGCTCATGAAGTGGGTTCTTCAGTGCAGATCTTTTTGACTACTGGTTCAGATTATCACTCTATTATTCATCAAATCCTTATCCTCCTCCAAGATAATGGAGCTGAGACCGTCAATGTCAATCAGACAAGGGTCAAAGACCGTGTTTTTCACAGGATTACTGCACAGGTAATTTATTATATACTCGCTAATTTAAATATCGTTTAGTAGTTATTTAGTTTCGAAAATTTATTATTATTATTATTTTTGTAATGGTAACATTATTTTTTGTTTTCCATTATCTGCATTTTAATTCAAATGAAGTGCAAAAAATCAAGACTCTTTTTAATTACTATTTGATTTTTTGTTTTTTGTTTTAAAAAATTAAGTTTATGACACTCTTTTTACTTCTAAACGTCTTAGTTTGTTATTTTCTTTTATCTATATTTTTAAAATTAAACTAAATTTTAAAGTTATTATATATATATATATAAAGTTAACTTTTTTTTTTTTGTTTTTTGAAATTTAACTAAGAATTCAATTTTTTTTTACTTAAGAGATGAAAACTATTATAAAAAATTAAGAGAAAATAAATTTAATTTTTAAATATAAAAAACTAAAAATTAAATGGTTATTAAATGTAACCTACAAAATTGATTTCTAAAAATTTGTTTTTGTTTTTTTTTTAATTCGACTAGAAATAGAAATTCGTCTTTCACATGGTGAAAAAACAAGCACATAAAAGGATATTTATTTTTATTTGTTATGTTATTTTCTTTTTAACTTTTGGTCCCTCACACAAATTGATTGGATGAAATGTGTTTAATTCATTTAATTGATTATTATTAAGAGGACATCTTGTTGTTCTACAGTCGAAAATTTGATTTCCCACCATAAACTTGTGAATTTCAAAAAGGGAAGGAAAAAAAAAAGTCACGTGGGTATCTTGTTCTATAAACTGCAAAAATAATTCACGTACGGAAAGTTTTTTTTTCCTCTTTATCGTTTTTTTTCCGTCGTATGAACATTTGCGTTTTGCTCTGTTTGAAGAAAACTATTTTATTTTTTGGAAAATTTTTACGGTTAGAAAAAATGTCAAACTATTTACAGAAGATAGAAAAAAAAATACTGATAGACATTGATAGACTTCTATCAACATCTATCAGTGATAGACTACTACCATTTCTATCACTATAGACCCTGATAGACTTCTATCGGCGTCTATCACAAACTATCTAAAAATTTTGCTATTTTGTGTAAATAGTTTTTCTCATTTTTCTATTTTTAAAAACTCTCATTTTTCTTTTTTTTTTTTTCAAAATTATGTTTGTTTTATTTTATTTTATTTATTTTTTTTCATGATTTTCATCCTCTTTAGGTAAATATTTGAATTATTAGTTTAAAAATACAGAAATATATTTCTAAGACTAACTATTATCATTATTATTTGATCTTATTTGGTAACTATTTTATTTTATTTTTTTAAAAAAAGTTAAGCCTATTTCTTCACATTTTAAAGATGTTTTTAAATATAGGAAGATGAATAAAAATATTTACAAATTATATAACAAAATTTCGTTGTCTATCGTGACACATATAATAGTCTATTACGATCTATTGCAGATAGACAGTGAACTTTTGGTATACTTATAAATATGTTCAGCATTTTGTCATTTAAAATAATTTCTCTTTTCTTTTACGATGGTTTGCATATTCCTAAGTACAAGAGTCGAATTCTAGCAAAACTCCAAAAACAAAAACTACCTTTTTTTTGTTTTCAAAATTTGACATGTTTTTTTTTTTTAAAAAAAAAAGTTGATAAAAAAGCAGATAGCACTGCAAGAAATTGAGAGGTAAAAGAGGTGTTTATAAACTTATTTTTAAAAAACTAAATAGTCACCAAATGGGATCTTAGTTTTCAAATTTTGGTTTAAATTTTGAAAATGTCCCTTAAATGCAAACAACAAAACAAATAAACAAATAGACGAAAGTAGTGTTTGTAGACTTATAATATTTTTGAAAGTGATTATGAAATTATTAGAATCACTATTGTCATTTTCCAAATCACTTAAAAAAATGCTTTTAATATTCAGAATAGCATGAAAAATGTGCACAAAAGTGTAAAATTAAACTTTGAATTGATTTTGAGTGATTAAAAGTGTATTTCAGAGTGATTTTAAATATGACAAAAATGATTTTAACCATTTCAAAATCATTCCCAAACATGGTATTAATATTCAAAAATGAAAAAGTTATCAAGTGGAGTCTTGATTTTTTAAATTGTATTACTTTCTCACAATTTCTCTACAACACACTTCATTTTTCTTAAGGTAACATTTGAATTCTTAACCAAACTCCAAATAGAAAATAAGTTTTCAAAACTATTTGTTTAACCATTTAATTTTTTGGTTTTAAGTTTTTGAAAATTAAGCTTTTAACCATCTCTTCTACCTCTAAATTTCTTGCTCCGTGACTACTGTTTACCAATATTTTCAAAAAATCAAGACAAGTTTTGATATATATATATATATTTGAATTTGACTATGAATTCAACTCTACTTAAGAAATATGCAAACCATTGTAAAAAATTGAGAGAAAATAGACTTAATTTTCAAAAAGTGAAAACCAAAATTTAAATGATGATCAAACAAAGCCTTAGTTTCCAAATTTTGGATTTTAAAATAATTTCTATAAAGTAGATAACAATTTAAAAAAAATAAAAAGGAAATTTTTAAAAAATAGAAAAATAAGGAAAACTATTTATACAAAATAACAAAAATTTTAGATAGTTGTGATAGACGCTGATAGAAGTCTATCAGAGTCTATCAGTGATAGAAATGATAGAAGTTTATCACGTATGAATGCTGATAGAAGTCTATCAACGTTTGTCGATATATATATTTTTTTTATTATTTTCTATAAATAGTTTGACAATTTTTCTATCGAGTGAAAATTTCCCAAAATAAAAATGGATCAAACGCCTAAATTTTAATATTGGTTTCAGCCATAAATTTCATGCTTAGAGGTTAGTAGGAAAATATCTTTCAACATGAAAATAGCTTGCATTATCTGATCTTCTTGGCGTACCATATCTAAATAAAAATTAAAATATATATATATATATTTTAGGGTAAAATGTTGTTTTAAACACGAAATAAAAGTTATTGCAAATATGCTTTAAGTTGTCCTCGTTCACTGTCGGTAAATGTAAGAATTAATTTAACCAATTTCTTTGTCGTGTATTATTTCTCGTATTTCCTAACTTGGAATACACTATGATAGAATTAACATTATAATGCAAATAATAATAATAACAAAAATTCATGATGATATTTTGAAAATTTAGGTGGATGGAGAAGGAATGGCCCCAAAAGATGGTAAGAAAATTTGTGAGATAGTGAAGAACTTTGTTTCAGAGTATAAAGATGGCGATGCACTCTAATTATATTTCGACCACAACGTTAAACTGCTCGTGAAGATTTATGATGTCTTTTCTCCTCTCTTTTATTGATAATACTTCAAATTATGGCATTTAGTATTTTCTTTAGTTTGCATTATTGTAATGTATCATAACCCTTTGCATCGTGAACTTCTTAGACAATTATTTGCTTCCTTATTTTCATTTAACGAGGACTTTGCCCTTTCTTTTAAGTCAAAACTACAATTATAATTTTTCTAATGCTAAACAATGTCGAAAAAAAACTAGAACAATTTCAACAAATGTTATCGCAACGCGAACTTTTTGTTAAAAAAATATTGTCAATAGTTAACTACAGGGTTTTGTTTATGTTAAAATGTGTAGTGTTGATAGAATGGACATCTACCGATACTTAGTATGTTAGAATAGTAATAGAGAATTATAGGAACTATCTCGTTTGAATTATGCTTGTATATAGGCTAATTGTCAAAAATAGCACAAATTTTTTTTTCATCTTTTACCAATAGCAATCTTTTTGCCAATTGTTTTAATAACATGTCTTGATGCTATCTCGATCGGAGTCGATACCGAGACAAAAACAAAGCTTTTAAAAAGGGCACATTTGAATAATCAATTTTGTGCTCGATGAAAACCTTGACCAGCTAGATAAGGATAAGGACAAGGACTACCACGAACGCCATGATAAGACTTATGGAGTATAAATTTTTAAGATTTTATTGTTTTGATTTTATAGGTGAGATTTAGATTTTCTTTTTTTTTTTTTTTAGAGATTTTATGAATATTTTAGATTTTTTGTGCCTTTAAATGTGAGGACTTTTTTTTTAAAAAAAAAAATTAAATAAGAAAATCTAATATAAACGACTAGAAAGTTAATTGGGGACAACAAAAAAAAAAAAAAAAAGAAGAGAATAAATTATTCCTACCTCTTGAAAGAAAATTGACCATACAAAATGCAAGAACAATAGCCCAAAACTTTTACATCTTTTTTTTTTTTTTATCTATTTTTTTATTCAGTCTCGGTTAATGTCCAAGAAGTTGGTAATTTGGATGTACTATTAAAAAAGTTTAAAAAAAATTATTTTGATTTTGATATTGATTCTTGTTAAGATGCAGCGAGTCATTAAAACAAACACAAAAATTTTTTATTTTAATTATTATTTCTGACAAATACACACATATGCTACCGTTTTAATAGTATACTTGCTCTGATTTCCTAAAAAAAAAAATACTACTTTCTAAGAGGATTTTTAAAAATAGAAAAATAGGAAAAATTATTTACAGAAAATAGCAAAATTTTTAGATAGTTGTGATAGACGCTGATTGAAGTCTATTAGGGTCTATCAGTGATAGAAATGATAGAAAATAGATGCCGATAGAAGTCTCTCAATGTCTATCAATATTTTTTTTTTTTTGCTATTTTCTATAAATACTTTGACATTTTTTTTATATGTGAAAATTTTCCTATTTGCTATTGTTTAGGCCATATTTTAAAAAAGTATTATTATTTGTCTAATTTTGAAAATATTATAATTTCTTTCTTCACGCAACTATCGCTCTTCAAATTGTAAACAATATCATTTCTCCACGTTTGTCTGACTAGTTTCTACCCACACATATATTTTCTAATGTTAATTAATCTCTCTTAAACACATTTTCATTGACTTTATTATTTCAATCATTTTAACTATTTTTACGTTAGGAAGCTTGTCAATTCTGAAATTAAAAATTAGATGAGTGTAGTATTAGTACATTGATTTTAAAAATAAAACAATTAAAGACAAAATACACTCGGTTCCTCATATTTGAAGGAAGAATCTATTGAGTCATTAAGGTTTGAAAAGAAACACTTTTAGTCATTAAAAATTTGAGAAATATTCATAAATAATCTCTAAACTCTTTTTTACCATTAGTTGGTTAACAGTAAATGATATAACAATTGTTGATTTAGCCAAATATATCAATTATATAATATTATTTTTTGCTAACTGGACTCTCATTCCTCTTTTTCTTATTCTCTATTTCTCCCTCTATCTGAGTATCCTGTTGTCTTCAAAAGAACCATTCAACCATGGTTTCAGTTCCAAATCTAGTAATTTTAAGTGTCGTGCCATTTATCACAGCTAATCAACTAACCGCCAAAAAAAAGTTTAGGGACCATTTAAGAACGTTTCTCAAATTTTAATACTAAAACTCTTCCTTTTGAATAAGACCGTATAATCACTCCCTTCAAATTTCAAGAGTAAAAGTTATAATTCCTTTTGAATAAGACCGTATAATCACTCCCTTCAAATCTCAAGAGTAAAAGTTATAATTTATCACATAAATAGGGGGGGGGGGGGGGTAAAGTGTTACAACGAAATTGGAGAAAACGGTAAAAAAATGGAAGAAGCCATCCAAAGATAATTTTTACATGCCATTTGCCAAGGTGTTTATAGTAAAAGAAAAGGAAAAAAAAAGTGTGTTTCACGTTGAAATTGCACTAACGAATGATGGAAGGGCAAGGCAAAAGACCATTGGCATAGAGGAAAGTACATATTTAACTTTAACTGTGAAGCTTTCGCTAGCTATTGACCAAAAGACAGTGGCTTTTTTAGTGTGGCTACGCAAACCGATGTGTACAAAAATTACCAACTTTTAATTTTATGTATTATAGATTTATGAAAAATTTTAAAAATTAATAATATGTTTGATCCAACACAAATGCTTTAACCGGTAATGATTTGAGTCTCATTTAGTAATTATTTATTTTTGAAAATTAAACCGATCATCACTTCTCACATCTTTAAATTTTTTGCTTTCTCATCTACTTTTTACTCATGTTTTCAAAAATCAAGTCAAATTAAAAAAAAAAAAATTTTAAAAACTTGTTTTTGTTTTTGGAATTTGGCTAAGAATGCAACTCTTATAAAACATGCATAACATTGTAAGAAAGTGTGTGGAAATGAGCTTAATTTTCAAAAACCAAAAACAAAAAATAAAATGGCTACCAAACATGCCTTAATTTTTAAAAACCAAAAAACTCATACCAAAAACCAACATGTGATAATTGTTGAGAATCTCACATTGAAAAAATTAAGGGACCTCACACTCTTAATAAGATAGATGAGCTACTCCTCTCCTTGCCAATTGGTTTTGAGATGAAAGTCCATATTTTTTTTTTTTTTTATAATAATTAGGTAGAAAGTACTATTATTTTATCCCCACTCCATGTGGAGTGGAACATTTTGCCCAACCCCACCACTTTTATCTCTTCTCCAAATATAGTAGCTGGCTGCTACTATTCAATCTTATGACATAGCGTGGTGTCCAACCTTTCACATGTTTATACTAAAATTATTCAATCAAATCATCCAATTCCCAATTTGCACATTTACGTAAGTGTTAAGTTGGTTATAATAGTATGTGATTATTAGAATTTTGTGAGACTATAATAATTTGGAGAGTTAAATTGTCTGTATTTGAGGTGCAAATTATTATAGTCCGAGTTTAGACTTTATGTGTTTGGATTGCTTATTTGTTTCACATGGAATTCTTAAGTATGAGTTTAAGGTTTAGGGTTTTTTTCGACTTTTTTTCTTCTCTTTGGTATTATACAAATATCGATATCTTAATTAAATATCATATTTTGTAAATAGAAACAAAAACTTGTTCCACCAATTAAAAAAAACATGTTAGGTTTTAAGTTACTTTATTTTTTTGTGCATCTTGGTCATTTAGGGATGCACCAATAATATTGAACATGCACAAAATACGTGAAATTAAGCTAAAACTTCATATCATTGATTCAATAAGAAAGATACAAATTTGTATTTGAGTTTGAATGCAGGATAATTAATATCTAGAAGTTAAATATTTGTGTTTGACTTACCAAAACTAAATAATTACTTAATTAAATGTTAGAGAACCATTAATGCAGTCATAAATTAAATTTAGCATTATTTAATATATTGTTATATTATTTAATTATTTAATCACTTAAAATAAGAATAAATGAATATTTCTATATTAAAAATTAATTGAACATAATTAAATTAATAATTAAATAAATATAAACTAAGTAGAATATTACTAATAAATAATATAAATTTATATTAAATAGTTAACATCAACAAAAATATTAATTGAAATTTATTAATTCTAAATAACATATTTATATTTAATAATTAATTACAATTAATAGTAATGATTAACTTATATTAATTTATTAATGATCTATACTACATATTTTTAATGTTTATCTTCCGACATAAAAATCTCATATGTATGAAGGGTATTAGAAAATCATGTCATATGAATTTTAAAATTTTTTGTCATAAGTTTTAAAAAGTGAAATTCTATGAAATAAACACGAATTAAAATAATTCATACTCTCCATTTTCTTGACACATTTCTAAAATACTGAGATAGCTATTATAACTCAGTCAATTCATTATAAGTTGGAATGTCAAACACCTAATAATTTTAACCTTTTTTATATTTGTAAAACAATAAGTTTGAATAATATTAGTAAAGTTAGACTAATATACTTCTAATCTTTTTAGACTTAAAATAAAATAATATTTTATAAACTAAATTTTAAATTTCCAAAATGATCAAAATGAAAAATAATTTTTTTTAATCGTTTAAAGAAATATCTAAGTAATGTCAATATTATAAACCATGATAGCTCAATGGTAAGATATGTATGGAAAATTGTTATTTTTAACCTAAAAAAGTTTTCACCTTTCAAAACTAACATCTTTTTTAAAAACTACTTTTTCTAACCTCTTTTTTACTTTTTGAGATTTTGAGTGGAAGGTCCTATATGGCGAAAATACCATTTTGTCCATTCATAAGTGTCTACAATTTTAACTTTTTCTAATACAACTTTAAATCCAATTTCAATTTTAAACATTAAACTCCATTTTTTTATTTTGTTGTTATCATGTTTTTGACAAGTTTCAATCAACATTCGTGGTATATTTGTTATATTTTTAAAAGAAAAAAATTAGAAAACAAAATTTCGTTGGCATTTCTTGTAAGGATTGAAAATTTTCTAAAAAAAAGTCGTACGTTTAATTTTCCTTAAAATTGAAAATCGGAAAAAATTTAATAAATTTCAATTCTTACAAGAAATTAAACTAACTTAAACTTACCGAAAAAAAAAGTTAGAATTGGAAAAAAAAATTAACCAAAGATAAAAAACTAGAATTGATAAAAAAAAAAAAGGAAAAAAAACTACTAAAAAGTTTACACTAAACTAATATATTGATAAAAAGCTTACTGGAAAATATCTAGTAAACTTACCAGGGAAATTCCGGTTAGCTTGAGTTTAAGTTTAAAGAAATTGGGTTGGCAACTAAAATTTCTAGAAACTTTCCTTAAAAAAAAAAGTTGACTTTGACTTTTTTTTAAAGAAAGTTTCAAAAACTCAATTTCTTTAAACTTAAACTCAAGTTAACAAAAAATTTTCTTAGTAAGTTTACTTTATATTTTCCAATCAGCTTCTTACCAAGAATTAGTTTAAAAAAAATTTCAGTAGTTTTTTTTTTCTTTTTTCTTTTTATATAAATTCTAGTGTTTTATCCATTTAGGTTAATTTTTTTTTACCCAATTCCAACTTTTTTTACTGTATGTTTAAGATAGTTTAGTTTCTTGTAATAATTGAAGTTTATTTACAAGTAATGTCAACGAAATTTTGTTTTCTAAATTTAAAAAAATAACAACAACAAATCTACCACAAATATTGGTTGAAACTTGCCAAAAACATGATAAAAACAAAATGAAAAAAATGGAGTTTAATGTTTAAAATTGAAATTGGGTTTGAAAAGTTGTATTAAAAAAAGTTAAAATTGTAGACATTTGAATGGGGGACAAAATGTATTTTCACCATGTGGAACTCTCCACTTAAAATCTCAAAAAGTAAAAAAGAGGTTAGAAAATGTAGTTTTTAAAAAAGAGGTTAGTTTTCAAAGGTAAAAACGTTTTTTTTTTTTTTTTTTTTTTTTTTTTTTTGTTAAAAATAGCAATTTCTCAATATGTACATCCACTTAATAATTAAAGAGTTGAATGTGTCTTACATGTTAGTTAAATTAAAAAAATATTTAATATACATATTATTAAAAGATAACATAAATATCACATCTTAAAAAAAAATTAAAATATCATAAATTTCACCTAAAGTCAATAATCAATAATGAAAATGCAATCAATAATTGACCTCTAAAAGCCAATATAGTTAGTAATTTTTGGGTGCCCATTATTGTTTGATATAATATTTAGACAACATGTTCTACATTCTTTTTCTTTTGAAAAGAAAAATGTAACCAATAGCCTAAGATAAATGGAAAGAAATGGAAAATATTAATTTATACGTATAAACTTTAGGGTTGTACCAATTATGGTTTTGAATAAATAATTATATTATTTTAAATTTTGAAGTTTTGAAAATGTATTAATTTATCCTTTTTTAGATTTTGTTCCAAATATAACATGTGAGACTTATAATTGTTTCAATTAAATTCATAATTTTTCATAAGTGAATCAGTTTAGATCATCGATTAAGGTTTTCTTTGTAGCCGTAAATGCATCCATTCTTACGAATGTGCAGGCTTATTCAAATATGTTAGATTAACAAAATGAAGAATTAGAATTGATGTATTCATACTTTTTAAAAAAAAATTCAATCTGAGAGTCTAAATTGATTAATTTATGAAAGTTTAAATAAAATGAATAGTGTTTAAATGAGTAGTGTTTAGTTATTGCTTTTCTATTTCTGGTTGGTATAGTTTTGTGCTGAGTTATCAATTTTTATTTTTATTTTTTATTTTATTTTTCAGAGTCCAAACAAGCCAATAAAATTATATATACGAACAAGGCAAATTTTATTAATTTGGGGTAGGGACATCAACACTTTCGGCAATATTCAAATTTTGGATATTTTAACTTTACAGTCTAATTTATGGTACCCCTTTACTCAAAATAACAGTATTTTAAAACTTATAGTTGTTGATACTAAAAATAGATCAATCGTATATTTATATTGTGACGGAAGATAATTCAAGTGTTCTGCAAGACAAAAGTAGTTGAGTATTAATGTGGTGTCAAGTTTCACACACTCTAATGTTAAATCGATCTCAGGTTTATTAGTAATTTTACAGTCGAAAATCGTGAAGATTTTAGGAATACCTTGGACCAATGATTTTGGTCATTTATGTAGACTAGTAATGTGTGTAACATACGCTTGAGCTCATAACTGCTTCTCTTAAATTTTTGGAACTGTCGAGTCATTGCTCGTTGGGCCACTACCACAACTCGAGGTAGTAATCGATGCTTAAGTGCATTGTCCACTCAACTCTTCAATAGTTCCTAAGAATTTGAATAGTTTCAAATTTAATCACTCTCAGATCCTTTATGGGTTCTTTGAGGTCCTCCAAAGCTCTTGCCGATGTTACTCATGGGTCCTCCAATGTCCTCTTATGTCCTTTATTGGGTCCTACAGAGGTCTTCCATAGGTCCCCCATGTGACTTCTAGGTCATTCATGGGTCTTGCAAAGGTCCTCCATGCGTCATTCGAGCTACCTCTAAGTTTTCCCATGAGTTCTCTAAGCTGCCACTAAGCACCCTCATGAGTCCTCTGAGCTACCGTTAAGCTTCTCATTAGTCCTCAAAGGTACCTTTAACCTCGCCTATAAACTCTCTAAGCTAACGCTAAGCTCCTCATAGGTTAGTTGAGCTACCACTAGGCTCTCTAATGGGTCATTTGAAGTCCCTTTAGACTCCCTCATAGGTTCTCTAAGCTCTAGACGAGGTTCCCATTGGCCTTGGTCTACCAACTTGAGTCTTTATTTCTATTTAAAGGCTTTCAATCTCTCTAGACTCTCGGTCTCAACCTAGCTCCGTAAATCTACCCATAACAATAGTGTCTCCAACTCTCATCAAACCCACCCTCGAAGTCTAAATTTTCATCTATATATAATTCTAAAGGGATTTCTATTGTTCTAATTAAGTCGACTTAACCATCATGGGTTGGCCTAGTGGTTATGGGTTCAATCCATAATGGCCACCTACCTGGGATTTAATATCCTAAGGGTTTCTTTGACACCCAAATATTGTAAAGTCAGGCGGGTTGTCCCATGGATTAGTCGAGATGCGCATAACCTGGCCCAGATACTCAAGAATATAAAAAAAAAAAAAATTAAGTTGACTTAAGCACTTAAACGTATTAGACATAACACTACACATACGTACATTTTCCCATCGAAAATTAGAGCAATTTTAACATATACCTACACAAGTTTAGAATATATAATGTTTGCACCAATAAGAATAATGAAAAGGTAATCAGAAGATTGATTAATGGATAATGCTATTTGGCATATGGATAAGGGCAAATGGATTAAAATTGTTCTGAAACCAAAGTCATAAGAGTGAAAGCATGAAGGAAAGAATCGGAATAAAAGTATCAATCGAATAAATGAAAAGAGAAAGGAAAGCAATCGTTTTTCTCTCTTTTTTCCCCCCTTATTTTCCTTTTAATCCCTTTTCTGTCCCCTACAATATACCTTTTTTTTTTCCTCTATAAAGTTACAGCCGCCACTGCCAGCTTTGATTTATGAAATTAAAATTATCAAGCAAACAAATATTCACAAATTTATTAGAGGTATACATTTTCAGTATTCTACTTATTGTAGCCCATAGTTTTTTTAAGAGTTCATGCCATATGTATATATGGTTAACTCTTCTGTTCTTATATTTCAAAATTTTGTACTTTTATCGATGAGTTTTGTGTTTTAATTTTTATTTGGTCACTAATTTTTAAAATATTACATTCTTAGCCTTAAATTTTGAAATTTGTTTCCATTTAGTTCTTAATCTTCGAGACTTACAATTTTAACTTTGATTTTTCACTAAATATTTACTTTCAATTTTTTATGTTAATATCTATTAGTTAATTTAAAATAACTAAATTAATTAATTACCATTAAACTTACATCACTATTAAAATTAAGGCTAAATTATAAATTTAGTCTATATGGTTTGGAAAATTTTAAAATTTAGTCTCATGTTTCAAAAGTTAAAATTTAGTTTTTATGATTTGATAAAACTTCATAAATAGTCTTTATAATTTCACAAATTTCTCATAAATAGTCTCTACACTAGGAGTTCTTTATGAGAATTTTATCCAACCATAAGGACTAAATTTACAATCTAACCTAAAAGTAACTAAAATATTCACACCACAATTATTTCGTTTTATTTACCTTTTGAGAAACACGTGAAATTAACAAAACTATAAAAAAAAAATACAATAGTTTGAATAGAAAGTTAATGTCAAATATCAAATTAAGTATTAGTGAAAAAAAATGTATAAATATTGAAATTTAAAAATGAAAGTATAAAATTTCAAAATATGGTGAAATAAAATTTAAACTCAAAACACATCGGTAAAAGTTTAATATTTTGAAACTTGATGAAATAAAAACTCACCATATCTTTTCAAGCTTAAATATAGGTACGCTCAATGCATACAACAATGAAATCAACATTTTAACATAATAATAATATTATTATTTTTAATCAAAAGTTGTATAAATGAAATTGAAATATCCTATTTCTTCATACATGTGCAATGTCAATAAAATATAAATGATATAATAAATATGGGACATAAATGTAAATGTCGCAACAAAATGGGATATTTATAAAAATAAAGTTTCTCCACCACATCCATTATTGTCATAAAATAATAACGAAGGACGAAAAGTGAAGATTGGATGGGACCCACTCATTGGTCCTTAAATACCACAGCACACTTTTTTAGGCTGTTAATGAAAAGGAAATTATATTTTTTCTATTTAAAAAAAAACCGACAACACATTAGATCTGGTTGCTGAGATCGATCAGAGAAGACATCTAACTGCTCAATCACCACCGTACGATGTTGTACAGCTATTTTTCTGACCAAATTCTCCTCACCCTTCCTCTCTTATTCCCTCATTGTCCTTAACTAAACAGGCGTAAATTACATTGAAGTTGATTCGACTTGGGCCTATAATAAAGCCCAATGAAGTTGCTTCAAATTGGGCCATGTAGGCCCAAATTGACTCTTCCAGCTATTGACTCGACACATCCCGTAACTGTGGAGGGAGCAATTTGGTGGGACCATTTTGAAACAAAGGACGCTTTCATGATTAGCAGTCAACCCTAGGATTTGTATACTTTACCAAACAATAGGACCCACATTAGAATATAGTTATAGAAAAAATAATAATAATAATAAAATAATAATTTTTATGTTAGGGCAAACCGGACAAGGCACATGGTGATCGTATCCTGGTTGTAGTGTACTCTATACGGGAGCCGTCCATGCATTGCAAACCCTGGGAATGAAATCGTATTACCCAATCAAGATTAATTCCTTTTCATTCTTTTTTTTTTATTATTCTTTTTTTTATTTAATGTAAATTTTATGGTAATAAGAATTATTACAAATCTTTGAAAATGACAAATCTGATCGCTGGGCCACGTCAAATGTGGGCCATAGTGCTTATGACACGTGCATCGGAGCCCACAACAGCGATTGCATTTTCCTCGATAATCTTAAACAAAAACACCTTCCCTTTCCTCGATCCGTTAAATTAAAAGGTTATTTAGTGTGTAATATTTTTAAGATAATAATTAAGTGTATAGTAATATTTTAAAAAAATTATAAATATAATAGAATTTAAGACTGTTTTTAAATATAAAAAAATGAGTCAAACTATTTACAAATATAGAAAAATTTTACAATCTATTAGTGATAGACTAGAATTCTATCGTTTTCTATCGCTCAAGCGATAGAATTTATTTGCTTGAGCGATAGAAAATGATAGAATTCTATTGCGCTCTATCATTGATAGACAATGAAATTTTTCTATATTTGTAAATAGTTTGATATTTTCTCTGTTTATAATAATTTCTCTAAAATCTATCCATGATAGACTCTATTATTGATTGATTTCTATCAATGATATGGTCTATTACTGGTAGATCCATATGAATGATATGGTCTATCACTAATAAACTTCAAAAGCAGAATTTAAATTTTGTTATATCTACAAATCATTGTGCTATATCTGCAAATATTTTGGGTTTGATTGCTATATTTAGCACTGTCTCTAAATAAAAATAAAAAAAATCTAAACTTTATTACTACTTTTCACTATTTAGAATAAATTATTACAAATTTTAAAATTTAAAATATAATGACTAAAAAGTTTAATGACTAATTGAAAGACAAGAATTAAATCATTTGAATTT
This sequence comes from Lagenaria siceraria, assembly GCA_002890555.2. Lineage (NCBI taxonomy): Eukaryota > Viridiplantae > Streptophyta > Magnoliopsida > Cucurbitales > Cucurbitaceae > Lagenaria > Lagenaria siceraria. Next base: position 26,255,459 of record CM016484.1, read on the forward strand.
AAAGTTTACTGACTAAATTACTTCTAAAAAGGGTTAGGTTTTTTTTTTAACCAACTAAAAAAAGAAGTTTATACTTAAAACATTGGGAATAAATCAAATGAGATACCTATCATAAATGATAGACATGGTAATATTGTCGATTCAAACATATATGTGTAAATAAGATATTAATTACAATTTCAAATGGTGGTTCGATAATCTATTCACATATTTAATTGTTGAACAAAAAAACTTGTCAATATTTTTTGAAAAGAAGAATAAAATTATTAGACAAACCAATAAAAACATAACTATGTAATTAATACACAGTTGTCAAAATGAGCTCAACTCAAGATTAATTGTTATAGTCTACATCCCTAGAGATTGAACATTCAATCATCGATCCCTGCAGTTGTTGTACTAAAAAAAATTAACACACATTTTTATTATTTTTTAGACAATCCTAAATCTATTTTTTCTTTTTTTAAATATCGCTAGATCACACTAATTAAATCATATATATTTTAGATTGTGTTATTCTAGTTATGTATATTTCCTTGTCGAATTAAGATTCAAGATCGGGTATACTAGCATTTTACTTTTTAGCAAGGATTAAAATATCGATGTACATATTAATATCGACATTTCAATTTTACGGATGTATCGACGGATATATTGACAAAATATCGATATTGATGGATATTTTCACGAATTTTATAAAATTTATTTAGATTAACAATTAAGTTGTTTTTCTTCCCAAACTAAGTTATGAATATTGTTATTAGTATTCTTGTTCATATTGGGCTAAATAGATGACATTTTTATGTGTTACAAGCATTAATAAAAGATATTGGAGATATCTAGAGATATTTAATATCGATATCCAATCCTTCGATTTATGGATATATCGACATATTCATAAATATTTTCATCCTTACTTTTTAGTATCAATATACTAATAAGATTGTATTTATTCTGTAATTATATTGACCAAAGTTCCGAAAACTGACATAAAATATATTCTAGACCAAGATGCTAAAAATTAGAATCCTTCACTTAACGTATAATCAAACTCGAAAAAAAAAAAACTCACTTTAAAGTTCAAATATATTGGTAGTATATTTAATTAATTAGTTAATTAATTTAAAAAATAAATTCTCACTAATTGACTCTATTGCACTCATTAAAGAGTGAAAACCATGTGATTTGATGATTATGTTGTTATAATTGGCTTTCTTTTAGTACTCACCCCTTTTTCCTACTAACTTTATAATTGATTTTTCTCTTTTAAAAAAAATTATATTCAATTCAGCGATATTTGATTAATTAAGAAATTTGGATTATGAAAAAAAAAAAAATACGAGTCAAGAATTTTGAACTGTAACCTCTTAATCGTAGATATTTGACTGAACCAGTAATGATGATAATCATTATAATTAACTTACATCTATTAATATATATGAATTATATTTATAATTTCATCCATAGATACTAAAAAGATTTAATCCAAAAATATACGTAGTTAAAATTTTATTAAAAATAATAAGTTAATTTACCTATTATCTCTTATAATTTGAACTTAAATTTTTTCGATTTTGACTTGGAAAAAATATCAATATAATTTGACCAAACTTTTCACTTATCCTTGCTATGATTGACATTTTTTTATATGTGTGTGAAATTTACGGCTGAATAAAAAAAAATTAGAGATAAGAGTGGTTAAAATTTAAAAATGGTTTATGAATGGGGAAACTATGAAATTAATAATAAAGGTAGAAGAATTTAATAAAATAGAAGAGTACTTCCCTACTGATTGGTGGTTGGCAACTTGGCAGCAAGAAAGTAGTTAAGTTTTTATGTCATCAATAAGTCTAAATCACAAGTATTAAAATGGCAATTAAAACAAAATTTAAAAATTACCAAAAAAGACAACAATCAATCGCAGCCATTGAATGGCAGAGAAAGAAAGGTAGATCGGAGGGTGGGAAAGGGACTGAGGGAGTGGAAAAGAGTTACTGAAAAAGGTCTGTGGAAGAAAGACAAGAGAGTGGATAAAAGGGTAAGAGACGGATAGTGACAAAGGGGAGGGAAGGGAAAATCGAGAGGCTGAGGCTAAAGGAAAATTTTATTTAAATAAATATAAATTTTGACCCCTAAAATTGTATCCATTTTCCTTATAAATTTTAGATTTCATTTAACTGCATCTAAAATTTAGATAATTATTGTAAATTTAACCACGATTGGTGCAAAAAAATCGCATTTATTCATCTTTGCTGTAAGCATTTTGTGAGTTGTCTCTCGCCTACCTTTCTCAACATGGTCTCGTTCTTTGAGTCGACTTATAGGAGAGTATTCGCATTGGTGTGTTGCTGAGCCAATTGCATTTTGATGCCTAAGTTAATACAAGGAGGGCATAGTTCAGCTAAGTACAAAAAATAAAGTTAGAGTACTTCTTTAGAGTATACTTCTTCACTTGGGATTGTCGAATAAGGTTATATATAATGTCTTCTGACACTCACATGTGGTTACGTATAATGATGACAATGATCTCAATTTTTTCCTTCTAAGACGCACATTTCCTCTTCCAAATGCCGTTAAAAATTCATTTCTTTATACATTCATTATATAACATATGTTCAATATGAAATTAATAAACTTGTAGAGAAACAATGTATTAATAAGTTTATTTTGTCGAAATTTATGGATTTCGACAAATTCATTCAATGATTAATCTATACATTTGTCAATTTCTTTTTTTTTGGAAACTTTATTTCATTAAAAATCTTACACTATCTTTTAAATAAAACTAAATAGGCGAATTAGCAAAAATTAAACTAATTTTAAAAATTACACTACTTTAATTCCAATAATTTTAAAAGTTATAATATAGTCTCCATGAATTGATATAAACTAAAAAATAGTGCATATAATTTAATAAAATTTTCATAATTTTTCTAACATAAAGATTTAGTTTGTTTTTAAATATAGAAAAAATATTAAAATATTTACAAATATAGAAAAATTTCATTATAAAATCTTTCTATATTTATAAATAGTTTAATACTTTTTCTATTTATAATAATTTTCCTAAAAATTAATTTTGATAGTAAAATAATAATTAAAAAGAAAAAATTGGTGGGGTGGTGGAAAATCGAATAAGAGAGAGAGGGGTACTTATGTAAGAGGGAGGAAAAAAGTGGGGGCGTTTGTGTAAATATAGAGTAAAAGAGGGGGTAAAGAGTTTAGAGGGGGGGAGAAAGGCCTAGATTCGTGGAGGGAGATCGACATGGGGATTTGAGAGCGGAGAGATTTTGGTTGCGGAAGCCAAGGGAAGCTCCCTTTTTTCATCGCCCTCAACACATGTGTACGGATGGGATTGGATTCAATTCGGATAATTACAATTCTCCATCATATTTCAACCCTATCAACTATGAATTTACCAAATCACCCCCCCCCCCTTTTGCAACTTGCAAAATTCACCCCTGAATTATAGTGATTTATTTGCAATTATATCTCAAATTAGACCCTTAAATTTACCTAGCTGTAGAAATTAAACTCTCAAATGATTAGACCTTTGAATCCTCAAATTTATACTATTGTTACAATTTCTACAATTATATAAGTTTGAGAGGCCAATTTTAATATTTGCATAAGTTTGAGGGCTCAATTTTTACAATTGAAAGTTTGAGGGTATAATTGCAATTACCACTATACTTAATGATTTTTTGCAATTTACTTGGTTGGGAACTAAAAGAAGCTAAGAAAATCAATTTTAAATTATAGTAATTTTCTCTAATACTTATACACGTGTGAAAAATAGAGGAAGACGAAAATATGAAAAACCAATAATTCACTACTATCTATTCGATTTTAAATTCTAGTAATCTTCTCTAAATTTATATACATGTGAAACTTATATATTAACAATTTTAGAATGAAAATTTGATGGAGGATTTAAATTGATTCACATGTGAAATTTTAAAATTTTAAATTATGCAAGTATTAGACTAAAATGAGAATAAATAACTCAACCGGCATTAAAGTGCATACTATTAATTAAGTGAGTGTCTTTGAGTAATTTGGGAAATTGTTAAAAATTACTATTGTCATGTTAAAAAATATGCTTTTAATCATTTAAAATTAATTTAATATTTAATTTTGTACTTATAAATGTAATTTTTATTTAATTAAAATTGGATTTGAACTATTAAAAGTATGTTTTATTGTGATTTAAAAAATGACAAAAAAATAATTTTAACTATTTTAGAATCACTCTAAAACATAAAATCCTCTATTTTCCAAACTAAAAAATTAATATAATTATTGGTTAGAAGTTTTAATTAATCCCCAAATTTAGCAGTTGATTTATTAATTTTTGTCTCGACATCGCCGAAAATCGAACGAAAAGGAGAGAGAATCGTAGGTTGATTGTTTGGGCCTCCATGGCCAGTTAACGCTGTCCACACGGTCGCCTTGGCTTGGATGGATGGCTTGTCATTTTCTTTTCATTTAATATATGTTGAAAATTATAATATAGATTCTATGATTTCCTTGTTTTTTTTTTAACGTTTAATTATAAGTTTAATATCTCAATCTTGAGCTCGACGAGGTAATCTATGTTACTAAAATTTTAATTTCTTTAAAATCTTTAAAATTTTAATTTATGTCCCTTCATAAAAATTTAAACGATCAATTTTGTGTCTAGAAGATCCATAAATTTTAACAAATTTGAAAGCCTAAGAATAGCATAATTGTTGTAATAAAATAGAAACATTTGTTTTACATTGAATAGAAGTACAGAAATTGAAACACAAATCTCTTAGTCATTAATATTACTAAGCTCACGTTAACGTATATCTTAGATTTTATCTCGTTTTTATTGACTAATTGATCGATTAAAGAACAAAAAAGTTCATTTATTTGAAAATGAAGTTGATTATGATTGAGGGGAGAGGATGATCGATGGGTTTTGTTCTTAATAAGTTTATAAAATTTACGTATCATTTAATTAGAACTTTCCAAAACAAAAATCTTGGTTGTCCTTATCTTATTTGTTTTTAAATGAATGGGTGAAATTGCAAAAATAGGGTAATAATGGAGGAATTTGGGGATTTGGATGGGTTCACTTTAAGCGACAAACAAAGGCCGGCCAGGCTTGTGGGGGACTGGACACTGGCTCCACTTAACTCGCTTCCCACTCTATCTTTAGCTTTTTTTTTTTTTTTTTTTTTTTTTTTTTTTTTTTATTATTATTATTATTATTTTTTTATTTTTAACATCTCAATAAACATCCCAGATTACAACTCCACACAAAAAGTATTGATAAAATTTAGGCTAAATTATAAAAAAAAAAATGCCTTTAAACTATGTATTTTATGTCAAAAATACCCTCGAACTTTATAAAGTTTTAAAAATATTCTTAAACTTTCAAAAAGAGTTTAAAAATACCCTTGCCGTTAATTTTGGATAGAAACCGTTAAAGTTTTGTTTCAAAAATATCCTTAACTAAAAAAAGTTAAAAAAATACTTCAGTATATGAACACAAACTGTTAATACCTTGTTGTAAAAATAAATTTAAAATTAAAAAAAAAAGTTTATAATTGCTCCTAAGGTTAATATAGTGCTCAATTTATTTGAAGTTTTCTTAAGTTCAAAAATAATGAATTTTAAAATAAATTGTATAGATATCCTCTTCTTTTTTTCTTTCTATATAGATATTTTTATTTTCTCTTAATTTTTCAATTCTTACCCTAGACCAATTTTCTCACCGACCAAAATTTTAAGTTAAAACATAAAATCTCACAAAATTCTAAAATCAAAATCTCTCCTTAAACATACCAAAACAATTAAAAAAACATTAGCAGTTGAGTGTGTATTAATAACCGAATACATTTTTTTATTTGACTATTTATCATTTTGGTATGTTTAAGGGGAGATTTTGATTTTAAAATTTTGTAAGATTCTATGAAATTTTATGTTTTAACCTAAAATTTTGGTTGTTAAGAAAATTAGAATAAGCTGACAATTGAAAAATTAAGAAGAAAATGAGAGTATCTATATGAAAAAAAAAATAGGGTATCTTTATAATTTATCTTTATAATTTGTTTTAAAGTTCATGTTTTTCAAACTTAAGAAAACTTTAAACAAATTGATCACCATATTAATGTTAGGAGCAATTTTAAACATTTTTTTTTAAATTTTAAAGTTATTTTTTGCAACGAGGTATTAACAGTTTTTGTCCATAAACTTATGGTGAATGTATTTTTTAACTTTTTTTTTTTGAGTTAAGGGTATTTTTGAAGCTTTTGAAAAGTCCAGGGATATTTTTTAAACAAAACTCTAACGGTTTCCATCCAAAACTAACGACAATGGTATTTTTGAACTATTTTTGAAAGTTTAAGAGCATTTTTGAAACTTTTAAAAGTTCAGGGGTATATTTGACACAAAATACATAATTCAGGGACATTTCTTATAATTTAATCTAAAATTTATAATACTCGAATAATAGAAAACAATTTCATATTACTTTTATGTTATTGTTTATTACATCAACATATCTGTAAAAATATTATGAGTCTACTAATATTAGTGTATAATTCACTAATATTTATTCCAATAAAATTTGAGTGTGAACAAATGAAGTATGATATTTACATACCACTATAAATTTTTTCATTTTAATACATTGCATTTTTGTTTCTTTTCAACCATGGCACGCAATTAGAGCTATTTAGAAAAATAACTGAAAAAAATGTGGGTATTTTTCAAACTACTTAAAAAAATATGCAAGGTATAGAATTTTCTTGAAGAGACGTAACAAGCTAAATTTTGATACGTCTCTGTGCCAAATTAAAATTTTAAACAACCAATAAACATTTATGTAAATAGATCTTTTTTAGAAAATAAAAATAAAAATAATATATAAGGTTGTTTTCAAATATAGAAAAATGAGCCAAATTATTTATAAATATAGAAAATTTTTACTATTTATTAGCGATAGTCCGTAAATAATTTGACTCATTTTTATAATTTTCTTGATATATATATAAATGTTATTTTGAAATATAGAAAAATGAGTAAAATTATTTGCAAATATAAATTTTATTTTAATGTCTACCAAAGACAGATTCAAAAGTTGGAAGAGAAAAAAAAAAGATAGGAATATAATTTTTCTCTTTATTGATATTTTTGTTATTTATAATAATTTTCTTATATATAATTTAGGTTTTTTTTCTTCTACGCCAAGGATGGAAACTATGTATATAATTAATAAGTTGACCAAAGGAGTTTGGAAGAAGAAAAAAAAGGTGGAATATTTCTAAGGGTGGAAGGTAGAAGGAACCTTTTTAATGTTTTGATTTATTATTATTATTTTTGTTTTTTAAAGCTTGTCTTTCTCGTATGACTTAGACCCATTAATAAAAGTCATTTTTTTTTTCCTTTTCTTATAAGGAATTTAGGACTACATTATAGTTATGTTGAAACTTGGAAGTACATTTTTAATTTAAATAATTCAAATCACTCCATACTTAAAAAAAAAAAAAAAAAAAAAAAGAACTCTGACTACAACTTTAATCAATTTTAATCTAAACACATGGAATACATGTTTTAGCAATTACTTTTAGCACAACGGTATGTTTTTTAGTAATTAATTTATACATTCTACACCAAATAATTTCACTTTTAAATAATGTGTTACAAATTACTTGCTATATATATCAAAAGGGGTAAAGTTAAAATTTCACTATCCTTTCATGACAAATGACAATATTTAAAATTCAAGAAATATCCCTTTAATGAACTTAATATTAATAATAGCACTTCAATTTACTAGGTCGAATTTAAAAGTACCCATTGTAAATACTCATTTATTCACTCACATTTTAAAAAAAAAAAAAAAAAAAAATCTCATTTATTCACTAAATATAAACAAGTTGAACAAAATATGTTGAATATTCTAAATATATTGGGTTAGTTTTATTATTATTATGAAAAAAAAAGACATTGTTTGTTTTATATTTTGGTTTTAGTTTTTATTTGGCTTGTTGCTTTTAAAATATTAGTCCTTAAATTTTGAATTTGGTTTCATTTTAATTTATAGAATTTAAATGTTACAATTTTACTATTGAGATTTGAGTTTTGCTTCATTTTGATCTCTAAATTTCAAGATTTATACTTTTAACCTCGATTTTTTTACTAAACTATCACTTTTCATCTTTAGTGTTATGCATTTAATTAATTTAAACTAATTAAAAAAAATTATAATTAATTAAGTTTCACTATTTTTCATCACCATTAAAATTAAAAATACACTTCGTAATTATTTTAAACTAATTAATAAACATTAATGTTAAGGACTAAATATGAGTATTTAGTGAAAAATCGAAATTAAAAGTATAATCTTGAAACTTAAGAATCAACTTGACAAATTTCAACTCTAAACAAATAAAATTGTAACATTTTAAAATCTATGAACTAAATTGAGATATTAAATTTAAAATTAAAAAAAAATACATAAGTAACCATTTGAAATATAAGAGTCAAATAAAAACTAATCCCAAAGATTAGGACAAAAATGTAATTCTCCTCATTAATTATTAATTATTGGGGAATGTAAATGGTATTTTTTTTTAAAATAATGTTATTTTAAACTTAACATTGATGGTTTAAGAGATGGTCTCATCATCACACTCCACTCCCATGTCTCTTTTGGAAAGACAAAGAGAGATAAAAATAAAAGGAAAATAAAAGGTCATCCAGAAGTGAAATGAAAGCTTGGTTAAATTTAAAAAGGTTAAATCATACATAATATTCCTAAACTTTTAACTTTAAAAGCAAATTTCAATTATGGTCTTAAAATTTAAAATATTTCAATTCTACCCTTCAACTTTGAAATTTATGTAAGAGATAACAAGAATTTTGGTCCCCTCTTCAAATTCTTTTTCTTTCTGTAAAAGGGGAAGGATTCGTGTTGTGACTCGTTTTAATAATATATATATATATATATATATATATATAGTTTTTTTTTTTTTGTAGGATGGATCTTCCAATTTAAAAATAAGGTTCATTAGAAGCAACGACGTTTGGAATTTTGTTTATCCCTCTTAATTGGTGAATGCTTATAAATGAGGATGATTTCGGTCGTTTGCTGATTTTATTAATATTCCATTTACAAAAATTTTGAAATTTGTGTCGAAATATATTTTGGACTTTGGAATGATTCCAATAAAACATACTTTTTCGTTAAAATAAATATCAAATTAATTATCAATTCTATGATCGTTGATGCTATTCATTTCATCTAAAAAGATATTAAAGTTTTTACACATCAATTTACGTACCCATGCCTTTCAAATTTTACATATTAGTCACTACATCAATGTCCATTTTTTTTTGAGGATAGGAATCAATATAACAAAACCAAACAACTACAAGCGAAAATCACGAGACGACCAATGAAAACCACTTAAGATAAGGAGTAGAAATGATTGAAGAATCTCAATCCTCCAAAGCTTTAACACATTCTGACGATGACGAACATGAGAGAAAGAGACTACTCTCAGCTCACCACCCTTATCCTTAACTTCCTCAATAAAGAAAGAAACTTCCGAAAAGTCAACAACATCATCATTCACAGGTTGATGACCTCCAGGCAAACATATTCAACTAAGATATTTGATATAGAGATGGAATACAAACTTTGAAGACCAAAGCATATCACCACGGCTTCAAGGAGCTTCACCTCCTGACATATGGGGAAAATTTTCAAGTCAGCTAGACGCACTTGACCCATGTGATCTTGAAGCACCCAACCCAACCCCTGAAATTAGAAGTCGGGTTCCAAGTCGCGTCAGTATTCAACTTCTAATAAGATGACTTAGGGGGGTGCCAACCAATCTACGTTGGGATGTGTATAGAAAGGGATGACCCCTTACCTTTATTGTCGACTTGCTCATCCCCATAATAAGAGTCAGAAAAAAAAAACCCTATCAATTGCTTCATAAATAATCTCAGCATCAGCCTTTTGTCCCAAAAACACCATTTTATTTCAAGCTTCCCAGAGCTGCCACCCATGATCACGACCTTATTGATATTCACCGTTGCAACACGATCGAAAATCCAGTGTCAATAGTTCTAGTGGCTCCATTGAGACTTGTCATTCCAAAGCAAATCAACAATCGTAATAATCCTAGATCAAACTTCCCTAGAGGCTAAACATTTCCATATAAGATGATTTGCAATTCCTACATTCTTCCTGCAAAAAACACACAACAAATCATAATGGGGACCCTTTTTTTGCAATGTTATTTCTGGTTGGAAAAATGTCATTGATAATTTTCCAGCCGCAAATCTTAGCAACAAAGACTTGGAAGCAACCATACCAAACAAGCTAACTGCATTCAAATTAGCAAGCTTCAGACCCCAAAAAAATAAACATTTTTAACCGAAAATACTCTCTTTCTGTCGAGGTCCCAAATGATTTCATTTTCATGGCAATTCCTCGATTGCTGAATTTAAAGGATAGTGTCTACATTGATAAAAATGAAACTTGAGTGAATCAACTTCTCGTAGCACCCTCCATCTTATTTTTACTTTTAAAAAAACTCTCTAAGAATATTATTTGTAACTAATTTTAAAGTTAACAAATTCAAAACGTTCTAAAGTCTATATGCATAATTAAAATCAATCTAAAGTTTAAGGAGTTTAATGTATAATTTATTTATTTATTCAAACTAAAAAACTGGATGAGTCAACCAGAAATTGGAATGGTGGTGGGCCACTTTTCCTTTTTTTTTTTTTTTGCCAAATCTTCCTTATTAGTTGCTACTTTGGAAAGCCTCACTCATTTTCCATGAAATTGATAATCAATCTTTCTAACGGGACCACACCACTCTCTCTCTCTTTCTCTCTCCTCTGTCCAAAACCAAACAAATCAAATTAAAATATCCCATCTCTCTCCCCTCTCAACTCTTTTAATATTCATATTAAGTCACAATGTCACTACATATATTTAAATCCTGTCACACTCTGTTTTATATTATTTTCTAAATTAATGTATTTATTATCCACACACATATATATATATATATTTTAATTTGAAACAAGATTCCAAAGCTACATCATTTTAGACAAATAAAAGAAAATCTCAAAAAGAAAAAAAAAATAGATCGTTTGATTAATTCGCTTGCAATATTTAATGATTGCAAATTACTAATTGGAGTTTATTAATTCAATTAGTCGTACTCGTAATTGGAGATTTCCGTACTTACCACCACTCCAAATTGAGGTTGAAATATTTTCTTGATTTTTATAGTTATAATAATTATTTACTTTTTGAAAAAGAAAACTACATACTATTTTTATTTTTAAAATTTCACTTTGATTTTAAAAATACCTCTAAAATACAGATAACGAAACCTAGAAAACAATAGATAGAGACAATATTTATAAGCTTAATTTTCAAAAATAAAAAAACCAAAAATTAAAGTCTCTGTTAGGTAAGAATTTTGTTTTTAATGTTTTTTTTTTTTTAAATTTACCTTGTTTTCTCCTAAATTTATACTTTTTTATATTTAAAAAAAAACACTTAAATTCTAAGTTAAATTCAAAAAAAAAAAAATACTTTTTTAATTTTTAAAATAGGTTCAATTTTTAAAAACACTCACAAAAAAGTAGACCACATAATAAAAAAACAATAAAAAAACATTAATAAAGATAAATAAATGTTTATAAGTTTAATTTTTCAAAAATAAAAATCTAAAAACCAAATAGTTATTAAACAACACCCAAATAATTACCATATAGGTAGAATTTGTAACATTAAACCATTGAGCCAATGCCAAAGTAAGACATAAGGTAAAATAAAGATGAATAATTAATTTTATTTGTGACGAAGAAAGAAATTTATTATATAAATAAAATAAATAAAAATTGGCCAAATTTTCAACCAAATAAAGTAATTTAGGATAACACCTTTTTTTAAAATAAAAAAAAAAGAAAGAAAGATGTTAGTAAAACGTGTTTATTATTAACAAAATTGTGGTTTAGAGAATAATAATGGGAATATGAATTGGGATGAGAATGAATTATACGAAACTTTATTTTTATTTGATTTTTTTGAAATTAATATTTATTATTTTGAGGCGGCATTATGAATTGATATTTCGACTTTTCGGACATCCCCAGATTAACGTGTGATGGTGCACGTACCACCTCATTACTAAAGAAGGTGATTTTTGGGCCATTGATTTCTGACTTCACATTTCATATGAACTAATTGGCCCCACACTAAGATGCAATGCGCTACTATATAATTCTATTAACTTTTTTCTTTTTTTAAAAATAATTAAATATGATTACTAATTATAAACATATTGGATAAGATATTCGAGTCTTTAACCTATACGAAAACAGTAATACTTTGTTGTTTGTTGAGTTGTAGCTATTAAAAAATGTAAAAAGAAAAAATTAATTGCTATGTGACACCGTGTGATTTGACCATATAATGCATTATAAAAATTATGTCAAGTCGAGTATGTATAACTTGGTTAGGTTGGAAGCTCTCCTCTCTATTCTTGTAGGAAAAAAAATAGTTTAAATCATAAATAAGTTTTTTTGAGTTTAAGGATTGTGTTTTAATAAGTTCCTAAATATTAGGGTGAGTATAAACTATTATTAGTTAATTTATAAACAATGTTTTATGTAAAAAAAAATTGTATAATTATTGAGCACAGTTGAACGATAATTCACATAACTATTTCTGTTTAAGTTCAATTGTTGTACTATTTGGATCACAAAAATCGATTTTTTTAATAACATAATCTAAATTATCTACCGAACACCATATTTATTGAACACAGTAAATTTAAAAACATAAAACAAAACCCTTATTACCTACTCAAACAGTCCCTTAGATTTATTAATAGTTAAACAACATTCTTTTGTTTTTAACCAATCAAAGTATGTATTTAGATTGGTTGATAGACATAATTTATAAATTTATCTTGTATACATGCTATGTATAACTATCGGTTACGTTATGTTAACCAATATTACATATAAAATCTTATCATTAATCATAGTTGTAGAAGTGAAATTTGACTAATATGAACATAATTCAACTGATAACTGACGGTCGACATAAAGTATTTATAAAAAAAATTTGACATAAATATGTATAATCAATTAATAAAGGTCAAATGTTCTGATCTTCTCCATTAATTTTAACTAATTGCTTCTCTACTTTCTAAAATGATTTAATTATAGTTTTAAATAAATTAAGGTTGTAGAGAAAGAGTATATTTGAATACAAACTAACAACAAATTTCATTTTCTTTACTAGGGTCGTATCTGACTATGTGATGGCCAATTATAACATTGGTTAAAGAAAGTAATGAGACGTTAATTAGGATTTCTCTAGTTTGATGTTATCTACATTTATCGCTTTCTTTTAAACAAAGAGTACGAGAAATACCATAAGTTATTAACAAAAATACAAAAAGATTTTTATTTTTTAAGAATAAATACAAAAGATTTATTAGTAGATGTAGATTTGAAATTTTTAGTTATATTAATATCATTAGTAACAATTTCACATTTTCAGGTCCTGTTTGGTAATTATTTAATTTTTAGTTTTTAAAAATTAAGCCTACAATCACCTCTTCCACCTTTAAATTTCTTGCTTTGTTATCTACATTTTACCTATGTTTTCAAAAACCAAGTCAAAATTTGAAAACTAAAAAAAGTTTTTGTTTTTGGAATTTGGTTAAGTATACAACTCTTGTACTTAAAGAAAAATGTAGATCATCGTAAGAAAGTGAGAAGAAATAGACTTAATTTTAAAAAATAAAAAATAAAATTGTTATAAAAGCGGGGCCTTAGATTCCTATTTTTGAAATTTATGCTTGTTTTGTTTCAATTTTCTAACTATGATTTTTTTAATTTTAAAAGAAACATTTAAACTCCTAATTAAATTTTAAAAACAAAAACAAATTTTTAGAAACTATTTTCTTTTTAGTTTTCAAAATTTGATTTGGTATTTAAAAATATTTATAAAAAGTGATAATAAAATATAAAAATTTATGGGTAAAAATAATGTTTAGAAGCTCAATTTTCAAAAAGTAAAACATAAAAAATTAAATGGTTATAAAACAAACCTTAATATTTATAATTTAATTTTTAGTTAAGTTAGGAATCTAAATAACGAAATATGTGTGATTAATTTTTAATACAGCTATTTGCAATCTACCCCCACCCCAAAAGGAGAAAAAAAGGCTTTATTATTGAGATAACAAACACTCTAATTCTAAATTCTTTGCTTTGTAATCTATTTTTTTTATCAATATCTTCAAAAAAATTCAACTCTTCTACCTAAAGAAATATGAAAACTATGGTAAGAAATTAAAAAGAAATATACTTAATTAAAAAAAACCATATAATTACCAAGAGAAAAGTTGCATCAAATAAACTATTTTGGTATTATCTTCAGGAATAAATTGTCGACATTCTTTATTTCTTTTACATATTTAAAAACCCTATCGGATAGCTATTTGATTTTATTTATTTTAGATTTTGAAAATAGTATTTGTTTTTGTTATATGAATACTTTCACATAAAATCATAAAATATAAAAGTTCTATGAACAATAATTTCACATAAGATTCAAGATTAAATTTAAACCCAACCAATTTATGTAGTCTCAACTATCTTATCCATTCTAATGCTTGAGTTTCAAGATTAATTATCTTCTAAGAGAGTTTGTCTTTCTTAGAGAAGTGACATGACACCTCTCCCACAATTTTACTTGGTGGAGCCAACCAAATTTCACGAACTTTTAGATAAAAAAAAGTTTTATTAGAGAACAATGTTGATGGAAAAAGTGTAAATCCAATTTGGATAAGAAGCATATTTATATAGACTAATTTGTAGTTATGTCCCTCCGGTTGGTTAACATTTGAAAAGATGCAACCATTCATGAAATAATGAAACTCATAGAATTAAAATGATGCAATCCTTAAATGAAACGTCACATACCATTTATTTCCACTATTTTTTTCACAATTTTTTAAAGTTCGTTTTAATATTTTCTTAAAGAAACACACTTTAACTCTTTGTCCAGCTCTAAAAACAAAAACAAACTTTGAAAAGTTATATATATATATATATATATATTTATATATAAAAATAATATTTGTAAAAATTAGAAAAATTGTTTTAAATGAAAAAATAATGAAACTATTTACTAACATAACAAAAAGTACACATTGGGATGAGTAAACTTTTTGTCATTTTGCTATATTTATAAATAGTTGTATTATTTTATTATTCATGAAAAAACCCTAAAAATTATATAACAAAATCTCATAGGTGACATAATGTTTATAAAACTTGGTTTTTAAAAATAAAAAACTAAAACAAAATGTTTATCATTTTTTTTTGGAAAGAAACTTCATTAGATCCCGAAATCAAGAGGACAACGGAGGAGAAATGTTAACATTAATAACATCTAAAACCCAACTATGGAAAGAAAAATCTCACCATCTCCCAAAATCTTCAAAAATGGAAGAATTAAAATGACCAAAGGAATTTGAAAAATTAGTGGCATAATGAGACTACACATGAGCGATGTGATTCTGAGCACAACAACAAAAAGAGATGGAGAAAATTCTCATATGTCTCGCCAAAATGTTGATCTCATGAATTGCATTCTTCACTTTGGTAGTCCGACGAGTAATTGTTAATCAAGTTCACTGCTTCCCAATAATCAAATTCAACCACTATGACATGGGGAAGGAAGAAAACAAAAGAATTGAGATGTTTAGACCCTCAATGAGACAACTTGAGCTTCTAATAATTTGATGGACCACTCTTGAGAGATCTTACGAGAGCCAACACATATAGAAGATCCAAGGGAGTCATGAACCACCCACCCCATTCCATCGCAACGCCATTTAGAGTTCCATGAAACATAACCACATTCAGCTTCCATCCATTCATCCAAGGGGAGTAGCAAGAAACTTGACTCACCGGGCTCTCCATTCGAATAACCTGCGAAATAGAAGAGAGCCTATAAGGATACTCATCGAGATATATGGTAAACTCATCTAGAAATTGTTCAAGCGACACTTTAATCACATAGATTGTGATGACCTTGTATCGATCAGCTTCTCTGAGCTTGTCAACCGTCCACTCTAGATATCGAATGACGACCAAAACCCCCTGCAGCTAGAAAGGAGGGGCCACATGTTAGGAAGATATTGAAGCTAAATATCCTTAGAGAACTTACACAAAAGACATGGAGTTATTGGAATATGGAGTTTACTTCACAATTCACATGGTGTCTGTTTTGCAGGAAAGACATGGAGACTAATTCACAAAATATTTATGGAATATGACTCTAATTTTTAAACTTTTAAATGTGTCTAATGTGTTTCAAAACTTTATAAAATTTCAATGATCTTAAAAATTTCACTTGCGTAATAATAAGTCTCGTAAGTTTTAAGAAATTATGATGTCGGGAGTTGTGAACTCCTAAAGCTCACAGTGTAAGGAGTTGATAAAGTATAAAATTGTTTTTTAGTAGTAGGACCTACCAACACCTTGGGCCAAACAAAAAGTGGAGTTCACAAATCCTATTTCACAACTCTTTAGGCGAAAACTCCATTAAATATAATATTTAATTTATATAATAGATAAAGTGCTTGATAGGTTCTTAAGTTTTTTATTTTGTGTCCGATCTATTATATACTTTTTAAAATATATGAAGTTTAAAGTTTAAATTCTCATTAAACATAATATTTAATTTTATCTAATAGATTCAATAACCTTTTAAAAACAACACTATAAATAATAAACAAAATTTAATTAAAATGATATAGCAAAATTTAATTAAAATGATATAGTGATTTATATGGCAAGGCAATCAATAATTGGCAAAGACGAGAGAAAAACAAAATGGAAATGGGAAATCTTAAGAGGGAAAAAATATCCAACTATTTACATAAAATAGTAAAAAAAATACTAATAGACCTCTATCAGCATCTATCAGTAATAGAATTCTATAATTTCTATCACTGATAGACTCTGATAGACTTCTATCAGCATCTATCGCAACTATCTAAAAAATTTATTATTTTGTGTAAATAGTTTTCCTTATTTTTTTTAATTTTTAAAAATTCTCCAATGGAAATATATATTTTATGTTTATTTACATTTTTTTAGTACGAAAGACTTTCCATTTGAAGTAAAAAAAAAAAAATCTTGTTAGTCGTTAAATTTTAGGTCTAATTTCTATTTGATCTCTAAGCTTAAAATGTTACACATTTAATTGGTAAATTTTGAGTTTAATTTTAATTTAGTTATAAGTTTTAAAAATGTTACAATTTTACCTTTAAAATTTAAATTTTTGTCTCAATTTAGTCAATATGTTTCAAGATTTACCTTTTTAATTTCGATTTTTTTCACTAAATACTCACTTTCGTCTTTGAATATTTTTCATCACTATTAAAATTTTCGTTCATAGTTATTTTAAATTAATTAATAGATATTAACTTTAATAATTAGAAGTAAATATTTAATAAAAAATTAAAATTAAAAATGTAAATATTAAAACCTACCAAAATTTTAAGAATTAAAATTTAATGATGAAATTAATACTAAATAAAAGAAATTTAGAGGCCAAAAAAAAAAATATTTCTAAAAAGAAATACTGCGAAACAGTAACAAGGGGAGGGGATTAAACATTCTACCAGACCATTCCCATGGAAATGTGCCACGTGGGGCTGTTAAAGTCGTATCTTGAACGACGTGTTAGTTTATCTTGCAATTTGCAAATTTATTAATTATTTATATAATATATATATATATATATATATTTTTTTTTTATCTCTCTTAAAAAACTTGCTTCCAGCTGCTCAAAATAAAACAGAGGATAAGTCATCATTTCTTTTTCCGGAAAAATCGAAGTGGCATTTCCGTAATTCCGAAATAGGTAGAAGGGCATTTATTAACAAAACTCAAAACCTCAATAAACCTCATCCTCCTCACAGTATCAACTGGACCCCACCTATGTCTGTTGTATTAGCCAATAAAAACATTGCTTGGAATCGACACATTGCACATTATCGAATAAATTTCGGAGAACAATTTCACTTCATTTTCTAATTTACCCCCCCCCTTTTTTTTTCCTTTTCTTTTTTGTAATTTCTTTCTTCCAATATTGTTTGTTTGTATGATTTTGGACTAACATCGAATTGACTCATTCTATGTCGATGTAGAGGTGAGTTGGAAAAGTTAAAACTAATGTCGATGTTATTCAACCAATTAAAGAATTAGACGTGAGGTGAAATCGATCTAATACAATTTTAAAAAGTTTTAACATATTGTAAAATTTTATATATACAAATATTCAATGCTTTTTATATATAGATGAATCAAAGAGTGTCGTTATAAGTCGTTTGACGATGTCTCGTGAGTCATGAACCAAGTGGTAGCACACAAATGATCACTCGAGCTTATTGCCACTACTTCATTAGTACTACATTATTTGACATCATGCTTATATTAGATTAATCAAAACAGTTCAACCAACTTAGATTCTCACCCGACTCGACCTAATTGGATCCGTATCTACCTCAACAACCAACACAATCCAAATATCAATGGATGAAAGAAAATTTCCATTTTATCCTTATTATCTTCTCAATTTAATACAACAATAATGTTTACTTTTTTTTCCTTTTTGTTTTATGATAATTAATGCTAAATCTTATCTAAATTAGATTGGTGTACTAAAAAAAGAGTGAGAGGGACATTGAAAAATGGTATTAAAAATTAATAATTGGATTATTTCATAGTAGGATTCAACCACTGCATAACACAAAGATTTTTGTTTTTTCTTCTTAAGAAAGTAAAAAAAGAAAAAAGGGAAAAACGGAGTTAGATTTGTTAAATGTGTATTTTAGTGAATAAAGAATAGTTTGAAATGTATGATATGATATTAAATTAATATGTGCAGCAAAAGCAAGGAAGGTGGAGAGAATCTAGAAATGCCCATTTCTTTTTGTTTACTTCAATATCAGAGAAATGAGTTTAAAATTAATTTTATAAAAATTGAAAGAAAAAAAGAAAAAGAAAAGTAAAATTATGAAAATGGGAGAGAGAGAGAGAGAGAGAGGAAGTGAAGAAAAAGCAGAGAATAAAAAGAGACCGGATGTTGACAAATTTCATGTCACTGTTCTTAGAAGGTCGTTCGTTTATGTGAAGATTTCTTATCTGGGATCTCTCTCTTTTCTTTTTTCCAAAAAAATTAAAATTAAAATTTAAGAACCTCTTTCTTTCTTTCTTTCTTTCTTTCTTTCATTCCTCTTTCTCTCTCCCTGAAAATTCTCTTCCTTCCTTACATTAACAATTTTGAGAGAGAGAAAGAGGAGAGAGAGAGAGAGTGGCCCAGCAGATCGAAAATCTCCTCTTTTTTCTCTACCCCGATGACGATCTAACCTCACCTCTCTCTCACTGCTGTTTCTTAAACACCCACCTTCTTTTTTATCATATCTGTATTTATAATTCTATTTCTCTTTCTTATTGGGATTTTCTTTTTGGGTTTTTTGATGGGGAGACTCTCCTACTCTAAATTTACCCTTTCTCAAGGTTTTGTTAATGGCTGAATCCGTAAAGGGTTCTTGAGTTTTTCGAATCGGAGGATGTGGGTTTAAGGTAATTTTCCCATCTCTTCATTTCTCAATTTGATTTCTGGTTCCTTTTGGATTCTGATGATTCCCCTCCTTTTTGTGTTTTGATGGGTTTTTCTTTCTTAATTTATCTTAATTTCGTATTCTACTCTCTCACTTTTTCTAAGACGGTTCGTTGTTGCTGCTATGGCTCTGACCCTTTTAACCATTTGGGGTCTACTGCTTTTACGTTATGCATTTTCTTTTCTAATCAGAGTTTTTACTTGTGAACTGTTTCTCAATTTTACATTTGTGGATTCGACTGCTTGTTTTCGGTTGGTAATTATTGTAGATTGTGTTTTTTACATTTGGGAATTTGTTTGTTGTGATTTGGAGACGGTATTGATGTTTGTTCTCTGGTAGTTTAGTGAGTGACTGAGGGGGGAATTGGTTTTTCCCTTTTTGATCGTAATTTTCTTTTTGGTGTTTCGTTCTACTGTGTTTTCTATTGAGCTTGGGGAGATTTGATTACACCTTGGCTTCAATTTTTTGAGTGGTGTTTGTCTTTATTCTCTGATTTGCTTTTGCATTTTCGAGGACTTTAAATGATCCATTCCTTCCTGCTTACAATTGAAGATAGGGGACTAATTTACTGGTCCTGATTAATTTGTGAGTTGATAGGGTACTTTGATAATGCATTGTTCATTTAGTGCACTGTATTTGGACTTGCAATTGATAGCTTAATTAGGTTGCAGTTGTCTTGATGCGAATCGCTACCGAGTAGGCTTGTGTGGAGATTGAGATGATTGCGTTAATGCTTTAGCTGCTTGTGTACATTTTCTTAGCTACTGATCTGAACTGCCTCAGTTGAATTACTCCATAAGTTTTCACTGAGTAATTCTGTTATCTGTCAGTAGCTTCTTGGAGTTAAAGACAGTTGCCATTTAGTCCCTATCAGTCCTTATCTTATGAGCAGCCTTCTGTTAAGTTGTTATTGTGCTAGATATAGTTGTTTTATTGGAGTATGAAGAAAATTTGGCAGGTATCGTGACAACTCGGATAGAGCATACTATACCACTACCTCTTACTTGACACTAAATTTCTTGGGAGCACATTTTCTGCTCAAGTTCCCTATTCATTTGCATAGGAAACTCCTTATCTACTCCCATTATAGTGTTGCTTTAAAGTGGCAACTGTGCATGCCTACTGGTTATGATACTGATGTATGGAATGTCTTTAGGAGACTTGGATATACTGATTTGATTGCACGTTGTATCATATACCGGTAGCTCTTTTTCCGTATCGTTTGTCAAAAAGTTCATTGCAATGTTCTTGGACATTGGACGGTTTATTTAATCACTGTGCCAAATAAAGTTGCTTGGATATAATAGTAATAGCGTAGTGTTTGATTCTGCACCTGAGACTGTGCATTGTTAGTCAGGCAGTGGCAGTCAACAAACTTGATTTCTGTAAGTTAGCTCATTGCAATTGAATTTTTTCTCCATTGGATAAATATTCTCCCTCTTTTGGTTTTTGCCCTTTGAGGACATTTCTGGTTCTTCACCACAGTGACAGTCCGCTATATATCTTTGGGATAAGTAGAAATCAAAGCAATTGTTGTAACATGGTTGCTTTCTCTTCGTTCTTAGCGTCTGGAATAGATACCTTTTATTATAACCAATTAGTCTAACAAGAAACCTGATTTTGCCTTTTATATATGTTTCTCTCAAAATTCTCAATTGGATTTGGAAATACCTACAAGTTGTTCCCAGTACTGAGAGTGACCTTTCCTTCAGCAGATTATTCTCACCTCCAGAGTCATCTAATCCCTATATCTGAAGCATGTTTTGGGTCTCACGACATGATACCAAACCACAAGTGAGCATTCTGTGGTTACTATAAGCCACAGAAGAATCCTGTGACACTTGGTTAACATGGACTGTTCAGATCCAAAACTAGTACACGTTATTCTTGTGGGCCACATGTGCCGTCTTTAAAGTTGAGCCTAGAGGATATAGTCTTGATGTTGAAAACAGGAGGATGGTGAGAATTTGTTTACAAGGAATATCCTCTGAGGTTGTGAGGGAGGAGGTTGCATTTGATTTGGAGAGGCATGAGCTGGACTAAAGGATTCACCAACACATTGGATAATTGAAGAAGCAACAGTGTTAGGGAGAACCAAAAAAATGAGAGCCTTCATCCTTGTATTAGAGGTCCCCTCAGGACTTCAACATTTCACCATTTCCTTGAAAAATTGCCCAAAACTACCTCTCTTTGCTATTATACTTGGATATAACTTTATCTTGTTTCTCAATTTGTCCCGACCATTTGGATACTCTAGTTGATGACCATCACTTTCATAGTTGAAGAGTCATGTCCTTGTGTCTGGCTTGACTTTTGCCTTTAGCTTACAGTTCTTTCTTTCTTCTTTGTCACAATACAATATTAAGAGATGTGCTCATATGAATATCCATTTATTATTTAATATGTTAATATGAGTAGTTCTGATTCTTTAGATTTATTAATATCTAAAAATCCCGATTCTGTTCATTATGAATGTATAATGATTCAATGAATCTTCATTGACTCAGGAATGGGAACAAAGGTGCAGTATGAAAGTTATTTGCCAGGATATCACTCAATGAGGGATCTAAATGAAGATTCTCATGGTTGTAGCTGGCCTTTATATTACAGTGAAAAAGCATGTCAGAGCGGTCAATACTATAATGGAATTTTGCCAAGAGCTACCTCCGATGCATATCTAGGTTGTGATAGAGATGCTGTGAAGAGGACAATGCTTGAGCATGAAGCCATTTTCAAGAACCAGGTAATGCTCATTCCAAGTGTTTCTTTGAACCTCCGGTGTTATGGTCACATTGTTTTTTGAGTTTCTTTTCATCTTTTGTCATTAAGCAGGTTCGTGAGCTGCATCGGTTATATATAAAACAGAGAGAGTTAATGAATGATGTTAAAAGATCAGAACACAGACACGCGATACCAGTGGACATATCATTCTCATCTAGTCCTCTAGCATCTCAAAGTACTCCCGATGGTGCAAGGAAATGGCACCTCCCAAGCTTTCCTCTTGCAATTTCTTCAAGTGGACCATCTGTACCTGGCATTGAAGATGTGAAATCATCTTTGAGTTCTTTGAAAGAAAACAATAGAAGTGATGGTCTCTTACCATCCCAAAATGGAACTAGTTCAAAAGACTGCGAGGTATTAGAATCTAGACCCTCAAAGGCTAGGAGGAAAACTTTTGATCTTCAACTTCCAGCACATGAGTACATTGATAGCGAAGAGGGGGAGGTATTTCATGATGAAAAAGTGGCTCCCACGTTGTTTTTCCATTCAAATTGTAACAAGAAATTTGAGACTCAGAGTTGTGTGACGGAAAATTTGAATGTGAATCCTGGTGAAAAAAGTGGTGGCCAAAGTTCTGCTTTGAGAACTGACTCGTGTTTATGGAACAGATATGGTTTGGCTGACTTGAATGAGCCCGTTCAGGTTGAAGAGGCAAATGGGTCCAATTTTTTTGATCTTCCTAGTGCTCGTGACTCCAGCAATGGGGAGACTCAAGGCCCCACTGTATCGTCTACGAAGCAAGAAATTTTTCTGAGCAATGAAGGTGGACATGCAACAAATAGGAATTCGTATATTGAGAATGGAAATAGAAGAGAGGCATTTCTTAACATCTTTGAAGCAGGTATTATTTCTTCTTTATATTGCATGAGCATTCTTAAAATTTTCATGCAAGGGTTTTTGGCTTTTGCTGTTCCCCCAACTTTCTTTAGTCAGTTTACCTGATTTGCAGCAGAAGCCCCAAATGCTTGGAGTATATGAACAGAAAAAGAATGCATGAAATCTGAGAAATTGAAATCTCTGTACCTGTGGTGGTTACTTATATTAACTGGAAATCTTGACTTGGTGTCTTTCTTGCGAACATAGCAGAAGTTTGTTTTAGAAAAGTTATCACTTGTTTTTGATACCCTTAACCTATTTTATTTCAGGACGTAGTAAGGAAAGTGAGAAATCTTTTACTCATGGTCAGATGGAAAAGTTCCATTTATCTTCTAATCCTTTGCAAGTTCCACTTAACAAGTTTCATGAACTTCCAGTTTTCTATCTCAATGATAAAAGCAAGGTTCAACAAGATTTGGACAGGCCAGTTAATAATTTGCCATTATCCAAAAGAAGTTATGAAATGTCCAATACTGGGGATCCTGGTTATCTTTTAGCTTCTCAGACATCTCGTACATATCAAATTTCTCCTTCTTTGGACGTGGGCAAGTCTTGGGCTCACTCCAGTTCATCTTGGGAAAAGTCAAATGGAAACAGCTCCCAAAAGACGACATCAGGTCATACACAGCCGTGTTTCAAATCGTCTACTGCTGTTCACAAGAGTTTTCCTTCATCAGCTCAGAACAATGGAATTTTTGGAGATAGATGGCATTTGAGTAGTGACTCTAGATCAAACCCTGGGTCTGGTTGTGAAACTCCTTACCAGAATGGATTCTATTTCGGGTCTACATCTGGTTCCAACGGGGGAGTTCTCTCCTCTACCATAAGGCATGACCATGGGGCAAACTATTACAAGGGCTCCGGTTGTGTGGGCATGAATTCTCCAAAAGACGTTAACTTGAATGTAGTGCTCTCAAAAAGTTTATCAAATGAGGCAGGTCAACAACCAAACTACCGGACCAGAGAGGCAGAAGAAAACAATGAGGACCATCATAATGTATTACCATGGACAAGGGCTGTACCTGCTAGTAAGAACGAAATGATCAATTCAAGAAGACTCTCTACGACTGCAGAGCTTAATTTTGTGCTCTCACCAATGAAACAATTTTCTGACAGAAACGAAACTGAAAATGGCAGTAAAGTTATATGTTATCCAAACATCGAGTCTAATTCACATTGTAGTAACATTGAGCCGAGAATGTCTGAACACGGTGAATGCCAGAGCCAGAGTAACCGAAAACTTCTTGGGTTTCCCATTTTTGAAGGGCCACACATTTCTAAGAATGAATCATTTTCTCTTACATCCCCATCAGCACCTCCTCCTAATCCATCTGAGAATGAAGTGGAAGATAACCGGAAAACTAGAGTACTTGATATCAATTTGCCTTGTGATCTGTCAGTTTTTGAGTCAGACAATGCTACTACCGGAGCTCTGGCTGTAGAGAATGTAAAGGACACAAGGATCTCTACTGTGAGAGTTGATATTGATTTGAACTCATGTGTCAGCGATGATGAACCATCTATGAGACCTCTACCCCTGGATTCTTCAAGTGGCAAGGAAAAGGTAGTGGTAGAGATAGATTTAGAAGCCCCAGCAATGCCTGAGTCTGAAGACGACATAATTGCAGAAGAAGAATCTTTAGAAAAACAGCATGAACAGCAACCGCAATCTCCTCAGCACAAGGCTGTTGATATTCAGGATGATCTTATGGCTTTAGCAGCAGAGGCAATACTTGCTATCTCTTCTTGTGGTCACTCCTGTCATTTGGATGATAGTGTTAGCAATGCGTTGGAAGATTCTTCAAGCGACCCCCTAAATTGGTTTGCTGAGATAGTTTCCACACATGGAGATGATGTACAGACCAAGTCTGACACTGTATTGAGATCCAAAGAAGGCAAGGATATTGAGGAATCCTCTTTGAGAGGGATTGATTATTTCGAATATATGACTTTGAGGCTGGCGGAGGTCGGTGAAGAAGACTACATGCCTAAGCCCTTGGTTCCAGAAAATATGGAAATTGAAGATACTGGAACCAATTTGTTGCAAAGTCGGCCCCGAAAGGGCCAGACGAGGAGAGGTAGGCAGAGAAGGGACTTCCAGAAGGACATCCTTCCAGGCCTTTCATCTCTATCAAGGCATGAGGTTACAGAAGATCTTCAGACATTTGGTGGCCTAATGCGAGCGACGGGCCACTCTTGGCATTCCGGAGTTACGCGGAGGAACTCTACTAGAAACGGTTGTGGTAGGGGAAGACGACGATCAGTGATCAGTCCCCCGCCCCCTGTGCAATCAGCATGTAATCAGCTGATACAGCAACTAAGTAACATTGAAATGGGTCTGGAAGATGGAAGCCTGACTGGTTGGGGCAAGACAACTAGACGGCCCCGTCGGCAGAGATGCCCGGCCGGTAACCCTCCGGCTGTCCCTTTAACTTAATCAACGGTAGGAGGCTTTGATTTATTAATTGAGCATATGATGTTATAGAGTAAAGCTGGGAAGTTTATTTGTATGGCTCTAGATTGAGATTTAAGATCCATGGAGCATAGCCCTCCCCTTGCTCTTTGTACATTTGATAGCTGAAGATTTGGGTTCTCATCTGTCTTTGGGTGTCTGCCAATTCTGTATTATTCATAAATAATGTTGCATGATTTGTTCCCTGGATATACCACCAGAGTTCCTAAACCTGTGAGCTAATTCACACTTTGCTTTGGGTTTTGAGATGGATTCTGTTATGATCTTCATCCTGCTATATTCTTTTCTGCTTCTACCAACCCGACGATTGCTGGATTTTTTATGAGAGCGAAGCTGATGAAAGGTTCGAAATTTTCATGGTTTCAAATATTTCATCCAACCATTCATTCATGTGATAAAGAAAACAGTTGTAGCTTCTAAAATTACTTTTCTGAGATCAATCTACATCTCACTCAAATTCTAATATTTGATAAACAATAGTTCTACTAATCCAATTATGAATATGGTTCTTGTACACACGTTTGTTTGTGACTGTTTATCGATAACTATATAGTTTCACTCGTAATTTGACGTTTCGTTAAATGGTATATATTAATGTATTTTGTAGACTCTAAATTATCCTTAATATTCTACCATTTTTCCTAAGCATAACCCAACTTTAAAGGTGGGAGAAAATAAAGAGATGATAAAAATTGGGAATAGGAAAGTGAGGCACACGCGTTGGGGTAGCGCGTGGGAGGAGGATTACATGCGTGGGCATGTCGGTGTCGAAGTTGATTTGGTTGGTACAGACAGTTTCCTTATTAATAAGAGTGGGTCCCAAAACCAATTTCAGATTTCAAAGTTGTCATCCAATCATAATTCTTTTCTTTTCCTTATTCTCATGCTTCTCTCACTCACTCGCTGTCCTTTGCTTCCCACGCTTCTCTCACGTGTTCTCTCCCTTTTCATTTACTCTTTATATATTTATTTTTAGCCAATATACTCATTAATTTTGTAATTTGTTTAAATATATAACTTAAAAGTTTCATTAATATCAAGAAAAGTTCAAAAAGAATTTCATACAATGTAAACTGTGAACTTTCCAATATTACATTAATATTCTTGAATTTTAAAAAAGTGAAAATAGCAAAATTTTAAAAAAGTGAAAATATGCTTGCTATTAATATATAAATGAAACTTTTTAATACGCACTTAATCTTTTGAAAAATAATAATAATGAATTTCTTTATCCTTAGTATGTAGATGTAAACAACTTATCTACACCCTATTTCACCTCACTCTTTCATTTTCTTTCTCTCACGTGCTTCAATATGGCATTTCTATAATTAAACCATATTTTTATTATGTTTAAATTATTACATTTTGGCCATCAATTTTGGGATTTATTTAAAGCTAAATTATCGAAAATATTCTTGAATTTTATACTTTATGTTTAAAAATACTCTTGCTTCTTGGACTTTCAAAAGTTTCAAAAGATTAAAAATTATCTTACCGTTAGAGTTTGATGAAAACCGTTAGTAATTTATTTAAAAAATACTCCTAAACTTTAAAAGTTTTCATTAATATATATCGTTAAAAAAAATCATTATCGTAGGGATACTATTAGTACTTCATTTCAAAAATGTCCTTGACTTTTTAAAATTTACATTAATACCCTTAATCTTAAAAAAGTTAATATTCATACTCATTTTAGGGAATTAAATGTTGTTACATATATATATATTTTGAAAAAGAAGATATTTGCAAATATAGCAATTAGCCTCAAAATATCACTAAATATAGCACAATGCAAAAGAGTTTGCAGATATAGAATGATTTAGATTTAGCTCTCGAAGTATATCACTAATAGATTCTATTATATTTATAATTCTTTAAAAATATTGCTATACACTATTATTAGCCTTAAAAGTGCTACCATAGTCATTATTTAAAAGAAAAAAAAAAAGCACGATTCTTTTAAGGGGTAAAAGGGGAATAAAAAAGAAGACAAAGAAAAAGAAATTGATTTGTCCTCAATCCAAAGTTTGGTTTATGGTTTAGGGCCGACAAAGCTTTAATTGGTCTTGGGTTTGGGTCGACTAACTGAATCAAGTCTCATCGAGCCGTTGCATAATGGGCCTTGTAATAATCCAGTGTTCTATCATTCAGAATTTATAGTTAACTTATGGTTCATTCACGCTACATTTCTTTTAAAAATGTAAATAAATTGTGGGTAAAATATTTTCTTCATTAATAAAACTAGACACTTGAATGATTGCATTTGCATTTGTGTAATAGATGTGAACTCATCTTTCTACCTCTGGACATGTATTTTGAAATTCTTTTAGGTCTTATTTTTTTTTCTATCATCGACATTTATTGTGTTTCATAATCTCACTAATTACATTAATTTAACTTCAGACACTTCCTTAATTAATATATTATTCTATTTCATAAACTTCGCACTATTTCTCAATACTTCTCATATGACTAATAATGAATTAAGGTAATTATAGTACTAGAATTTTTTTTTTATAGATGCCATTTATTTTTTTAAGCAAGTTGAGAAATGAAGACTAGGATTTTAAATTGAAGAAAAAATGGATCATCGGAGTTAATAAACCAAATAATTTAATTATATCTAAAGTTTATTTTTACATAACTGAACTATAATTTTTAATACATTAAAGATAAATTTTAAAGTTATACGCTCGAACATAACTTACCTTTCAACCTCTCTACATATATTTTGAACTTCTTTCAAGTCTTATTATTATTTTTTTTCCAATTATTTGTAACAACATTTATTGTGTTTCATAATCTCTTTGATTACATTAGTTTCATTTAAATACTTCATTTCATAGACTTCACAATTCACATTATTTCTCAATACTTATTTTTAGTACTAAATTTTTTTTTTCATAGTCGAAATCTTGGGAAACGAAGACTTAGGGTTTCAGTTTTTCAAGTTCCCTTACTCCACTTTCCAATCAACCCTTGAATTGCTCTGTCACAGCTTCCTCCAACTTCCACTGCCTTAATGGCTTCATCTCTGAACTTTGCAGTTTGTTTCCTCAAGGCTTCACTCTCCATCATCTCTTTAATCCTTCCTCCAACTTCCTCGCCTTTCACCAGACATTTTTGGCCCCATCCCCAGTTTTCAACCCACATTCCAAGCCCTATCTTTGCGATCAATTCTGCATTGATCATCTGATCTCCGATCTGCGGCCACGCCAAAACTGGCACTCCCTTCAATGCCGCTTCCATCACAGAATTCCACCCACAATGGCTTAGAAACCCACCCACCGCTCTGTGCCCTAAAATTTCCTCTTGATTCACCCATTCCTTCAATGCCATTCCTTTTTCCTTCAGTTTCTTCATTAGTTCTTCCCCCACTATTTCCTCTAACCCCTCTTTGTCTTCCTTGTCCAGTACTTTATCTTTCACTACCCACAAGAATCTGTACCCACTCGAAACCAACCCACTTCCGATTTCTCTGATTTGGTCTCTTGATGCGGCGGTCCGGCTGCCGAAGCTGGCGAAAACAACCGATCTGGGAGGTAAGTTGTCCAGCCATTTTATGGGAGATTTGGCATCTGGGTTTTCGAAATCACATGGTAAAAATGGTCCTATTGGTATTACTGGGGGTAATCCATTTTGTACCTTCCCACTGTTGAGTGCTGTGAGAGTATCTCCTTCCATTGCGTGCATTGCATTGATCAAAATCCCATTTAGTTCTTTGATTCTCTGACCATCTTGCGTGAAAATTTTGTTGAAGATGCTATCATTGACAAGCAGGGGAGGAGGGAGGGATGTTTTGGGAATGGATCCGATGGCTGGGATGCGAATGAAGTCGGATGATGGATCAGACACTTTAACAAACGGGTAATAGGCAAAGAGAGAAAACATTCTAGCGGAGGAAGTGAAGAGCGCGTAATTTGGTATGTTAAGGGTTGCAGTAAGTTGAAGAGCAGAGGAAATCAAGGTGACATCACAGATAAGAGCGGATAAAGGTGGAGAGAGAGCGGAAAGGGGAGAATTGAGAAGATGAACAGAGCGACGAGTGGCTTCAAATTGAAGAAAAAATGGGTCATCGGAGTTAGCAATAGAAGGGTGAAGAGGTAAGATATGGAACTTGAGTTCAGTGATTTGGGGAAAAACAGAGAGAAAGCGGGAAATGAGGTGAGATTCAGCAGAAGAAACAACAGGATTAGAAGTGATGAGAGTAAGCTTACAGTTATGGCGGAGGAGAGTGTTGGCCAGTCTTAGGAAGGGAACTAGATGGCCCATGCCGGCACTTGGGAAGAGAGCAACATGGGTTTGGTGGCTTGAGGGTTGATCCGAGCTTGACATTTTCGGCGAAGATTGGATCTGGATGGAGGGGACAAAGGGGTGAAAGAAAGTAGGAGAAAGGAAGAGAGGTTAAATAGTAAGGAGTGTGAATGTTTGTTAATGAGCGGCATTAAAACTTGGAAGGGTCTACGTTCTAGCGGTGAAGATAGCCGCTTCTTCTAACTACCACCGCGCAGTGAATTGCTTCTTCAATGTGGACAATCAGAAGCCACTAGTTTCTTCAATAATTCAAGTTGTTTTAATGATATAAAATTATTCGGGTTGAGTTGAGTTTTCTAAGTTAATAGGTTGGAGTTAAAAAATCTATTTTTGGAGGGTGTAGAATTGAAGAGACAAAATCTCTAATATTATCTTAGTACCATATTCCTGTGTTCACATTATAAATTTATTTTTGTAAATATTTGTGGCCTTCATGTCCGTTGGTCCCAATCTATTTTTAAATATGAGTTGATGGTAATATGAAAAAAAAAATTTATACTACCGTAGTATACAAAAATATCTTGATAAATGTGTAAATTTTAATAGTGAATATTATTGAAATTGGTGGAATTGAATTATTTAAAATCTAACTTAAGTTGGTGTTACACAGTGTATATGATATGATTCAACTAATTTAATTGAATCATTTAGACTCGGTGGTTATCAATGTGATAGGGAGCATATCGTCTATAATTTTGAAATGGTTGGTCTGCCATAAAGTAAAAAACTTTTAACAGAAGGAAAATAGTTATAATGGCAACCCGATTATTATTATTATTATTATTATTATTACTTTGAGTACTAATGCCAACCAGATTTACTAAAGAAAGCAAAAGGATGCATTTTTTTTTTTTATTTTTTTTAATAATAAAAAACAAAGATATAGAATAGGTAACATTTATTAAGGAAAAGGAGAAAAAAAGACAGACAGCTCAGCAGGAAATAAATAATACAGTGTGCACATAGCAAAGCTAAAATCAAAATGGTAGCCCTTCAGTTCCTCTGTCACAGCTTAGCTTCCCAATTCCTGCCTTTCTTAATCATCCATTATTTTCCAAATATTAAACCCTATTTATTAACTATATTTTTTATCTACTTTTTATCAATATTTTCAAAAATTAAACTAAAATTTAAAAACTCAAAAAAATAGTTTTCAAAAAACTTATATATAGAATTTGGCTAAGACTTAAACTCCGATAATTAAAAAAAATTGAGAGGAGATAGTTTTAATTTTTAAAAACAAAAAACAAAAAACGAAATAGTTTACTTTTAGTAATTGCCTCTTGCTTCATAAAAAATTTTAAAAAAAATAGTTTTTATTTTTAGATTTTTTTTTTCTTTTAAGAAAAATAAAAATTAAAGTAAGAAATGGTGAGAAAATAAACTTTAACTTTAAAAAAAAAAAAATTAAAAACAAAACACTAAATGTTTACCTAAAAGATCTAAAAATTTGGAATTAAACATAGAAAATTTTTATAATTTTGATCACTAAATTGATTTGTTAGTAAAAAATTGTGAACTAACTCCAACTTCAGTAGTAGAATACGTATCAATCACTATTGAGTTATGTTTACTTTAACAGTTGAAATAGTACTTTAAAGTAATTTGTCAAAGAAATCTGACCTCTCGTGCATCTCGCTTACTCCATTAAAAGTACGAGACAACATTAATTTATCCGTTAAAAATTACAGTAGTTATTGAGTTGAATATCGCAATTTAATATAAAGTAAAAATAAGATGCAAAACAAAGCATTAAGAATTAGAGAAGAAAAAGCAAAGCAGACGATGAAGAAAATAACAAACAGAGTGTTCCCAAAGGGGTGACCTGAGAACACAAAGAGTATTTGGAATTAAAATGCCCAATAAAACCAATTGGGCAAAACAAATTCCAAATCCAATTGTGTTCTCTGGTTCACTCCTCTGGGGTTACTATCTGTTACATAATACACATTTCATTCCGTCAACTCCCTTCTTCTCATCCTATTTTTAAACTAAATCTCATATATATATATATATATATATTTTTATTTTTTTTTTCCTTACAATGTCCTCATTCTTTCGACATTTCATATGTTGTCATCATCTCCACATTTTAGGAGATTTTGTTAAATGCCCCACTTCTTTCCTTTATTTTCAAGAATACCCTCACGCTAATGTTTATTTTTAGTTTAACTTTCTTTTTAGTCTATAAACTTTTAAAATGGATTTAGTAAGAATCTCCACATTTAGAAAGTTTGTGTAAATTTCTAAGTTTTGGAAAAGGTTTAATTGATAGGTCTAGAAAAATTGATAAATTAGACACTTTATTATTATTATTATTATTATTATTTACAAAATTTGATTTGTCTTATAAATTTGTTGTTTTTGTTAAAAAAAAAGTTGATAAGAATGGATGTATTAGACACTTTTTTTTATTATTATTATTTACAAAATTTGATTTGTCTTATAAATTTGTTGTTTTTGTTAAAAAAAAGTTGATAAGAATGGATGTATTAGACACTTTTTTTAGTACTATTAAACTTAAATTTAAAAGTTTTGTAATTTAAGATAAATTTATTAATTTTAAAAGATGATTGACTATGTCTAATAAATTTGTTAACTTAAAAAATGATGACATTAGGATCCATTGGTCACAAATTAGAAAGTTTAGAAATAAATTTGGCATATTTTGAGTTTAGAAACCTGGACTTCAACATGAAATAAATTTTAAACTTGAACAATTTATAAATACTAATACAATTATCAAAGTTTACTCTCTTGGATTATTTCTTTCTATCTCAAGACTTATGCTCTTAAGTTTTATCTACATTTTGAAAGTTTTGAAATTCTAACTTCTTAATCAAAATTACATATTTAATGTCATTTGAGTTGTTAATGGTTATAAGTGATTTTTGGATTAAAGAGTAGAATTGACAAATCGAAGAAGAAAAGACAAACTAGGCAAAAAAGACGACAATAAATGGACAAGTTACTGTGCCTAGAGGACGAAATGGACTTAAAAAAAAGGGGCTAATTCAGCTTGATTGTTGCCGACGTCGAGCCCATCATATCATGTATCCCATACATGATACGAACTCACGTAGGCCTAGAGAGGAGGGTTAACTTGGCTCAAAATCAAATCAGCTCGCTCGCCCTCGGCTAAGGCCAAGCCCAACGAATCAAGCTTTTTTCGCATAATGTTGCCCTAAAAGAAAAGATAATATCTGGAGATCTAGAGAAGAATCTTAGATCGGAAGAGATTAGGTGATCCAACTGTATAAATAAGGAAGGAAGGAAATAAATAGGTAATATCTCTCTGCTAACTCCATATTAACACAAATCTATATCTCTCTGCTAACTCCATATTAACACAAATCTTTAGAATTCCTAGCTTCTTTAGAATTCCTAGCTTAAGCATTAAAGTGTGCGTGACTTACACCACACTACTTGCAAGTGATCTTCTTTCCAAAAAAATACATATTTACAATTTCGAGATTAGACCACTTTACTTGTCTAAATTTTGGCATCAACATTGACAAGATTATTCATTGAAAATTTTTCCATTATCCATTATGTTACCGATGTAATTTTTAACCACATGTAAATTGACAGGATACTGTTCGGTTGTGTATCGTACAATTATATTATTAAATTTTCGTCGACATTTTGATATTTTCATAAATATTTCCATGTTTCCATAGGTTAGGCATCGATATGAGGAGTAAATCGATATTTTCATTGTATAGTAGAAAAAATCCACTAAATATAAAATATAAGTAACAAAATGTCACTCATTTAAATATAATATAAATAATAAAAATATGTTAATTTGTCTAAAAACTATAAAACATTTTATTTAAAAATTTAAATTTAATTTTTTATTTTAACCTTTTCAGAAATATTCATAGAGATCGACATTTTATCGATATTTTCGTAGACGGAGTATACAATTGAAAATGACACCTGCCATTGGGTCCAAATCACACACGAAAGGCCCATTTCGGAAAATGGCCAGGCCCAAGTCAGGCCCACCAAGATCTGGGCTTGCCGACATGGTCGTTTGGAGTATTTATGATATTTAAATATGATAAACAACAACACCCACGTGACCCACTCTGAAGATTTTTAAAGCTTCCCCTGTTCCACCAATGGTGAATTCAATATCATCAAGTTCCCCTCAATTTGGAACCACTCGTTTTTTCTTCAATATTTATTAATATTATATCCACTTTTCCCTCTATATAATTAGTTTCTGGAAAAATCTCCCCTCAAACAAATCAAACTGTTTCAATTCTGAATCCATTTTCACAAGCATTCATGGACTTCCTGTCTAAACTCGGCGGCTCTACCGACAAGCCACAGGACCAAAATCCAGACCACCACAAGACTTCGGCTTCCGATCTCTTGTCCAGCGCCAAGCTGGTTGCTGACGCCGCCAAATCCTCTTTTGGCGGCAGCGGCGGCGACTCTGTTGACAAGGGCAAAGTCGCCGGAGCAACTGCCGACCTTCTCGGAGCTGCTTCCGACTACGGAAAATTGGATGAAACAAAGGGAATTGGTAAGTATGTTGATCAGGCTGAGGACTATCTCAACCAGTATGAAAAGTCTCATTCTGCTCCTCATGGTTCCGGCGCCGAGCCGAAGGCAGAGGAACCGCCGAAGGTAGAGGAGCCGCCGAAGAAGGAGAACGCCGGCGAGAAGGAAGAGGGAGGATCTGGGTTTGGGGATTATTTGAAAGTGGCTGAAGGTTTCTTGAAGAAATGACACTGTTTGGCAACTGGATCTTTTTATGTGGTTGTGTTTGTGTAATTCTGTGTAAATAAGGGTTTGCATTTTCTGCTAAACCTATGATGAATCTGCATGTACTAATTAATATTATATATGTTAGATGTGTGATTTTTGTCTTGTTTTTAACAAAAATAAAATTCAGCAAAATCAGGGACTGATAATGATAAAAAGAGAGTAAAACAGAGAACCCATCTGAAATCCACCTGAATTATTGATTATTTTTGTTCACAAAGCAATCATTCGGTTATGTAAACACAAAAAGAAAAAAGAAAGGTAAGAAAAAGAAAAAAAGCAGTCAAATCAATATAGTTTAATGGTCAACAGAGTGATTAGTGTTCTTCAACAGCAATAACAAGAAACAGGGAGGTCCCCTGTTTGTCTGATAATATCTGCTTTCTGATTGGCTTTAAGAATCTCATACTTTTTCTTATGATCTGCTTTGGTTCTTGCTTCTCCAGCAATTTGCTTTATAAACTCCATATCTTCCTCAAACTTTTTCCTTCCCTTTTCCCTCTGACTCTTCTTCGTTCCCACAACCTTCAAATGTAAAGAAAAAAAACAGAATCAATCAACACAATGAATTGATCGATAAACTTTAAACAGAGATAAACTGATGATGAACCTGTGATGCTTCAAATTTGCGTATGGCTTTTTCTCTCTTCTTGCTTTCCCAGTAAGAAATTGTCTCGTTTACCTTCTGGTATCTGAAATGTCCTCAACTGTTATTATCAGCCACATTGAATAATTTTTTGCGACAATATAAGTTTAAGTACCTTTCTTGTATTTTAGCCATCTCAGCTTTTTCCCAGAGATCTGCTTTGGTTTCTTGAGGCCTGGTTTGGATTGGAGAAGTTGGTTGTTTTCGAGAGATTGGTGGAGTTGGAGGTCGAGGGATTGGTAATGGTTTCTCTGTTTCTGTTCTTGCGCCGCCGGAGTAGCCGTTTACGGCGGGTGGAGAAGGGTTGGTTCTGTTTTCTATTGGTTTCTTTTTCTGTTGTTCAGAGTTCACTGCCGGTTTCTCACCGGAGGTTTCTTCAGGATCTTTCGCAACATCTACAACATGATATCATTCAATGGTACATTCAAAACCAATTTGCTAAAAATAATAATCTAATACATAGTCTTCCAACTTTGAATTCTGTGTTTAATAACTTTTCAAATTTTAGTATTCATTTCTGTCATAAAGAAAATATTATCACCTTGAAGTAAGAAGTTTGATCCTCCCTCTCCTCTTGTTGTAAAAAAAAACCTTAAAATTTCTATCAAATAAGATTAAAACATAGGAATACTAACTTGAGAACGGTCGAAAAATCCTATCAGGTTCTGGTGCCGGACGTGGAGGAGGGGTGCGAATGTCCTCTTCAACAAACCTTATCTTTGGGAACGACGACGTTTCAGGGCGGTCGACTTTTTTTCTAGGTCTCGCGATTTCTGATTCTTCAACCGAATGAATTGCAAAGACAGCCGCTGCTACGGCGGTTGCACGCTCTAGTCTGTCGTCGGAGAATTCATTCCCTCGACTCATTTGGCGTGAAAATTGTCTTCCCAACCAATTTCCAAATGGTTTTTTCTCTGCATGCACCATAAACATTTCTCAGAAGTTCAAAACAGCCGCTTCATTGTCATATTTTGGCTACATCTAATCAAATCTTAAAACATATTAATCTTCTAAAAAAGAATCAAGTTTGTAGGGGTATTTCGAGTTACATGCTAATTGATCATTTGTACTAACTTTATTGATCAAAACATTTAGTCAATTGAATTCTAATTTTATTTTTATCACAATATTTTGATCAACATTCTCTAATCAATGTACATATTCTAAAAATTTAAAGATAACGACATTATTTATAAAGTATAACCTTAAAAAGTACATAACATAAAGGTCTTGAGAAATAATGATTTGATGATTACCTCTGAAAGATTGAGATTTGTTTGGAGCCAAATATATGTCTCTTCTATTGTTGCCTTGTACTTCTCTGTTCTGATATCTTGACCTGAAATTAGTGGTTAATTAGAGAGAGAGAGAGAGGTTTTGTTGTTGTATAATTTTTTATTTTATATTTTCAAAGTAAAAGGAAACATTAAATACCCCATTTGTTTGAGCAAATTATCCATAGAAGTTGTGGAATGAGATTTCTTGATTCCAAGGGAATTGGAAATTATGGTGATGGCGTAGAGGAGGAGGTGGGGGTTTATTTGAAGACCAAGCCAAGTGAAAAGAAAATTCAAAAGTCAAAAACTTTATAGGCTTATTTTTTTATTTATTCATTTTATTTAGGGAATAGAAGAGAATTGAAGTTTAAAATATGCTTTGTATGCAATTCTTGGATTTGAATCTTTCAAACAGCTTTTACACTTGAAGGAAAGTATTCTTTCTTTTCTTTCTTTCGTTCTTTAATTTCCAAAGCATTTTTGCATCTTCAAAAGTTTTTTAATACAACAATTTGGATAAAACACATGTTTATAAATTAATAGTCACATATTCCAACCATTTTCATTTCATGCTATCAATCAAATCTCTTCTATTTGTCTCTTATTCATAAATTTGAATTTAGGCCATAAACAATAATAATCTAAAAAGTGGATCAGTTTAATCCATTGCAATTAGAAATTAGTATATCGTTGGTCTTCTCTCAAATTATTTTTGTTTTGTTAAAAATAATTCCCATACATCTCTTTCTAAAGTTTTTTTTAGTTTTGATTTGATTTGAACTTCTAAATAATTTATATATTTCTCTCCAATCATTTATTTATATGCCTCTCTAAGAAATTTAAATTTAGTTTATATTTTAGTCTCTAAATGATTTTCATTTTTCTCTCATATTTGAATTGATTTTTCATTTGAGTGATGATTGAATACCGGTTAAAATCAACGTTTCTTTTTTTCATCCCGTCAAGTAGCAAATGCTTTATAGAATCGTTAAAAAATTTATAAAACATGCAAAATAACAAAATGTCAATAGTGTAAATATAATATAAATAATAATAAAAATTTATTTATTAATTTGAACAATTTATTACCTCTTAAATATTTTCTATTAACCTATCTCAAACGATTTCTAAAAATTTCATGGAAAATTTCATGGAAATTCAAGTATTCAACACCGTAATTACCTACGCAAAAACAAATCCCACATACTCTCAATCACGAACATTTTAAAAAGAGAAAAAAAAAAAAACTAACTATACATATTAACTTAACAAATAAAAATCCCCTAACTACCTTGAAATGCAAAATCTAAAACCTAACCAAAAATTTAAAAAAAAAAAAAAAAAAAAAAAAAAATTAAGCGCAAGCAGAAGCTTTGAAGTCTTTGATGGAGACAAAGACGTAAGAATCAGGGGCAACCGACACACCGGAAGTGGGATCGACGAGCTTGGGCGACATGTCGGGAATGTCCAACGTTGGAGTAAGTTGAAGAGGAGTTCCATTTAAAAGCATAACGTCGCTTTGAATATTGCCGTCTTTAGGAGTTAAATGGTATTCTTCTCTTGCTTTTAATTTGCTGCTGCTTACGAAATTTGGATAAATATTTCTATCGTTAACAATATTTACATCAAATGTTGTCGAATTTGACATGTTAATTAGAAGCAATGTAACGCCTTCCTGAAAACAATTCAATAATAATAATAATAATAATAAACATTAGTATAAAATTAAATACAATAAAAAAAAACATGTTTTTTTTTTTAATTATTAATATAAGAGAAATGTTTTTGAGTTAATTACGTTGTTTTTGGTGCAGTGAGAATAAACACGAAGGTATGGAGAGCTGTCGTGGGATGCTGAGAGGACCTTCTTTCCCATTAATCTGTGCCATAACAGAGCGCTGTTTCCAACCAAACAATATTTAGTTACTGAATATAATTATTGGGATATTTCAATTTTTTTTTAAAAAAATTAATTAGAATTACTGACCTATAATAATCAGGGTTAGGGATGAAAGTAGTGGTATTAAGCAAAGCATAGTTTCCACCAATCAAGGCTTGTCTGCAATAAACCTGATGATTGAATGTGGCAGTCATCCCCAATTGATCCAAATACCTTAATCAATCAAAAACATAAATACAATTAAATTAAATTAATGACTCCATAATATAATTCAATTATATTCAATTTAAAGAGTTAATTAGAAATTAAACCAGAATCCATCGGCAAAAGTATGAGAAACAGTTCTGCCACCACTGTTATAAGCACCACCAGATTCACCAATCCAAGGCTTAGACCATGGCCCAAAGCTCTGTGAAACTTCCATAGCTTCCTTAAAAGTTTGAGCAATTTGGTCCAAAACATAAGGGTCTTGAACCTTGTTTATAAGATTAGGATCAACACCTACATATATATATATCATTATGCACTTATCAATATCTGTAAATAAAAAAAAATTAATTATTATCTTTAATTTTCAATTTTCAATTTTATTTATTTACCTGCTCCAAGATTGTAAATATGGTGAGTGACTCCATCCACAACATTTGGGGCAGTGTTTTGAAGGAAAGTTTTGAACCATTCTTTGTCAAAGAAACCAGCTGGTCCCAGAATTTTGGGTCTGTTGTTGGCATCAGGATACACTTCTTCAACTATTTTTCTCATTAGAGTCAGATCTTTTCCATATTGATCTGGCTCAACCCTTGCCGAAACTCCGCTTGCACTAAGCTCATTTCCTGGATTACGGTAAATGTAGTTATATATTAGTCTACATCAACACAATATTAATTAAGTAAATAATGAGTTTTTTAAATATATTTCAAAAGTACCCTATACTTGTTTCAAGACTATTATTTTAAACAAATGACAAAGTTGAAGAGCATTTTTTTATAATTTAATCATTTGTTAAAAAGGTAAGGTTTTGAGCAATACCCAGTTCATAAGAATCGATTTTGTATCCTTTAGAAGCAGTGTATCGAATGAAATCTCGAGCATTACGAGGATCCCAATCACCAACCCAGTTAATACTTCCATCATTGGCTGGTGTTTTTCCCATCAGAGCGTTCAAACCAAACGTAATTCGAGCTCTGCAACAAGAAATAAAATTGATTTACTCTGTTTTTTAATTCAAAAAGAACAGTTTTTTTTTTTTTTTTTTTTTTTTTTTTTTTTTTTTTTTTTTTTTAATGATGTTTTGGTTTATTACTTACGATGTTTTATTGAATAGCTCATTAAGATCATCCCATCTTTCCATGGTGAAGCAACCTTTGCTGAATCCAAACAAACCATCACTCTGTTTCTTCATTTGAGGACACTTCTTCACTGAGTTTCCAACTCTGTAAATGATTTGATCTTGAAGTGATCCTCCAAGTCGGATTCTCAAAGGATTGAACTCTAAAAAGTTAAGAAAACAGGTCAAAAAAGTTAAGATGAAAACCCAAATATGCAAATCTTAAACAGAGAAACTAACCCTTGATTGCGTTGGTCAAGATAACGTTCTGAAGATCCTGTTAAAAAAAACAGAGCAAAAACAGAGCTTCCATGATCAGTAAATTACAGAAACAATGAAATGAAGAAGAAGAAGAGAAAGATACCAAATTGGGAAGGCCGGCTTTTCCCCATGGGCATTGGCCATAATCGCATTTATTTGCAGGCCACCAATCCAAAGTAGCACAAATGAAATCATTGTCAGTTTCAGCAATGGTGGTCACTCCTTTCACTGAAACTTTAACAAATTCTGCTAAAATGGAAGATGAAAATGAAAAGAAGCAAATGAGAACGAGGAACAAAGCTTTGGAAGCCATTGTTGCCATTTTAAGTTTGAGAATCTTGAGACAGGACAGTGTATTTATAGAGAAGGAAAAAGGGCTAAACTTGGATTATTGTTGTAACAGAAATTATTCGTTCAGAATTTTGAATTGATTTCAAAATTTGGTTATGTCAGATACGAAATGATAGATTTAATATTTAGAATTGATATCTTTTATGTTTTAAGAAATAAAAAATGGAATTGAATAGGATATATTTGATTTTTCTTATTAAGTGAATTTTCATTAGTCTTTCATTTAATTAACAAATTTGTGGCATTAATTAAAATCTTTAAGCTGCTGCACATAAGAAAAGTCTCTAAGCCTGGAATTTTAATGTTAATTTATATTTCGACTGATGGGATATGAATTTAGTGAATCGAAGATGATTTGAATTTTCAATTTTATCCTGTTGAGGAATGTTCATGATGTTTTATATTGATTTGTTTTTATGAAAAAGATTTATACTTAAATCTTATATTTAT
Source organism: Lagenaria siceraria (assembly GCA_002890555.2). Lineage (NCBI taxonomy): Eukaryota > Viridiplantae > Streptophyta > Magnoliopsida > Cucurbitales > Cucurbitaceae > Lagenaria > Lagenaria siceraria. The sequence goes on from CM016484.1 coordinate 26,296,624, forward strand.
TATAGTTATAAATAAGTTTACTTTTAGAGTGAATAATAAATAACTATAATTAAATAAGGATGAAAAAAAAGAATCAAATTAAATAATTTCCTAATTAAAGTAAATAATAAAGTGATTTGATAATCATTATTAAATATAAGATAATCAACTTCAAAGTTCAAATAAATATTGATATGTATAACATGAATGGTGATTAATACTCAAAATTGCTAACTTAAATATTGTGAATGAATAAAAACATGATAATCCTGTAGTTTAAAAAGATGATACTCAAGATTTTATGGCCTGATTGTTAGGCAACGCAAATCTATTTTATGTTTTTAGATTCATTGGATTAAGCAAATATGTTTTTAGATTTTATGGCAGTTTTAATTTTGTTTGTAAATTCTGAAAACAATATTTTAAAATTGCCTACCAAACAAACCCTTATTTTCTTAAAAGAAAAAAAATGAAAATTTGAATTTAACACAACTTTAAAAGAAATTTATAGAAAGTGAAAAAAAAGGGAATCTAGTAACTCCAAATAAAATAAAATCTTTGAAATAAAACAATTAAGTTTTAGATCCGTACTGAGTTTTAAGAATGGTACAATCAATCCAATTTTAAAATTATCTAATCAAATCATATTATAATTGAACCAGATTTGATTAAAGTAGCATGCTTTTATTAAAAATAAAATAAAGATGAAACTTCACTTTCTTGCTGACAGGCAGGCAATAAGCATTGGTAGCATCCTCTGCTCTGGGCAAACACTGAACGTTCTTCTTTATAATACCAAATGCTTGTTCATGTATTTTCATAATTTTGGACTAAAATAACAAATTAACACCTAACAAAATTGTCAGTTCATCTCGAGGATATGAAAACTATAAAGCTACAATTCCCACATATGGAAGAAGCATTTTCTTTCTTTCTTTCTGTATAATTCCAAGAATAGGAAGAACCCTTTGGGTTAAACATAAAAAAGAAGCTTCAAATTAAATAAAGAATGACAGGCGTGGTTTAAACAAGGAAATCTGTGTCTGAAACTTCAAGAACTTTGTGAAAGCCTATTGGCTTAACACCTTGCCGAAAAGCATTACCCTCGATGAACCTATCAACCATATATAGAAAAACCAAATATTGGTTTGCTATGTAATCAAGTGATAATGGCAGGAAAAGAAAAAAAAGAAGAAGAAATAACTCACATCCCTTTCAATAATGGATGTTTGTAAAAAGCATCTGAGATTCTCCCACTAAATTGGTTGAAGTCCAAGAACCTGAAAGTGAACAAAATTTCATATATTATGAATATCTTATGAAGCAAAGGAGTTGCCAGTTACGAAGAATAATACTACATAAGACAAAAAAGTTAGCCTATGATAGAGGAAAATTAGAAGTGGTCGGCATTCATATGAAGTGTAGAGTGAGAGAGAGACAGAAATGTGTGTTGGTCAAGACAACATGAAATATGAAAAGACATGGGACCGAATTACTAACATAGGCTTCAAAAATATGATACTATGAAGCGTAGTATCGTGCTTTAACTAAGGAATGACAAGCAAAAAATATTTGCCTATTGAGAGCATGAAACTACGTTTTTAGTGTTTAGGCATCATGTGGAAAAACACGGGCAACTTTGAAGATCCGTTGTTTTTTTTTCTTTTTCTTTTTCCCTTTTTATCTTTTCTACTTTGGAGGGAGGCCATGGGTGTTGGGGGTTGAGCTAAACGAGAATTGTATCATCAATAAATCACCAGTAAGACTGCACTATGTATATTTGTTCCTATAAGCTTCTTCCCCCTGTTAGCCATCCTACAGTGCTATACATTTGTTCACCCTTATATACAATCACAATTAATAATCTAACCCTTGTACGGAAAAAAATCTAACTCAAACAGCAAGGTCTGCTTGCAGTTCCAGCTTAATGAAAATATTGTACTGACAAGGGTAATGATATAAAGTACTTACAAATAAGTAAGTCTTGGCATGCGGGCTAATTCAGCAGGAATTATTCCGGACATCTTGTTGTGTGATAGATACCTGACCCGAAAAGAAAAAATCACTTCCATCAACTCCATGACAAAATAAGAGTATGATTCTATAACCATAACATTATCAGGCTTCAAAATCCCAAAGCAAATCACAAAGAAAGAAAGTGAAACATACAAGATTTCCAAGTTTGTCAAGTTTGCAAGTTGAGCTGGAACCCCTCCAGTAAAATAATTATCATTAAGATACCTACATATGTCATTACATTTAGTTAGTCAAAATCAACATCAACAATTTCCAAAGGGACAATGGGAAAATAAAACATTGGAGCAATTCTAAATTTACAGAGACTACGTACAAGTTGCGAAGAGACGGAAAGCAGCCATCAATGCGTATGAGTTCTCTAATGGTGCCAACCAAGTGATTGTTACCAACATCCCTACCAATAGCACAATCACAGTTATCAAATTGATATTCAATATATATCTGAAATACGAGATTTGTCAATAGTACAAGAAAGTAAGTGAAATTTACAAGTGGCGAAGATGTTGCAGGGTGCCCAATTCAGGAGGAATTCGTCCAATGAAACGATTTTCTTGTAGGTGTAGGTAGCGAAGCTCTGGAAGACTAGCAAGCTCCCTTGGAATTTCTCCCTTGAAATTATTGAAGCTCAAATATCTACAGAAAATTTTGTCAACTACCGAAAGATCCAAAAATAATAATAACCACTAAACCGAAAGAAAAGGATAGATCAACTGCAAGAACTAGCATTACTTACAAATGAGTTAAACTCTTGAGTTCACCAATTTCAGGAGGTATGACATCTTGCAGCTTATTCCACCTCAAGTTACTAAGGGAGGAACAGACAAAAATCAGTAACAAATAGCCGTAAAAAAAGAAACCAAAGCTCAAAATTTTGTAGCAAATGTGAAAGGAATTCTAGATTATAATATAATTTTACACTCAAAGTGTGGATGGCTCTAAAGTTCTGTTTCCTACTTAAACTAGATGAGCTAGTATAGTTCCAAGTCAAGTTAGTAAGATAAATATAATAGAGCAACTGAAAGAATGCTGTATGCATAAATAAATCAAGGTCCAAATGAACATCACTTCTCTAAAAGAGTAAGACAAGGGACTTACAGTATCTGAAGACGCTTTAACCGTCCAATTTGAGGAGGAATCGGTCCAGTCAACTTGTTATTGTGAAAATCTCTGCAATAAGAAAACATTTAAACATTCTTTGATTGAAGTGATTAAAACTATTTTCTCTATATCAAAAGGAACCCGTATTTTGGGTTAAAAGAAAGTAACAACCATTGTTATGCAGTCTATCAAAAGTTATAACACGATACACAAACAGAGACAATTGTAAAATCTTGTCAGAGAAAATCCATGTTTTTCCAATGGGTTAATTGCTTCATTCAAAGATTTAGCATTGGACGAATAAACAAAATTCTCTAATACATTTAATGAAGGAAACACTTACAGCCTAGTAAGATCCAAGAGATTGGTTACAGCAGTGGGAAACGGGCCAACGATCGAAACCGCATAAACTTCCCTACAATAGCAGATAAAATAACCCCAATTTAACGCATCATACATATAGTTCCCAACTAGTAACAATAATTGAACGAGGCAAAAAACAAGGCAAATTGCGAACAATAATGATCAATTCAATAAAATGAAAGAACAAAACAGGAGGAAAAAAAAAAGCCTTGATGTTGAATCTAATCATACAATTTAGTAACCACTCTATAATCTCCTTGAGTAGAACAAGTGACACCAGACCAAGCAGGGAGATCACCATCGCCACACGGATCGTCGCCAACCCAAGAATACACCACTCTCCAGCCAAGAGAAGCCTTGATCTCATTCAATGCTTTCACTGCAAAATACAAATCATTCGGTCCATTAAAACGAAAATAGAAAAAAATCAGAGCATGTGAAGCAGAAAGTGATGTTGCTGTAAATACCATCTCGTTTAAGGGTTTTACAGAGAATAGGATCGTTCAGCAGAGAGAAAGAGAGAAGGAATAGACAAAACGCGGGGAGTGAAAGTCGCCGCGCCATTGTTTCAGATCTGTGAGTTCCTTAACTTCAAGAAGTTAATGGAATTCGAAAATGCAGAAAAGAAATCGATGTTGAATTGACAGATCTGAGTGAAGAAACAATTTCAAGAACTTGCGCGCTTCAAACAGAGGCTATTCTCACTACGAACTCTTTCTCGAGTTTGCTCGTTCTGCAAACGCGGAAAAGCCGCTATTCGTCGGTGGATTAACTTAACCTTATTGTTTATTATTTAAGATATAAAACCATAAATGAAAGATGAAAAAGGTAATTTTGAACTAAACAAGATAAATGGATAATTTCTTTTTTTTTAAAAAAAAAAAAAAACAAGCTAAATGGATAATTCAAGTCAAATATAACACCGTAATAATACTTGTCATTTGATTATCTACCAGTTTGAATTCATTTTTTTTTTTGGAAGAATTCATTTTTATTTTTACTAATAAATACTTCTATTTTTTTTAAAAAAAGATAAATACTTCTAAATTTAATGCTTAATGACATCGTAGTTGGTATTTAAGGGTTTTAAAAAATTATACTCTTAAATTTCTTAAATTACATTTTTTTAAATATTTTTTCATTTTCGTGAACTTTAAAAATTATTTAATAAGTTTATAAATTTCAATTTTTTTTCATAAGTCTGTTCAATTTTGAAAAATATCCAATACATTAAATTTGTGTTTAATAGGTTTCTTACCTATTGTACATCTTTTAAAATTAATAAATCTATCAATATAAAATTAAATTTTATGTCTAACAAGACTTATAATTTAAATATTGTGTCTTGATCTATTAACTTTTTAAAAATATCAAATAGTTTGAAGATTTATTCTATTAGACTCAAAATTGAAAGTTTAATAGCCTTGTACAAACATAAAATTAAAAATTTAGAAACTTGTTAGCTAATTTTTATAAGTTCAAATAACACTTAGACACATTTTTTTAAAAACTTAGACACTTTTTTCTTTTAAAAAATATTAGACATATAATTAAAAGTTAAAAGACTTATTAAACATAAATTTGAAAAATATGTTAACGAATTTCTAATTTACATATTATCATACAAATATAGATCAAATCTTCAATCTCCCGCTCCACATTTGTTCAACTAAGAAAGTTTGTTAAATATATAATGTTAGATGACGATTAGTTAATTTTAGATTGAGTCAAAATATTGTAATCGGGTTATATATATACTTATCAAAGTAAATAAATGCCAGTCACTAGATAGCCATGACAAATGTTAAATGTTAAACACATAATGGTGAAATATTAAATGGTTCTTTTTTTTCTTTTTTGTTAATTATTTTAAATCCCAAAGACATTGGTTTGGAAGTTTAACTTTGAGCTTTGAATATATAAGTCATAAAAAACAAAAGTACATCTTTCAATAATGTAGAAACGATTTATCAATTCATATGTTAGGGCTCAAATTTGATCTATAGATTATAAGTCTTATGTTTAATAATTCTAAAGGTTTAAGTGAAGAATTTAAAAAACTAAAGTTTAAGAAAACTATGCAATTTAGTGAGTTTTTTTTTTATTAGACTCAACTTAGGAAAGCAAACCCATTAAGCCAAGTTTAAGTCTCAAATGCTCTCTTACGCATTCTTGATTATATATTATTGGTTAAATTGTAAATTTGGTCCCTATAGTTCATAATTAGAATTAATTTGATAAAATTCTCATAAATAATTTCAACAGTGGTTATAATTTATAATTAGAATTTAGTCCATATGATTTACTAGACTCCTCATTTGTGCTTCATTTGATACATCAACTACCTATGACTCAACCCTCTTCAACTACTTAGGTGTCACATCATATCATTTTATTTATAATTACTTATATAATGTTTAATTCAATCATTCAATGACATATATTGAATAAAAATTAGGTAATATTTGCATGAAAATATTGGGAAAATAAAGACGATCTGAACCGTTGAAGTAATATAGATGGAATGATCAAGCGATGATGTTTAGTTACATGAAAGCAAAAGCTCTAATGAAGAGTGAAAGTGATTGCCAACTATACCCTTGGCCAATGGAGGCCCCTCAGCCCAGTCCTCATTTCATAAGGCCATAATAATAAATCCTGATCCTCAGCCTCCTCATGAGTCTCTCGCTCTGCATTTAAACTTACTTCTCTTTCACTTTCATCAATCTCTCTTCTCCTTTCTTTCATCTCCTTCTTTCTTTCTTTCTTCCCCCCGCCCTTTTCTCTCTTTCTCTATCAGAAACTCTTGACAATGAAAGCCTCTCTCTCTCTTTCTTCGTCGTCTTCGTTATCTTTTGCCACCAACGGCCAGCTTTTCATGATGATCTTGATAGTTCTACTCGTCTTCGTCACCTCATCCACTTCCACCGCCGTGACAGATGCTTCTCGCCACCAACCGCCTCGCCGTGAAGTACTGCAGCTTCATCCTTGTGATGCTCTCACCCATGAAAACTCACGTTCTTTGTGTATTCACCTTCATAGAGTTTACCAACACCGCCTACCCGTTGTTCATGTCCCGCCGCCGTTGCTGACACGCAATGAGATTGATCCCCGATATGGCGTTGAGAAGAGACTCGTGCCATCGGGGCCAAACCCTCTTCACAACTGAACAAGAGATAAAGAAAGCAAAGAAAGAGGAAAGAAAGAGCAAAAGAGAATCTTTCTTTATCAGAACAGCCATTTTAGCCATTTCTCTTCTCAGCGGTTTTCTCGCTATTCCAGTAGTATATCATGCACGTCCCTTTTTTTTCTTTCCTTCTTGAATCTTGATAGTTAAGGATCAAGAAGAATATTTAATCCTTGACCAAAAGGCAGAAAGAAGACTATGCTAATTAGTAATTAGTTAACGAGTTTTGTCCAATGTCGTATTATCTTGTTTTTTCTATCTTGTTTCAGGTTATTGTTGCTATTTCCATTCTTGTTTTTGCATCCAAGCGTTCGAGTTTCGGCGTGTTCTAAGTTTGATCATGAAGAGAAAAACGTTTTTGGAGATCATTTTGATATGGAAAGTGGCAAAAACAAGCATGGAAATGGCAAGGTATTTACTTTAATATTTGAACTTTTTTCTTAAAAAAAAAAGGTCATAGGTGGTCGGGTCCGGAGGCAAGATTCAAAAGAAACCCATGAGTTTCATTAATTTTGGAGGTATAAGGTACAAAATGCCGACATGGCAGGATTCATGAGGTTTTATTTCTTTGGAGGGGTACTATGGAACTTTCACATCTCTTTTTTATTGATTATGGAATTAATGTAATTTTGCTGTATAGGCTGTCCTGTCTGAATCATGGAAATATATATGTACGTAAAAGCTCCATTTGAGTTTTCTTTTACATCTTCCCTTTTCTCTCGTGTATTGTAGCTTTATCTTCCATTTTAGTCAATCCCATGAAAAAGAAAAGAAAAGAAAAGCAAACGGTGACAACTACTAAATGTTCAGCTCTTATTGTCTAAATTCATGGCTGCTAACTATCTTCAACAAGATGAGGGGATATACGCTTTTTCTTTGAAAGAATAGAAGCAAAGCTTTGTACTTATTACAACCTTATAAAACCACAAGATCAAAAAGAAGAGAAAAAGAAAAGTACACCAACAATTAAAGAATGTTTAAACGAAATGCTTCCAGCTAGAAACAAACAGAAGGGAAGAGGTGGGAAAAAGAACAAGTGTCTGATTTACTTCTCGATCAAACGGCGAGCTCGTTGATTGGCGCCTTTCACTCTAGAGTTCAGCTCGTCGACATCGTCGTTTAGATGATCCAGAGCTTTGTTTTGCCTGCATTTTCCAGAAAGTATCCACTCAGAACTATGTAATAAGCTAACAGATTGATGAGATGAGATCATAATACAAACAATATTCAAATTAAGAAAAGAGGAAGGCATGTATGACCTGTCAAGCTCGCTTCCCATATCCACAGCCATACTCTTCAGATCACCCAAGATATTACTTAAATCTGAGAGTGCATCATCTTGCTTTTCCTTCTCAGCCTGTGTTAACATTCTTACATATTGGTTAAATTAGAAACCATGATAATGCTATGCTCTACTTTAAGGCAATGTTTGGGAGTGATTGTGAAATGGTTAAAATCACTTTTGTCATTTCCATAACCATTTTGAAACATGCTTTTAATCATTTAGAACCAACTTTGATGATATGAAATTTGCATTTTAAAGTGTAAAATAAAAGTTTAAATTAGCTTTAAGTGATTAAAAGTGTATTTTTGGAGTGATTTTAAATCTGTACATTTTTAAAATCATTCTCAAACGTGCACTTAGACAGTGAAATAACAACAGCCGATGATCTCACCTCAACTTTCTGCATTGCACCTGATGGTTCAGAGGGTGGTGTTTGAGACTGTTTTTTGCCCGTAGATACACCCAGTTTTTCCCTTTGCTCCTTGTTGTTTTCAGTTCTCCCAGAGGAATTATCTGGACAGCCTAAATGCATAGATATAATCAATAGCAGATAATGAGAGTGACAGCAAGATAGATACAAGAATGACAATGTTTATTGAGCAAAAGAATCAGTGAAGATATAACCTGCTGTTATAAGAGGGCCTGTAATTTCTCTGGTCTTCTTTGGCTTCCAAGGCTTAGAGAACATGCCTCCAAGATTATTCAGAAGCTTCTCACCCTGTAATTAACAATGATGAATAAAAGAAACTATTAACAAACACATGGAGGAGCAATCAAGGTATCATGAAAAAAGGACACATAAACATGAAAAAGCAAGACGAAAATATATTCATTCGTTCTCTGGCTTGCTTATCGAATTCCTAGCAAACTAAAAGGTTCTTTGTTCTTAATCATTTTCCATCTCTGACAGAGTAGGACATCCACAATCTAATCATCACAAAAACTTGCAAGCCAAATATATCTTATCAACATGGGCCAACTAGTAATTTCAGGATATCAACATAGGACAGAAAATATATGGGAAAGGCGTCTGATGGAAACTAGAAAAGAACCTACCTTACTTAAATCTTTATCCATATCAGCAGCCATCCTATGGGTCCTCTCAATTTGCTCACCCTGCTGATGCAACATGTCAAGGGTTCTGGTAGCATCTTCCCTTATGTCCTCAGCAATCTTTAAGCAGTTATTAACAGATTTTGTGGTCTCCTCAGCTTTATACGCAGCATAGTTTTCCAATTCCTGCACACTCTGGTTTTCAAGTCCTCCCGAGTCGCGAAAATCATTTTTGAACCTGTCTTTAGAGGCTGAAGAAGTTGCAGTCCTTCTTTTTCCAACAAAACCATCATCATCATCATCAAAAGGGTTAGAGGACATGGAGTTCGGTATAACGAGCACAGGCTCGGAAGAAGTTCTTCTTGCACCATTAAGAGTTTGTTTGGCTTCAGGCCCAGCATCTGAATCAAAAGGATTAGTGCCAGATCCGGTTGATAATTCAGGATCTGCAGAATTCTGCTTAGTAACTTTCGCGGGAGATTTCATGAAACTAAACATCCTGGCTGTACAAAGGGATTCTTGAATTTAAATGAACTATTGGGTAAGCGGCTCTAAAACAAAGATCTGGTGAATACAACTGTTACCTGCAAAATAGTATTGAGCATATTTAGGGAAAGGACTGTAAGAACAACATTTCCAATAGAAACTTAACTCTTTAGAGGACAACGGATTCGCAGTAAACAAAACAAATTAACATTACCAAGCAACTGGAAATAAGAATGCAGAATGTAATTCAAGCGGAAAATTAGGGATCGAAAGTTAAACGAAACCGAAATTCTTAGCAATTTAGCCAATAACGATACAGATAAACCATATGAATGGAAAATGAGGGTTGAAAAACGGAGGAAACCCACAGAAATGCCAGTGTAAATACAAATATAAGATCAACAAACAACGAAAAGAAGGGGAAAATGAGAGGAAATGGCACCTGAAAATCGGAAGCAGGAAGAAAATATGAAACGAAAGCGAAATAATGGGGCTTTTGTTCTTGACAATTATCAGCGTGTTCGATGCTTAAACAGAGATAAAATTGAAAATCCGTAACAGATTGATGGGAGGCGAAGCGGAAAAGCAGAGAACTGTACGTCTCCGATCTGACTCGCTAAAAAAAAAATTAAAGGTTCAATCAAGATACAAAATTTTCACTTTGAAATTGGTTGTCCTCCCTTACAATTTTAGACCGTTGGGATTCTCAGATTGCGATTTTTCCTTTGCCTTTTCATTTATTTAAATTCTAAAACGGAAAAATGGAAATAGACTCAGAATTTTGTTGGGAGTGCGCAGCGCACGTGCTTCCCCTATTTTCGCTCACACCAATTTTTCTGAACGGCGGTTTTAAAGTTGCTATTTCTAACTGAAATTTTTCTTAGGAGACAACTAGAAATATATTTTATAATAAAATTAGTTATAATAATTTATTCTTTATACTTTTTGAAATTTGTAACAATTTAATTGCTATTATGAAAAATCTCTTTAAAATTAAGTGGTAAGTTTTATTACGTAATAACTTATTAATTATAGTTTATAAAAAAATTTGATCTCGAATTAGTTTATATATATATTATTATATCTTATAGTTTTTTCATTATATAGATCAAATTGTTATGTATTATAAAGTACAATTATTAAATTGTTACTTATAAAAGTTTGAGAACTAAATTGTTACAATTTGAAACTATAGGGACTAAACTATTACCAACTAAAGTTTAGGGACTAAATTGTTACTTCTATGAAAGTTCGAACCAAAAGTATTTTTAACCTAATCTTTTCTTAAAAAAGAAAAAATCAATTTTATATGAAATTGTATTTATTAAAATCTCAAACTAATAATTCAATTGATTTACACTTAAAAATTTAATGGGTAAATGAATTTAGACCGTTATGAAAATTTTGTTTTAAAATCGTCAATGTATAACTTTCGTATATGTAAATTGATATAATTAATAGTTTGAGGTATTAATTGATACAACTTATAAAGTTTAGGTGTATGAAGAATTGATTTTTTCTCCTATAAATTGTATTCGACATTAGATATACATGCTCTTTAGCTCAACAACATGCAAAAGTGGGATTTTTAACGTTTACCTCGACCATACTCAAGTAGTCTAGTTGATTATTTGACAATAACGTAAAAATTTGCAAATGTTATGGTTGTTATAGCCCGATCTCAGTTTTTCAATATGATCACAACCACTTTTATAGAAGAGATTCTTTAAAAGAAAAAAAAAGTTGTCAACAGGCATAACCTTTTCATGACTTTTTATATACTTTTTTCAATTTTAACTTAGATACTAAAATCAAATGGTAAACAAAATTGGCCTAAGATTATTAAAATAAGGTTTACTATGATTGTAGTTTTAATAAATATGGTGATTCTGATCAATGGTGGGAGAAAGTTCAAGAATAATATTGTTTGTCAAATATTGACAAAAATAGGGTACTTAGGAAAGAAATTCGAAAAATAGAGTGGTTGAAGAAAGCAATTGGAGAAATAGTATTGAAGGAAAAAGTATTGATAAAAATAGGTAGTGACCAAACTCGTGTACGAGTACATGATTTCCATTCAATCTAGTCATCACCCTCGTTGGCATTCGTAGCAACGTGGCATTGGGTTTATGAAATACCACGAAGTCGACTGCGGCAAACACAAATAGAGGCCGGCAGACAACTTCGCACGTCGGAAGATGGTAGCTGTTGGTGGTTTGGGGGAGAGGAAGAGAGAAAGAAAATTGAGGAGGGAAAGAAGAGACCGGTGGGACTGTTTGGAAACCACGAGACTCGTGGACTCGGTCCACGAGTATGGAAGTCGTGGACCCGGTCCACGAGTCCTTCATGCACAGCTGCAAACCGTCTGACTAGTTAGCATGACTTTGTGGTTGGTCAGCATGTTGGGGCACGTGGAGAGTAATCGTGGACCCGATCCACGATTTTAGGTCTCTACTCGTGTACCCTGTACACGAGTTCAAAGAATCGTAGACCCGGTCCATGATTTCACAATCCCATTTTTTATATATGTTTCAGTTCAACCCTATTTTTGTCAAATATTATTAAAATAACATTATTTTTAAAAAAAAAATCCCAATGGTGGTAATAATTTTTTTTTGTTACAATGCCATACATTAATATGAATAATATTTCTTTTTCAATGATAGTATGTAAGTAAATATTAATTCAATAATGATAAATATATAAATTTTGATAAAATAAAAAACTGCTTTATTTTTTTTAAGTTGTATTGAAAATGCTTTTAACCTTAAATTTCAATTTTTGGTTTGAAGTGCTAAAATTCAAGATTTCAAGTTATTCTTTGTGCACCTTTTTCTTATTGAAAAATAGAACTTTACAATAAAGTTTAAAACTATTGAATTTTGTAGATAAGTCAATGCACATGAAGCTTAAGGGTAGATAAAGGATTAAAAGGGTAGATAGATAAATATTACCTTTTTTAGTCACTTTTAGATATATTATACATTTTAATGTCAAAATCTAATTTCTATACTTTCAATAAATATGTAAAAGTTAATCTATAATGCCAGTATTGCAATTTAAATATATGAATAAAAATTGGACTTGTGTCATTTTTAAAAGGTTAGTAATCTATATCTATCTATATTAAAAAGTGGCAATGAGGAAATTTTTTTTTAACTTTCTACTTTGTCCATAAACTTGTCGATAATGACTCTTTTGTCTTCAAAATTACAATTATTTGTTTTATACGTAGGTTTTGTACTTTTTTTTTTTTTATCTCTCTCTAATTTTATACACTCTCGTTGTTATCAGATCTTTTAATAATTCTTATTTTGTCTCCATATCCTTTATTTTTTAAATTTTATTTTTACTTTTTTTTTTTTTCTTTGGAACCTCTTAGTTTTTTTTTTTCTTATTTTTTCCATTTATAAAGGACTACTAAAGTAAAATTTAAAATCATACACATTACAAATATACAATACATCCCTTCATAGGGTAACTACATTTTCTTACCTTTCTTTTTCTTGCACTGTTTCACATTTTATCTTTCAAAAAATGTGTTTAATGTATTATTTCATTTTACTTGATAACGTTTGAAATTATAAATGAAAATGTCTTACTTCATTTTATCTTTAAAATTATAAATAAAAATATTTTACTTCATTTTATCGTTATTAAATTTTATGTTCAATATTTACAATTTAAAATCCATAGAAAACAATATATTCGATCAATCATTTATATTTCACCATAGAAAATTATGTTTAAAAGTATTATAATTAACTAAATAATATATATATATATATATATATATATATATATATATATATAGTCTTATCCATTATATCTTTTATTACTTTTAAATTTCATTTCATATATTTACTATTTAAATTTAATTAAAAGTATGTTCATTTAGAAATTTATGATCTAAAGATTTTTAATCATGTGCAACACACGTGTCTTCAAACTAGTATTCCAATAAGTTGAACTATTTTCAAGCTTAACAAATAATTATATGATGATGTAATTGCTTATCTTATTATTATATTCAATAAATTTTGTATCAAATTGAGCATGATTCAATTAGTTAATAAATATATAATTGATCTAGATGTCAAAAAAAATTCATCTTCATTGTTTTTTTTTTTTTTTTTTGACAATATATGAGGTGGAGGAATCAAAACATCTGACCTCAAAGTTGATAGTATAAGTTTTATGTCAGTTGAGTTAGATTGATATATATATATATATATTGTTGACAATTTTGTAGTGGGTATAAATTAAATTTTAAGTTGTTGATACCAAAATCTGGATAGGCGAAACACACATGATACCAATAGTGAATTTGTTTCAAAGAGGAAAAACGTGGCTTGCAAAAGAGGAAACTTGCACATTTGTTTGGTGTTTGCCATACATGCACTACAATGCTTAAGTCAGAGAGTGAAAGACGGTAGAAACTAGGGAGTTTGAGAATAGGATTTAAGTTACCTTTGTGGGGGTTATACTCATGTATTTATAGAAGGAGTTGACCTAGGTCTTCTCCTATTCTCTCTTAGAATCTAATTATCTTATAATTTAATAAAGATAATGTGCGGTCTTATTGGATTAGGGGTGTGTTGGACACACTCCATATGACGATTGGGCTCCTTGGCCTCAGAGGCCAAGTTTTAGCTTCAGTTCGATTTTTTTTCCTTATTGATTAGATTTATTCTTTTGGTTCAAAATTACCCTAACATACATTAGTTAAGTTAGATTTGTTTTGATCTTAAGATTGAATGTTGTGGGCTTCAATTTTGTTCACCAGTCTTGTAATAGGGTGGTCCATAATTTAGTCATGCTATTGTTTTGGGTTCCTCTTGTTCGTGGACAAATGGTTTTCCTCCTTGGCTTTCTCAAATTGGTGGAGCTGAGTAGCGTTGATGGGTCTTCAAATGTTTTTTAGCCTTTGATGCGGCTTTTATTATTTTTAAAAAAGTTAGGCTCGTTTTAGAGAGTTATACTTATGTTGTCCCATCACAAGTGCCTCAATAATTTTGTATTTAATAATATTTAGGTACATCTAAATTTCATGTTATTCCTTTCTCTACCGAAAAAAATATTTTTTTTAAAACAATAAATTACCATGTTGCAATTTTTAATTGGGTGGTCATTTTTTCTCGTATTATAGCGCCATGAGAGGAAGATTTTTGTTAATTGGTAGGTGACTCGGCGAGCGGCTGAACTTTATTGGGCAAAAATATCATTCCAAATAAGGCAAAAGATGGACCACCAAATGGCCAATAAGAGAAGCACTGGGATCTCAGCACCACCAGCCACCAAACAACAATGAACAAGTTTGCCTAGCTTGCTTCTCAAATGGATTTTTCTTTCCATGTTTAATTTACCTTTTTAAATGCAATTTTTATTTTTTTAATAATTAGAAATATATTTCAGAGAGATTTTGAAAATGATAATAATTATATTAATTATTTCAAAATCACTCTCAAATACGTCTTCACATATTTTCATGCGACTGACAAGAGAGATGAATTGTCATTTTTATTATTTCATATAAAAATTCATGAAGCATAAAAAACAAAATATCACTAATGTGAATATAATATAAATAGTAAATATTTTAACTCGTTTAACAAACGAAAAATTCTATTTATTTATTTAAATATTTTTAAAATTTTGAGATTTTATAATTTTTTTCAAAAACATCCATTTACATTGACATTATATCAATATTTTCATCGACAATTTCGTAAAATTGAGACCTCAACATTTTCGTGAGCATTGACATTTTAAATATTGCTTGTATCTTTTGAGTTCATACCCACCTTTGTTGCCCAAAAAAGAGTGACACAATTTTAGTCACTAAACATTCAATAAATCTTAAAATGAGTCATGAGATTAGTTTACTTGATTTTCTTCTTAGAATTAAAGTCTCAATTAACGTTTTTTTTTTATAAATTGTGAAAATACGTTTATATAACGTACATTTTTACATAAAAATTACTACTGTTTCAATAAAAATTAACATTGAATTATTAAATTTAAAATTTATTAAAAATACATTACTAATTATAAAGCTTTATAAGAAATATATATAAAATATAGATACTAAAATTAAATAATTAAAAATATTCGAACTAAAATAGAATAAAATCCATATGCGGAAATGATATCAAGAAGAAAAAAAAAAGGACAATATTTTATAATAATTTTGACGTCGATTTGCAAATAGGACGGAAAAAAAAGAAAAGAAAAGAAAATAGAAAATGAACCAAAACGTGGAAAAGATGAAGGGTCCCACCATGACGTTTGGCCTCTGTCTCCCGCGCTTAATTACAACGTGCATTGTGTAGAAACCACCAAGAAGGAACTCCGCACTCAGATATACTGAAGATAAGAAACAGAATAACTTCCTTTCTTCATTCATTCTCACTTTGCTGCTGCTTCCATTTTTCTGCCAGTAATCTTCATCGTCCTCACAGAGACCACCAATGGCAGCATTGCGATTATCATCGTCCTGTGTTAATTCTAATAATCCACACTCCTCAAAACTCAAATTCCTCTCCACCTTCGCTCCAGAGTCTAGTTTCCGGACCAATTGGATAAGGCTTCTGTTGTTCAGAACTTCAGTCTCGAGTTCTGCAAGAAGGAAGCTGTGCATTAGGAACGTAGCCAGCGATCAACAGAAAGAACTGAAGGAGCCGGTCAACGGAGAAGGTAAATTGCGCGAAACTGACTTGAGATTGTCTTTGTAACGATGTGAATGTAAATGTGCTTGTTAATGGAATTGAGATCTCAAATCATTGAAAATTTGTCTCTATATAGTTGTAGACGACTTCGATAGCTTTCTTCCAGATTCGGCGTCCGTTGCTGCGAGTATTAAGTACCATTCGGAATTCACGCCTTCTTTCTCTCCGGAGGGCTTTGGGCTTTCTAAGACATACTATGCAACTGCTGAAAGTGTTCGTGATATGCTTATCATAAACTGGAATGCTACGTATGACTACTATGAAAAGATGAATGTGAAGCAAGCCTACTATCTGTCGATGGAGTTTTTACAGGTTCTTGTCGACATCGAGAATCACTGATTTTAGTTTGAAACTTATTTTGAATCTGCGAGAAGCGTGTTAGTTGTCATTGGTGTAGGTTTTATATGATTTTTAGGGTTTGATTGCAGGGTAGAGCATTGCTAAATGCAATTGGAAATTTGGAACTATCAGGAATTTATGCAGATGCTTTAAGAGTGTTAGGATGTAATCTCGAGGAGGTAGCTCGGCAGGTGAGCGATATATAGGATAATTACATTTTGTCTCTTTGTTTCCTGCTTCGTGAACTTCAATTTCTGGATTTTGTGTTCCTCTCCTGTACAAACTCGCGCTGTAACTTAAAATCGGAGAGGGAAGAAAGATTTCTGCCTTTCTGGTGTCTTCATTAATGATGTGAATGTAAACGTGTTTGTTAATGGAATGCAGAAATTATCAAAATAATGATACAAAGACTTGAGAGACCTAGGCTACTACCATCATATGGATGGAACTACTTCAAATTTGAGATAAACTGGTATCATTGAGTTACATATTTAGATATATTT
Source organism: Lagenaria siceraria (assembly GCA_002890555.2). Classification (NCBI taxonomy): domain Eukaryota; kingdom Viridiplantae; phylum Streptophyta; class Magnoliopsida; order Cucurbitales; family Cucurbitaceae; genus Lagenaria; species Lagenaria siceraria. The sequence continues at coordinate 26,313,682 of CM016484.1, forward strand.
TTCTCACTAAGGAGCTCTTAACAGAAAAATTACTTGCCTAGAAACAGAAACTCTTAATACCCTTTAAATATCACTCATTAAAATAAGATTAATGTTGCCTAGAAAAAGGTGGCAGAGTTTAAAAGGAGCAAGTTCCTTCAAATGGAAGAGTTTTGTGAATTGTACTGTGCGTGCGTTAATCTACTTACGAATATACATTTGGTCGGTGTCAATGGATATCTTGATTATAGGAATCGGATGCTGCTCTAGGAAATGGAGGATTAGGGCGGCTTGCTTCCTGCTTTCTGGACTCCCTGGCAACACTAAACTATCCAGCATGGGGATATGGACTCAGATACAAGTATGGTTTGTTCAAACAGCTCATTACAAAAGATGGACAGGAGGAAGTGGCTGAAAATTGGCTAGAGGTACAGTAGTATTGATTCTATCTCCGGTCTGGGAGAAACCGGAAGCAAGTTTTGAGTGGTCTCATGATTCCTGTGTTGATCGATCAATTTTGTTTCATCAGATGGGCAATCCCTGGGAAATTGCAAGAAATGACATCTCCTGTCCTGTGAAATTCTATGGTGAAGTCATTTCAGGCCCAGATGGAAGTAAGCAATGGGTTTGAGGAGAAAATATCACTGCTATTGCCTATGATGTCCCAATACCAGGTTATAAAACTAAAACCACCATAAACCTCCGTTTGTGGTCGACAAAGGTTGCTCCCGAACAATTTAATTTGAGTTCTTTCAATGTTGGAGATCATGCCAACGCATATGAAGCCATAAAGAAAGCTGAAAAGGTATGGAAATTCCATGATCGTCCTGCTGAAGCTCTGTTTCAAATTTTATCATCTTCTCAGTTTCTATGTAGCTTTTATTTTCTCAAAGCAAAATTCAGCTATTAAATAGGATATCGATTGTTCTAAAATAATAGAATCAGAATGAAAACAAATAGTACACTGACTGCTTCTAGAATTTTCCTTACTACTAGCCACATTCAAATCTGATGATTAATCGTATTAATTGATAACTCCAGTGGTTAAATGGAGAGATTTTTTTCGTTCTTGCTCTGCTAGATCTGTTACGTACTGTACCCCGGAGACGAGTCACTGGAGGGAAAGACTCTTAGACTGAAACAACAATACACATTGTGCTCTGCTTCCCTTCAAGATATTGTCGCACGTTTCGAGAGGAGATCTGGGGAGGCTGTGGACTGGGAAAATTTTCCAGAAAAGGTTGCTGTGCAGATGAATGATACCCATCCTACACTTAGTATCCCTGAGCTGATAAGAATATTGATGGATGTGAAAGGGTTGACCTGGAAAGAAGCTTGGGACATCACTCGTAGGTATTTTCTAGCGGTTTACTGGCATATAAATATTTTTGCTACCGTGAGCACCTACGTATAAAATCAGTTATGGCCCATTTGATTAAATAGATAAGATATTAATTACCATTTCAAAGATGAACAATTTCATAATTGTTGAACTAAAAAAAACTTATGATGCATTTTCCTCATTGAATTTAGTTTGCCATTTTTTACTCTTTCGTGTCATTTATGCACTTGCCAATTCCCATTTTTTTTATTATTGCAAAGAACTCCCCATCATAAGAGCTTATATGAACACTGAATATCTAGATTATCCTAATCCTATGTTTTCTTCTTCTTCTTTTTTTTTTTTTTTTTTTTTTTTTTTCTTCTTCTCTAATTTTTATTTCCCAGAACTGTAGCGTATACAAATCATACAGTTCTGCCGGAGGCGCTGGAAAAATGGGGTTTCCCCCTCATGCAGGAATTACTTCCTCGACATGTTCAGATAATTGAAATGATTGACGAGGAGGTAAACATATCAATGGGTTGACCTTTGATTTTAGACATGATCAATAGTATAGTCTTTTGAGCTCCGGTAGAAACACAAGTGCATCAAATTCTCCTAGACGTGGTTAATGAAGTGAAATATGTTTTTTCTTCGTGACTTCAGCTGATCCATTCAATCATTGCTAAATACGGAACAAAAGATCTTGAGTTTTTGCAACAAAAGCTGAAGCAAATGAGAGTTTTAGAAAATTTTGAATTACCAGACTCGGTAATGAAACTGCCAGTAAATTCAGCTGAGTCTGCGGTGGCAGTTGATCTCGTTGAGGAAGCTGAAATTCTGGATGAGGAATCGTTACCTGGTAAAGAAGGAGATGAGACTGAAGACAAAAGTATTGCAAAGAAAATAGATATTTCGTTTAAAGTTGATCCAAAGCATCCAAAGATGATTCGCATGGCTAATTTGTCTGTTGTTGGTGGATATGCTGTAAATGGTGTTGCTGAAATTCATAGTGAAATTGTTAGAACTGAAGTTTTTAGCGACTTCTATGAGGTAAATCCCACTAATGGCACAGTCTTCTCCACCTAGCAACATAGTGTTCTGGACTATTGCTATAATTTCCAATTAGAATTTCACCTCCGAAATTGTTGTACTAACAAAAATTGATACCATCATGCACTTGAAACCTGAGCTGCTCCTCCATTTTAAACTCTACTCATTTCGCATATATCAACTACTGTCAGTTGTGGCCTGAGAAATTTCCAAACAAAACGAATGGAGTGACACCGAGAAGATGGCTCCGTTTTTGCAATCCGGACCTGAGTAAAATCATCACAAAGTGGACTGGAACAGAGCACTGGGTGACAGATACTGAGAAACTGGCAATACTCCGAAAGGTAAAACTGGTTACAAAATGAACTTTCAAGTCTCTACTTGAGTGAAGATTTATATCTAGCTTCATAAATATCCTGTTCAACTCTTGGCGGAGTAAGTCACCATTTCCTTATTCCTAGTACCGTATTATCTGGAAACTATTCTATATTTTGAGCCAATTAGGTATAATATTAATATGATTGACGATTGTATGTGCAGTTCGCTGATAGCGAGGATCTTCAGTCCATGTGGAAGGAAGCTAAAATAATAAACAAATTGAAAGTTGTTTCTTTTCTTAAACAAAAAACTGGCTATTTAGTCAGCCCTGATGCAATGTTTGACGTACAGGTTACTTTCTGGGTCCTTGGATAGTTTACTTTGTAGACAGACTTCACCAATTTTTACCTTCTGCAGCGAGCTATATGGTTGAAAGTTGGTTTTTTCTTATTCCTATTACGACCAAAGTGATGAGGACCAGTCGGTTGTTTATTTCAACTATGTTGCCCCTAAAATTATCATTGCTTATATTCTTCTTAGATTAACACCAGAATATGTATGTCCAGATAAAACGCATCCATGAATACAAGCGGCAGTTGATGAACATCCTGGGGATCGTCTATCGTTATAAACAAATGAAAGAAATGACTCTCGAGGAAAGAGAAGCCAAGTTTGTTCCCCGAGTTTGTATATTTGGGGGGAAAGCATTTGCTACATACATCCAGGCTAAAAGGATTGTGAAATTCATTGCTGATGTTGGAGCTACCATCAATAACGATCCTGATATAGGAGACCTTTTGAAGGTATATTATTGTGGCAGACAAACATTATCCAGTATTATTCTCTTGCCTCGGAAGTGTTTGCACCTAGAGAAACCAATGTTAGCTTGGTACTTCGGGCTTTAAAACATGTTATTTTATAGGTTGTCTTTGTTCCAGATTACAACGTGAGTGTAGCAGAATTGCTCATTCCTGGCAGTGATCTTTCCCAGCATATCAGGTAGTAAAGTTTGACAAGTTTGGATTGCCTTTCTCTAGCCTTCAAGTTCAATCTCATCCGACCAAACATTAAACTAATAAAAATTTATTTCCAAAATGAAGGCTTATTGCTTTTTGGAGCCATTACAGTTGATTTTGAAGGTTGACCTTCAATATTACTTTTCTGGCTTTGGTACTGACTTCTGCACTGTATTTTTGCATGTCACGAAATTGATTTTGGAAAGCACGGCTGGAATGGAGGCCAGTGGTACCATCAGCATGAAGTTTGCAATGAATGGCTGTGTACTAATTGGAACATTAGATGGGGCAAATGTGGAGATAAGAGAAGAGGTTGGAGAAGACAACTTTTTCCTCTTTGTGGCAAGGGCTCATGAAATTGCTGGCCTAAGAAAAGAAAAAGCTGAAGGCAAGGTAAGTTTAAAAACTCTTTGCTAACAACCCAGCAGGATCAATAGTAAAAACTCTTTACTTTTTGGTGATTGAATTTCAAATAGATATTTTAATCCTGAAATTTCACAAATGGTCGAAGTTAGTCTTCGGAATTATTATTTTGTTATTATCACTTCAACGAAATATAACTTTGACAAGTTAAACCAAGATCTTAGTTTGCTTATGTGATTATTTTAACTTTAAGATCATTTGGCAAGTGTTATGATTAGTTATTTCTTTCTTTCTTATGACTTTTTCCCCTCCGTTTTTACACCAAGTTATGTAAAGAATGTTACAAGAGTTATTGCGTCAAGTTTCTGTTACTGTCACGAGTGAAAAACTGTCCGCAAAGAACTAACTCGAACCATTTTTCATAGTTTTGAAAAGCAAAATACTGGAAAGGAGCACCAAATTTCTTCCACTAAATTTGGTTGCAAATCTCTGATTCTGATTCTGATTTCTGATTTTATGCGTAGTTTGTTCCTGACCCACGGTTTGAGGAAGTGAAGGCCTTCGTAAGAAGTGGGGTTTTTTGTTCCAATAACTATGAAGAACTCATGGGATCTTTAGAAGGAAATGAAGGTTATGGTCGGGCAGACTATTTCCTCGTTGGCAAGGACTTCCCTAGTTACGTAGAGTGCCAAGACAGGGTTGATGAGGCCTATCGAGATCAAAAGGTAGCACCAGATTCTATACTCTCTAATGAACCATGTTGCTATGTCCTGATCGTTTGCTTGTACTGTACAGAGATGGATCAAGATGTCGATCTTAAACACAGCTGGTTCATTCAAGTTCAGCAGTGACAGAACCATTCATGAGTATGCAAGAGACATATGGAAGATTTCTCCACTACTATTGCTATCTTAAAGGTTTGTGTTTCTTTTTCCTATAAAAATCGCTCTCCAACTCATTGCTACTATATTTGCCAAATTAGATGGAAAGATAGAAACAGGAGATGGACTTGAATATCTTAGTCTATTCAAAATTAAAGGCACTTGATTGCAGAAGTTCGTCCATAAGAACTTAAACCCACCGGTGCAGTCCTATCGATAAATGTTAAGAGTGGTTTAAGAACAAAAATTCGCTGGTTAAATCAATTTAACGTTCTCTGAGCATTGTTTTGGTTTGGTTATAATTCAGGATCATTCCTAGGAGTCACTTGAATTCTTGAGTGAATTCAACTAAGAATCACTGCAATCCGACCCTATATTAATGGCAGAAACGATAAGGGAAAAATAGAGAAATTTGTCAGGAGTTATCTGAATTGGAAATTAGAAGGATATAAAAAAATTGACATCACATTTAAGAATTATGTAACCTCTCCTCCATCTTCAAGCTAATTAAAGCCCAAATATTTGGACATGACAATACATTTGAAAAAGAGGAGGATTCAGCTCTTATGTCTGTGTCCAAAAAATAAAAAAATCAGTAAAAAGTTTAGGAACCTAAAAGAATGAGAAAGACAAAAAACAAATGCCAAAAACTTGCCCTACAAACTTCATTCGCAAGTTTGATACCTCACATTATCAGGACAAGATAGAAGCAATTATCACAGACTGGCCTGTAATTATTGGATTGGTAGATATATGCCCCTGGATCCTTGGTCAGACTCATCAGCAACTTAGCCTTTCTTTTCTAGTTGCCTCCAACCTACTAATGCAATTAATCCCATCTCCCATTTTCCTCTTCTTCCATAGGAGCAGGACAAGATAGAAGCAATTATCACAGACTTGCCTGTAATTATTGGATTGGTAGATATATGCCCCTGGATCCTTGGTCAGACTCATCAGCAACTTAGCCTTTCTTTTCTAGTTGCCTCCAACCTACTAATGCAATTAATCCCATCTCCCATTTTCCTCTTCTTCCATAGGAGCAGGAACATTTAGATCAATTAGACCAGTTATCCCATTGGACTCTTGCCTTGTCACTATAGATGCATCCTCTAAACTTCCGACCACATGGGACCTCTTATGACCCCCCAATGCCTGGCCTGATTTGAAGGCTTTGAAGCAAATTGGGCACTTGTGTTTTCTCTTGGGCCCTAATTTCTTCTCTTCATTTCCAGAAGTGTCCTGGTGACCCTTGTTTTTGCCATTGCTTGACTCAGTTAACTCCCTAGCTGGTATGGAGATGTAATTGGTAATGGTATTTATGCTGTTTTCACCTGACTGATGCGTCCACTCGCAGCCATTGCTCATTCTTGTATAGGTTTCTCTGTCATGAAAACGGAAGTTCTCGCTAGGGATCTTCTTGCTGGATCCCTCCCAGAGATCAGGACTGTATGATTCATTTTTCAACCTCTTTCTTAGCTCGTACTTGTAAGAAGATGCATGCACTTGATCATCATTTTTCTTATTTTTCATCGCATTCTTTAGAATATCTGCACTTGCTCTGCCTACCCTGACTCCAAATTTGAAATCTGGTTTCTTATATTCTTCATCCATAAGAGCCCGATGAACAGAAACTTTCAATTTAACCTTCTTGCAGACTTCTTTCCTGAAATTTTCAGAGTCGGAATTGTCACAGTCGAATTCAGAAACTTCCAACTTGTTGATCCTACCTGTGACTTCCTTCATTTCTAGTCCTCCATTAGAGTTAGAGGCAGATGTGTCACTTTCCCTAAAATGACGAGAAGATGATTTACTATCAGAGGATTCCGCAGCTGAATTCAGACCTTCCAATCTTGGAGCTTTAGAAATCATCATCAAGCACAGAGCCGCCTCTCGTACTCTCTCAGGAATGTCCGATCGATTTTCTATAAGCTCCCGCTTATGATGTGTGATCCATATTAATTATCAAGCCTTTTGGTTTCCCTTTCGTTTCCAGAGTGACAAGCCAAGTGCCAACTCAAAGCTTCTGAGGACTGAAACCCTTGTCCACATTCTCTACAAAACTTCTCCTGCCTTGAACTGAATCCCGAATCAGCAAACCTCTGTGTTATTTTGGGGTTCTCTCTCAAGCCATAGCCTGAATTCCCATTAGCAACCTCCGATTCTAAATCTCTCTTGCTTCTTCTCCTCTCTGTCGGAACTTGAAACTTCAAGATACTGCTTCTTTCCCTTTGCTTCTCTGCAACTCGGGATGATTTCTCATTCTTGTGAATTCTGATATGTCCTCCCAAGGACTTCCCACACGTGAAGCTCTTGTGGCAAAAGTTGCAGACGAACTTGTTTTCTTTAGAATTCTCCATTGTATATTAATTCAAACGATCAGTTAAGAACACAAGAAGATCACTTCAACATATAGAATGCTGCATTCTCTTGATCTTTGAAAGCAAAGTTTCCAGATTTGGTTAGCGTGGAAACGATCATCGAGAAATTTCTGTATATTCTCTTGGAGGTGTGAAAATTTTGGTCAAGAGCAAGATCTGACAAAAAAAAAAAAGTAACTTTAATTTCTGCATAGCTATTTCGCATCCTTCTTAGAATGCTGAAAATAAGAAGAATGAAAAATTAAAACTGCTAACAAACTTGTTTGCAAATTTGTGATGAAGAGTAGGAATCAGAACTTGCACCATGGCTCCATGCATGAAAGCAGAGAATGAAAAAGGCAACAAAAGATGAAATGCACGTGTAACCATAAGAAAACATTTCGCTGTTCCAATGGACGGTCTGGATTTGTCCGAGTCGTCAAGAATCAACAGATGTGATGAGTTGCAACTTTGCAACTGCCTGATATTGCAGACTGCAACCAAATTGATAATAACAAACAAAAATAATAATAATAAATTAAAATGTATCTTTGACCTTGTCTTGCTGGTAACTTCAGAGAAGTAAAGGGTCGGATTCTACAACCGTTTTGTTTCCAGCTATCAGGGTTCAATGGATACACAAATAAAGTAATCTTTTTAATCTTCTTATTTTTTCCCCCAATGAGTAATTGCCAACCGTTTTGTTTCCAGCTATCAGGGTTCAATGGATACACAAATAAAGTAATCTTTTTAATCTTCTTATTTTTTCCCCCAATGAGTAATTGCTTTATTTTTCATCATTATAATTATGCATAAACAAAAAAAAAATTAGCCTTAAATTATGAATAAAATAAGCATAATTTAATAGATAGAAAAAAAAACTTATATGGTCAACTATATAAGATTAGAGATTTAATTTTCTTACCTCACATATTAAATTAAAAAAAAAACTAAATTATTTTAGGTTGGTCTTTACCCTACATAAAATTTTTAAAGGTTTTATAATAGAAATAAAAATAAATTTAAAAATAAAATGACCCAAAATTTTAAATTTTAAAGAATTTTATTCCACTAAGTTTCCAATTTATCTTGGTCCAATTTTGATTCCTACATTAAAGCCTTTCTTTTCTCACGTACTACATTTTTAATTATAGCCTTAAAATGCATTGTTTTATATTTGGAAAGTGAAAACTCTCTCTGATCCCAACCGACCCACAATATTGTTTTATATTTGGAAAGTGAAAACTCTCTCTGATCCCAACCGACCCACAATAATATTCTTCCATACTCTTATTTGGCAATTTATTTTCTTATCTCAACGAAATATTTATGTTTTACACTTATTTGGAAGAAAAAAAGGAAAATTTATAAGTCATTGGGCAATTATTTAGTTTCAATTTATTCAAATTTTAAGCTTGATTGCTTTTTTTTTTTTTTTTTTTGAGAAAAAAATGAAAAAAGAAAGAAAGATGAATGTTCGAAGAACACTTCAAATCTTTATAAAATTTTTCTTAAAAAAGAATCTTTATAAAATTTCAAAATTTTAAAAATAAGATTTTAACCATTATTTTTTTTTATAAAAATAGACCAGAATTTATAAATTTATTGTCAAACGAGCTTGTAATCTCTTACTTTTATCTCTAATGTTAATATCGATATGTTTTATAGGTTTTGAATGAAGTAATGCAACAGACTATTGTCATTTCTGTCTAAAAAGAATAATAGGGTTGTTACATTTTCAATAAATATATATATGCATGCATGTATGTGTATGTATGTGTGTGATTTTTATTTTAGAAACAAAATATATGTATATGTATTTTGAGGAGTTAGAAACAAAGTATTAAGGTGAAATTACTATGAAGAGAAAAATTATAAACTATTTATAAATATAAAAAAATTTCATTAATTATTTATAAATATAAAAAACATTCACTACCTATGTGCGTCTATCGCTCACAAAATAGAAGTCTTATCGCTATCTATTGCGGATAGACAGTAAAAAAATTTTATATTTATAAATAGTTTGGCTCATTTTCTATATTTAAAAACAACCCAAATAATTTTTTTAATGAATCATTAATTGATTTAATAATGATGAGAAATTTATTATTTATACTTCTTAAGATAATACTATTTTATCCGTTTCAAATTAAAAAAAAATAGTATTTTATCTTTTGTCAAAAAATATTATCTTTTATCTAAATATTATTGATTGGGGTAATTATAGTAATCTTATAATTATTTATGGGGATAATCACAATGTTGACTTTGACATTTTTCCTTCTATATTTGTAATTACTTTTTCCATATTCCATTTAGTACTATTTTTTTTAACTTTTTCCCTTCATATGGGTATATTTAAGAGTGATTCTAAAATGGTAAAAATTATTTTTTTATTATTAAAATTACTATTTAACATGTTTTTAATCATGCAAAACTAATTTTGATGATATAAAATTGTATTTAAAAATGTAAAATTAAATATTAAATTAATTTTGAATGTTTATAAATGTGTGTCAGAATTATTTGGAACATGAGAAAAGTTATTTTAATCATTTTAAAATAATTCATAAATATGTTCTATATTGTATTAAAAAAACTAGCAGAAAAAAGATTTAATTTTTTTAATAAAAAAATTGGTTTCATTTCCCTATAACCTCCTCCTTCTTCTTATTATATGCTAAAAATCAGTTTTAATCCATAAACTTTAACTTTTAATCATTTTAATTCATCTACTCTCAATTCTGTGATAATTTAGGTTGCATTTGATGTTGGTTTTGGAAGAAATATAAGTGATTATAAAAGAATTTTAGTTTTTTTGTTTGGTAATACAAATTATAATTAAATTCACTAAAATCACTCCTAAATCCTAAACTTAGTAAGAATTCTCTCTAAGCTGAAGTTTAAATTTTTTGAACTCTATTTATAGAGTTTTCAGTATCTTGTGCCAACTAATTAGATTTGAGTTTTAATATTTAGGTCCAATTAAATCTATTTTATTTTGCTCAATTATCAAAATATTAATAATTAATTGAACCAAAATAATTAATTTGATCAAATGGTCAAAACGAAAATATGGGGCACCATTTGATCTGTCTTTTTAATTTCAATTTGACACACACGTTGGCTTTTAATTAGTCCCAAATTTGATAATGGGGCAATTTCTCATTCAACATAGATATTTACTAGCTTTTAGATTCTCTTAAAAGTATATACAATTTTTAATAAAATTTAATTTTTAATTTTATCATTTAAAATTAAGATATATAATATATCTATTTTAAATAATTATTTATTAATTATAAATTATAAAAAATAATGTTTTGTCCATTTTAGTTAAAACACTAATATGCTTTATATTAAAGCTAATTTTACAAAAAAAAAAAAAAAAAAAAAAAGCACGAATGCCAACAATTATTTTAAAAACTACAACATGCCAACAATTATTTTAAAAACTACAACAGTTCCAAACAAAAGCCTAATCTTATTACTTTAATATATAATAACTTATCCTCATATTTTTAAAAGTATAACTATCTAATCCCTACCCTAAAAAGTTTCATCAAAACTAAACATCAAATCTTATTATTCAACGATTTAGATTTTGCAGCTTATAAACATATTTGGTTCCTAGTTAGTGTATTGATCTACTTATGTAATAAATTCCTTTTAATCTTAAAAATAATTATAATAAGGAAAATTTTCAAAGATAAAGAAAATGTCAAACTATTTATAGAAAATAGCAAAAAAATACTGATAGACATTAATAAACTTTTATCCGCGACAGACTTCTATCATTTCTATCGCTGATAGACCTTGATAGATTTCTATCTTGTCTATCACAACTATCTAAAAATTTTGCTATTTTGGGTAAATAATTTTTCTTATTTTTTTATTTTTAAAAATTTCCCTTCTAATAAAGACTAAAATGTTTCAAAGTTTAAAATGTACGGATTAAATTGTTGTATACTAAAGTTCAAGGACTAAATTGTTATCGAATTGAGAATATAAAGACTAGATTATTACAAATCAATCTTCATATATTAAATTGTTACTTTCATAAAAATTCAAGCACTGGTCTAAAATTTTAGTTAAATTTTAGCAAAAATAAAAAATTTAACTAGCATTCTTTCAAAATTAAACGTAGAGATAATAAATTAGAATATAATACTTTGTCATTTTGTTCAATTAAAGTGGTTAGCATTTGGCAAGTAAAAGTATTTTCCTCCGATTGAAAAGGTTAAATTATAGAAATGTCTCTGAACTATGTACTTTGTGTCAAAAATGTTCTTGAACATTTAAAGTTTCAAAAATGTCTTTAAACTTTAAAAAAGAGTTCAAAAATATCCTTACTGTTAGTTTTGGATGGGAACGATTAAAGTTTTGTTTAAAAAATATTCATGAACTTTCCAAAAGTTTTAAAAATACTCTTAACTCAAAAAAAAAGTTCAAAAATACCTTTACCGTAAGTTTATGAATCGAAACCGTTAATACCTCATTGCAAAAATAACTTTAAATTTAAAAAAAAAAGTTTAAAATTGCTTCTAACATTAATATGGTGATCAATTTGTTTGAAGTTTTCTTTAGGTTCAAAAATAATCAACTTTAAAACAAATTATAAAGATATCCTCATTTGTTTTTTTTATATAGATACTCTCATTTTTCTCCTAATTTTTTCATTCTTAGCTTACACCAATTTTCTTACCAACCAAAACTTTAAGTTAAAACATAAAATTCCATAAAATCTCACAAAATTCTAAAATCAAAATCTAATAGTCAAACAAAAAGATGTATTTGATTAATAACACACTCAATTACTAACGTTTTCTTTTTTATCGTTTTGATATTTTTAAGTGAACATTTTGATTTTAGAATTTTGTGGGATTTTATGGAATTTTACGTCTTAACTTAAAGTTTTGGTTGGTAAGAAAATTGGTGTATGCTAAGAGTCCTTGAGCAATGGCAAGAAGTGGAATTTTTAACTCAGGAAATTATGAAGTCCTAGACTCACCATGTGAGGAGTGTTTTAGAGTTAATAAAACATAAAATTAATACATTTTTTTGTGGAGATACGAACTTCTTGAACCAAATAAGCACTCTCCCACTCCAATTCCTTGGATTAAACACTCAGGAGTGGGAGTTGGTCTGCACCAAAAATATACCAAGATTCAAGTGATTCATCCAAGCTAGGATATTTTGAAAGCAGCTTTTTATTCAAGTGTCAATGATAATATTTTTTGTCAATTCAAGAAGATTTTTTATGACAACAATTAAAGGTAACATACATGAGAATAATGATATAAGTAACCATAAATGTTGTGAAAAATTGTAATGCCTTAATTCAAAGACTCAAAATTCAAATTCTGCACTTAATGGCTCCAAAACTAATTTTCATGTACCTCCTATGATATGGTCACACTGCCTACTTGTCTTGAATTGTTTTTAAAAGTAAAAAAACTATTATCATATATTATTATGGATCTTTAAAGGATGCCTTGTTTCAATATAAAACTGTCTCAAGTCAAATACGTTTGAATTTGAAGTTTCTATATATGATTAAATTTTATGGGAGATTGAGACAAATATTCTATGTGAGGAATTAATCTCCGTTTAGTTTTAGGTGGATCCTAAGATGGAATATATTTAATTATCAACAAATAATAAATTGTTAAAATGATATTTTATGTTTTATAAAATTCAATTACATTTTTTAATTTCTAACTATTTTATCTATTAGATATAAATTTGCTATAAAATTTGCACTGACGAATCTAGAACTTGATGCTACGATGGGCACAAGTTAATATGATTTTAGAAGTTTTGTCTATAATAATTTCGATATATAGTTATATATGTGATCTCTAAATTCTTTTAAAGTTTCAATTTTATATTCAATAAGTCTTTTACATATGTAAAAAATGTTAAAAAATAAATATTATATGGACATAAAATTTAACTTTGTATTTAGTAGGTTGATATATATATATATATATCCTACTATGTAAAAAATTAAAAATTTAAGGTTCAATTAGACACAAAAATTAAAATTTATTTCCAATAAAATAATTTATTTTTAAATTTTTTGAATATATCTAAAACTTGTGATAGTTTGTGGATCTATTCTTAAACGTTTTTAAAGGACTTATTAGACTCAAAATTGAAAGTTTAGAGACTTATTAGGTACCATTTAAAAAATTTAGAGAATAAACTTTATAACTTAACATTCATATTAATATAGTTTTAAATGTATTGATATAGAACTATTTTTTAATGCCATCAATTTACCTGAAATAAATTATTCAGGATTAATAATGTTTATATATTTGTTACATGAATAAATATGTGAAAATAATTAAAACAAAATTAAATTCTTAAAGCTAGTGTATTAAAAATTAAAATAATATATAAATATCTGTAAATTGCAAAATTTAAAATTTAAAATTTAAAATAATGTAAAAAACATTTATAAATGAAATTAAGAGAATAATAAGGGGTAACCTACCATTTTTTAAAAAAACATAAACTAATAAACTAAAAATAATATTTGAATATATTAAAAGAAAAACTTAAAAAACAAACTAAAAAAAGTATAGATGTATCAATAGGGTTTGAAACTCTGAAGTCTGAACACATGGAAGACATACATTGTTTGGATTGCCTCACTAGTCGATGAAATACTATATGCATGTAAGATACTATATACATAATAATGTACTCATCTGGTCTCTCATTCAATTCATTCCTAAAATTTAAATCTCCGACTTTAAATAAAATATTACACATCATTTATTTCTAAGATATACTTTAGCGATGGTAATAGAGTTAATTAGAGAGGTTATACACACCTCTTGATTCATGTTTTCCAAAATTGATTTATGTTTTTGCTTTGCCTTAAGTCATCAATGTATACCTTTGTCTTCCCAAGTCTTAACCACCATACCTGCAATTTGACACTAATAATAATTTTATTTCAGTAGTGTTTGTCAATATTTTTTTATTTTTTTTAAAAAAAATCTTAGTCAGAAAGTTATATATTTTATTTTTAACCGTGCGAGTCAATTTCTTTTTACCTAGTGGCTTCTTCTTTTTTTTTTTTTTCCTTTTATTTGTCGTTATAATTCACAAAAGGGTAAAAGATAAGTGACAAGATTTCACCATAAAGTAAAAATAATAATAATAAAACAGAGGCAATTAAACAATTTCATATTATGATAATATATGTGTTTGTTTTTTTAAACTGTTCATTATATTTTAAACAAAATGTCAGCATTGTAAAAGACAAAAACATGTTTTTTTTCTTGGCTGTCTTCTTTTAACCATTATTCTTAATTCTGATTTTTTGTCTAAATCTTATTTTGGGAGGGGATGTTTACATTTATATTTAGCTTAATTTTTATGTTTTTAAATATTATATTTTGTATTTCAATCCTAAATTATAATATTATTCGATCTTCAATTTCTAAATACTCTTAGTGCATTTGTCAAAAAATTTATTGTATTACATGAATTGTGTTTAAGTCATATGTATAGAAGGTATGTACATAAGTATATTCATTGTTTTAAAAAAATTGAAAATATAAAATGGCTAAAAGTATAAATATGCATGATGAATTAAAGTCTAGATGTAAAATAACTATTTTTTTTAAAAAAAAAACTAAACAAAAAAAGTTTTTTTTTAAGCACAATAAGGAGGGAGGGAGAACTTGAATAACATATTTCTTAATTACTAATATATCTATATGCCAATTGCACTATTTATGGCTTTGACAAAAAAAAAAAAAATTAACAAGAAAAATATTATACATGAGAAATTTTCATAAAGTTTTTATATATGATTAAATTTTTAAAAATAGAAAAATAAAGGAAACTATTTACACAAAATAGCAAAATTTTTAGATAGTTGTGATAGACGCTGATAGAAGTCTATTAGGATCTATCAGTAATAGAAATTATAGAAGTCTATCACTGATAGATGCTGATAGAAGTCTATCAATGTCTATCATTATTTTTTTTTTGTTATTTTTTGTACATAGTTTGACATTTTTTCTATCTATGAAAAATTTCCTTAAACTTTAGGTTGTATAAATTTAAATTTTAAACTAATCATTGTATCAAGTCAACCCTTAAATTTCTACAAGTAAAATAGTTTAGACTATTCATTAATGATTTATAATTATTTTTATTGGATTCCATTTAGAATCAACTAGAAATAACATAAATTAAATTATTATTATTCTAAAATCCTATTAAGATAAAAAATTAAAATCATTCAGATGACATTTCTTATAAATATTACAATAAGCATGCAAATACAAGTATGAAAATTATACATTAATAATTTTAAAATAAATTTTAACCTAAAGTCCAAACTGATTCACTTATATAAACTTATATGAAGCATTTATTAAATTACGTGCATCTCATCCATTTAAACTTTTAAGTTGTTGAATGACTTTAACACATTTTAATTCATACAAACTTGATATAATGAGTTTTTTTTCCAAAAAGTTTAATGCAATAAAATAATCCTAATATTATAATATGAGCTTTGGACAAAAGTTACCTCTTATTCTCTATACATCTGGCATCCAAAGTTGGTGTCTCTGTTTCATGTATATTTATATATTTAATGACGCCATATTATCATTAATTATTATTTTGGATAATAATACACAAAAGTTTGTTTCAATCAATAAGCTGGTTAATGGTACAATTAATTCAGCACTTGTTTTTTTGTTTTTTTTTTCTTTCCACACAGTTAATTAATTAGTGACTTTTTCAATGATTATTTATTTAATTTGCAACAAAGCATTGATGAAAATTTAAGCAATGTGGAGATATGAAAATCAAATCTCAGCCGTCACTTTTTCTTTTTTTCTTTTTGTTAAAATATTTTAAAGGTCTAGATTGGGCCAAACAATTATTGGCTCGTAAATCGCAGTGAAAATTTCAATTCTAAAAGATATTGAGAATTTTTTTTTTATATATATATAAAACAAAATAAATGGAAAGGAGTGGCATGTAATGCCATAAATACACAAGCTCCAGTTTAACGGGTACCTAAAAACTAGAAATTCTATTCTGATTTGTTGAGATCGTCTCTTTCTCCTGCTTTCCGACTCTGAATCTTACTCTTCATTCACCCACCACGGAGTTTAATGCACCAAAACTCTAATTCCTGTTGCTGGAAAGTGTTTTTTGGTATGTAATTTCTGTCATTTACTCGATCCTTATGTAATTGTTAATTATTGTGGTTTGTTGCTGATTTATGTGGTGTGTGCTTTTGCATTTTATGTTTGGATCTATGTGCGATTTTGTTTCCATTTCGGGATCTGGGTTTGGCTCTTTGACTTATAAATGGAAAGTTGTGTATCTTGTTTTTTCGTCATTTGGGTTTTTGGTGTGGGGAATTTCAGGAAATGGAGGATGGTAATTTCGAATACTTGTGAATGGAATTTGTTGTGAGATTCAATTTTGCTTTTAGTTTGTTGAATGGGATCGTTGGGGTTGTGTCTGATGCTAATTTGATGTGATGGATCTTTGACTTGTGTTTGCAGGTTGATCCCGCCGGTGATTCTTTGGAAAATTGAATCTCTAACCGTTGATCGCGCTGGATTGGTCGCATTGAAGTTCGGGTAGAAGAATATTTGTGCAATTGGGGTCTGACGTTGGTTCATAATCAGTTTCTTGGTTTCTGATCCATGATTGCGCATCCAAATATAGTGCTTTCGATCTGAAGTTCCTACATATGATGGGCTTTGGTGTTACTTCCTTATGTTTCTTCTTCTAACATTCTGATCTGGTGGTACGTTATGTAACATATTCGTTTTCAATTGGGAAGGAGCATAAGTAGGTCTTCAATGATTGTATTGATTGCTTGTATACATACCAATCTATATAGAAGTATATGCGACATAGTAGGTTATGCTTTATGTTCTGCTTCAAGATTTAAACCGAAGGCGCTGCCCATTTAGAGTGGTTCTGAACTGGATTATTAAGGGGACTTCAGAAATATTGGACATGAGAAGCTCCTGGGTCAATAAAATATCTGTAATCTTAGGCTCAAAACCACCATTCAGCTGGTTAATTTTGTGCCTCATCAGCGTGCTTGCGTTAATTGCAGTGCTAGGTACGTCTACTTCAAATGCCTTTGACTCAGTTACTACCACGCCAGTATCTGACATTTATGCTAGTTATAGAAGGCAAAAAGAAAGGGCCGCCATAGATTTGTTTGACTTAAAGTCTCTTTCATTAGCCACTACACGACTGAAAGAGTTTGGGCTTTGTGGGAAAGAAAGAGAAAACCATGTACCATGTTACAATGTTACAGCAAACATGTTAGCTGGATACAAAGAAGGGGAGGAGTATGATAGGCACTGTGAAGTGTCTAGAATGGCAGAGCGGTGCCTGGTTCGTCCTCCTAAAGACTACAAGATCCCTCTGAGCTGGCCTGTTGGTAGGGATATAATATGGAGTGGAAATGTGAAGGTAACAAGAGATCAACTTCTGTCTTCTGGGAGCCCTACCAAAAGGTACTCGACCTCAATTGGACGAGCATTAATCAAGCACTTAGATTTTTTTCCCTCTAAGATCTTAAGTATTTAGAACCAAAGCAGTTGTGTTCTTTTTGGTTTTATGGTTATTTTCATGGATGTTAATGTAAATAACCATCTTACTTTTCTAAATAAGGTTGATGTTATTAGAAGAGAACCAAATAGCTTTCCACTCAGAGGATGGAGATGGAGTCAAAGAGTATTCTTTTCAAATTGCAGAGATGATTGGTTTAGGCAGTGACTCTGAATTTCTTCAAGCTGGTGTAAGTCTTAATCTCATCTAAGAAATTTAGGCTGTTTGTCTTCTTTTGTTATAGTCTTTTGTTTATTTAATGTCAACAACAAGTGAATCAAGTTAAATCTTTTTCTTTAAAATTAACCAAAGGATAAATGTCATAAATAGTAATAAATAGTAGCCCCATGTTTCTGTCCTTTCACTCTTTTATTCAACTCAGCGTAGTAACCTATTTAATGTATCAAGGATTTGATATGTCAATTATAGGTACGCTCGATACTTGATATTGGTTGTGGGTTTGGTAGCTTTGGTGCTCATTTAATATCAATGAATGTAATGGTTATGTGCATTGCAACCTATGAGGCGACTGGCAGCCAAGTTCAAATGGCTCTCGAGAGGGGCCTTCCAGCGATGCTTGGAAACTTTGTTACAAAACAGCTTCCATATCCATCGTTGTCATTTGACATGGTTCACTGTGCACAGTGTGATATCTCTTGGAACGATAAAGGTAACTTGAGAACAAATTCAGATGTATATTATTTTATTTGATGGGTAAGATACACTTGTTATGAGTCTTTAAGAACAAGAAAGAAACAGGATGAACACTGCTATTTACAGATATGCCAAAACAATATGGTTCACTTACAAACCACAAAAAATTGTATGCATATGCATATGCATATTAAACATATTATATTCTTGAAACTTCATGAGATTTTTTCAGTATTAGTGTAGTTTTATTGACTTGATATTTTCTCTCGTCTTTTTGATCATGAATAATGGGCAGGTGGGATATTCCTTATTGAAGCTGACCGATTACTAAGACCTGGAGGTTATTTTGTTTTAACATCTCCCACGGGTAAGAAAGTTGGAGGTTCACTGTCTTCCAAGAAGATAAACATTGTGACACCATTGGAAGAGATGACCCGAAATTTATGTTGGAGTCTTTTGGCTCAGCAATATGAAACTTATATTTGGCAGAAAACTACAGATCCTCATTGCTATTTATCTCGGTAAGCACAATAACTATTTACCACCTAATTAACCTTTGATTTCATTTCCTATTGTGTTTTTTTTTTTGAACTTCAGTCAGAACCATTTCTCTTCCAATGTTCCATTGGTTTTCACTTATAGCTTTACTGTCGTTGGTTATTGTTGTATGAAAATTTAGTAATGCTTCGACTTCTTTCTTCTTTTAGAAAGCAGGAAGTTGTACCACTTTGTAAAGGACATGATACTCCATCGTATTATCAACCTCTGGTACCATGCATAAGTAGTACTACCAGCAAGCGGTGGATTCCAATCCAGAACAGGTCTTCTGGTTCCCATTTGAATTCAGCTGAACTTGAAGTTCATGGAAAGTATTCTTCCATAATGGTTCTATATGTTTTTTCACGTGAATTTGTAGTTTATTCCTTTTTTCTTTTTTGGTGTTAAAATGGATCTTCTGTTCTTTTTGTGTTAATGTTGGTCTGTACAATGTGCACTGAAACTTAGCACGCTCTTTGTACTGCTATTGATTATATCACCGTGTCTATTTCTGCAGGCGTTCAATCAGAAGACTACGCTGATGAACTACAAATTTGGCGATCCGCTTTGAAAAACTATTGGTCTTTACTTACGCCTTTAATTTTCTCTGACCATCCAAAGAGGCCTGGTGATGAGGATCCATTACCTCCATTTAACATGATACGCAATGTGATGGACATGAATGCCCACTTTGGGGGTTTAAATGCTGCGTTTGTGGAGCAGAAGAAAACAGTTTGGGTCATGAATGTTGTCCCTGTTGGGTCTCCCAATACACTTCCGCTCATACTTGATCAAGGTTTTGCTGGTGTTCTACACGATTGGTATGCAGTTCTTACTTCTAATCTTCGTTGGAAAGAAATATAAAAAAAATCAGACTGGGTACTTCTTGGTCCAATTGGTTTGTGTTTAGTTGGAATCGAAAACATCCTCGTTTTGTTGATTCACGTCACACTAACCTTTTTAAAACAAATATTCATCTTTTTACTAATGATTACATATTGTGCTTATAGCTTTCTGTAATGGAAGGTCACTGTTGGTTTTTGGTTTTTTATTTTTTATTTTTTAAATTTCACTATTTAAATTCAAGAAGTAGCAAGCATCTGAATCTTTGACACATCTAAATAATAGTATTTCAATTTTGTCGACTATCAATGCCACATGATGTTATTGTTTTCCCGTCACGGTTTTAATCTGGTTGTTCCTCACCCCTCAAATGTACGGCACTTAAAACAGGACTTAATTTTCCGTCTATTTGTAGGTGTGAGCCTTTCCCCACTTATCCACGAACATATGATTTGCTTCATGCAAATGGGCTCCTCTCACAGCTACTTTCAAGTAGGTGCAGCATGATTGGATTATTAGTGGAGATGGACCGTATACTGCGCCCTGAGGTACTAGTCCTTCACCAAAATCAAGTCAGGATTCACATTTTCTTCCTGCTGCGACCGTGCTAATATTATATTGATCATTTTGACTGTTGTTTGTCAGGGTTGGGTTGTCCTAAAGGACAAAGTGGGACCGATAGAGAAAGCGCGAATGCTTGCTACACAGATTCGTTGGGAAGCAAGAGTGATTGACTTTCAGAATGGCAGTGACCAGAGGCTTCTTGTTTGCCAAAAACCATTCGTGAAAAAATGATCGATTTGTCATGTGGGAATCTCACAATGGGAACGTGTACAGTTGTTTTGCTATGGTAATTCCTCCATGCATACTGAAATATTTTCCATGAGATCTATAGTTCTTGTTTCAGTAGTTCTTTTTGCATTTTAGTAAGACTCCAAACTCCAAGAGATGAAATGACTAAAACACAAACACTAGATGGTTGCAAACATCTTTATTCGGAACAAAACTTCCCTTATCAAAAGAGAAATACAAAAGAAAGGAGAGATGCGATATCCCCACCTACAGAAAAAAGAGGCCCACTATTTTAATTGTATAATTGGCTAGGTAAAGCAGATTCCTTACTGATATAGAGTTTAGCACTGGAAGCAACTTTAAGAAAAAGGATGTAATAGTTTCCCCTTATCCACTGTATGTGTTCTGCAGTGTTTTATTTCCACGAACTTCAAGTACAACATCACCCTGTCTCCACTGTATCTGTTCCCGGGGTACCCTAAAAAAGATCCTTTCCTCTCCTCAGCCATTTGCCATTTCGAGTTAAGAAGATGTGAAAGCGCCTCTCTCTCTATGAGAACGGTGCATTCCAACGTGTGAAGTTAGAGAGAAAAGTGAGAGAGAAGGGTTTTAAATAAGTTGAGCTTTTCATTTTGCATTTTGTTTTCCTTGTAATTCTTTTTCTCCTTAGTATAGGAATTGCAATGCTCGTTTATTGATTAAGTGCTAAGATTTACTCAAGTGAGATGAGAAATGGTTGCTTAAGAAACGACATGATTTTTTTTTTTTTTTGGTCTGGGTTGTGACAGGGTAATAGGGAGTTCAGATAATCAAATCATATTGATGAAGAGCCTGATGAATCCAATCCGACGATGTCCATGACTTGAAATTGAGGCACGTGGAATCCTTTAGATTTTGGAGATTTTTCGCAGAAATAGCTGCAATTCATTTTTGCCACAGTTTATTCTTAGAAATTCATTTATCCCCCTCTCCCTTCACCTCTCTTCTGCCTTTCTACCCTAAAATATCTTCATTATTTTGATACTGAGACCTTGTTATTTCTATTGAACCATGATTTTCCTTTTTCTTTTGGGAAAGAATGTCCAATTGCCACGAAATATAAGGGCAGTTTTCTCTTCCTTTCTCTGGATCAGAAACTGTGGTAAAAATATCAACATTGTTCCTGATTTTTCTTTTTCTTCCTTTCATAAGTTGAATGTTCTGAAATAGAAAAAACATATTCATATGAATGAGAAATATCAAATTTCATACTATGAATGCAATTGTGAAGTGTTACATATAATCATATGCTTTGTTGGGCAAAATATTTGCATGTAACATGAATGTGATATGGAAAATCAAAGGACAACTAGGTAACCAGATGAAAACTTTGTATTTTATACTGTTTCTTAGCTGTTGATGGTTACTTTGTAAATAATAGTGTGCTTGTATTTTTTATTTTTTTTTTAAAGCTAATGATTAAAGTAAACTTGAGCATAGCTCGACTAATTAAGATATATATCATTGACTAAAACTACTCGAATTTTTTTAGGCTTTTTAACAAAAAAAAATTTTAAAAAAATGATGATTATTTAATTTGTAGAATTCAACTCAATGAGAAACAAAAAATTATTGTACCAAATTCTTGTACCCTGTCAATTTACATAGGGTTGAATCTATGTTGTAGTTCATTTCCTCTCGAATTTTTTTTAGATCTAAGAACTTATCAGCTATTTTTTTGGATAAATTATAAATATAGTCTACAATATGTATTTATTTAGTTTCTAAATTCTAGAAAGTTTCATTTTTCTTTTTCAATTAGGAACTGTGATTTGTGATGCTCTCAACTATCAACATGATTTACTTAGGTCTATGTGATAATCATTTTGTCTTTAGTTTTCTACTTTAAAAAATTAAGCTCATAAATTCAACTCCACTCTACTTATAGTTTTACTTTGATTTTCTTGTTTTGTTACCAATTTTTTAAAATGTTTTCAAAAACCAAGTTCAAATTTAAAAACAGAAACTTTAGTTGATTATATATATATATATATATATATATATATATATATATATATATATATATATAAAATTAACATTTTGAGTTTTTTTTTATTATGACTATCTTGTAACTAATTTAAAATTGAATAAGAACCTTTGATGGACTTGATAATTATGTTGTTAAGATTATTGGAACTTTGTTCTTAATCTATCTAATTATTCTTGTCACCAATGATCTAAGGACGATTAAAGTTTTATTACAACATAATACTGGCCCCTGAAAGCCTGTTCCTTAGGTCCGCCCCTATTTTCGGGTTGCTTGATTTCTTTTTCTCATATAAAACAAATTTATAGGTTGCTTTAAGAAGAATATTCTATGCAGCTTAAAGAAATGATATCTAATAATCTAAAAAGTAACATGATGTAAGTCTAGTATTAAAAAAACATATCGTAAGTGATACTTTAAAATAAATGAACTTCAGGAACAAGAGATTTATAAAACAACAGTAAAGGTAATATGGGAAACAGCAAATAAACAAAGATACATTTACTGTTTACATTCCTCGTACGCTGTCCATGTGTTAATTTTTTTATGATCAGACTTAGAAAAATATTTTAAAAAAATTAATTGGAGATGCAGGGTATCGAACCCTGTACCTCTCGCATGCAAAGCGAGCGCTCTACCATTTGAGCTACATCCCCATTATTGATAAGTTTGTAATAGTATTATCTGATAATTTATTATAAACATATACTTCAAAGCTTTCTGAAAACCTTACATAATCAATTGATTTTATATTTTTTTTTAGTACAATAATTATTGGGATGAAAATCGACTAACATCAAAAATTGAGTACATATCAATTGCTATTGAACTAATCTTATCTTTACCAATTGATTTTGTTAGAAGTTATCTTAGGCAATACTCAATTAGCAACTCTCGGAGACTGCACATTCTTAAAGTAAGAAGACAGAGTTTCGATCTCCAAGTCAATTGAGTTGTTCTCAATATCGTTTCACAAAAGAGGAAATGTGCAAGTTGAATTCACTGACCACGAACCCTACAATCTCAACAACATCGCCCACTTCCTAAACAAATGTTAGACATTGGGCACTATAAATAGCACCACTTCTCCATTATCACAAGGTATGTAAATGCTTAGTTGAATCAAACACTTTGTGTACTGATTTAGGTATCGAAATATACCTGGATGAAAATATCAATTCTCTTGTAGGTAATTCGATGAGATCTACCCACCAAAAGATTTTACTTCGATATTTTTTCATAAATTTTTTTTTAAAAAAAATCTCAATTATCTATACCCATGCCGTTGAAGTAGACCGTCTAAGGAAAAAAAATGGCATCACCGAAAGTAGATATATCACATATCCACCCACGAAAGACGACGAGACAGACCCTCCAACCCTTTGGATCGTACATTTTGAACAAATCCAACTATTAACCCTACCAATACGACATCGTATAACCCCCTACAACAGCCCAACACCATTTGCGCGCTTTTCGCTTCCTAAATTCCAACTTTACCCTTAAACAGACGGTCCAGATCCAATCTACCCTTCCCCTCAATTTGCTCGTTCTTTACCCCTGGCGTCAATTTCTCCTCCTCTCCTCCTATTTTTATGTACGTAAATTTCAACAAATCTCTCTTCCTTTTTCACACAATTCGCCTTTTCTTCTTCTTCTTCTTCTTCTTCTTCTTCTTCTTCTTCTTCATCTTCTTCATCTTCTTCTTCCCCCGCTCGTTTTTCGCATTTCTCCGTTCAATTTTTCTTCGCTCCGGAGAGACCTACGATGTCGTCCGCCGAGAAGGAAAGAGAGACGCAGGTCTACATGGCCAAGCTTGCAGAACAGGCTGAACGCTACGACGGTACGTACGGCTTCCTTGTTTTTATTATATCCAGCATTTTTTCGGTTTCGATCTCAATTTTTGCAATGTACCTTGGAAATGTTGTTGAGTGCATCGATTGTTTTATCATTTTTGTTGCCGTGCTGGAACTGTCATTGTATATGTATGAAAATGCCGTTATTTCGATGTGCGATTATAATGTGTTGCTTCGTACTTTGTTAGATTGGATGCACTTTTGATTTAATCGGTCGTTTAGAAATTTTTATAATGAGGTACTAGATTGGAATTCGTGTTATGGATTCTTGGAGAACAATGAGATATGATTATAGGAATTGAATTGTTGTTTGTTTTGATGATGTATCTGAATCGAGTTGACGGATGGCGTTGATGAGGTTTGGGAGACTTGGTGTGAATGGTTGGATCGTTGTTAACTGTTTATTTTCTCTTATCGGTTTTTTTTTTTTAGTTCGGACTTGGAATGTAGTTCCAGTTTGTATTTTATTTCATATCCTTCAGGTCGTAAGCATGCCAGATCACC
Source organism: Lagenaria siceraria (assembly GCA_002890555.2). Taxonomy (NCBI): domain Eukaryota; kingdom Viridiplantae; phylum Streptophyta; class Magnoliopsida; order Cucurbitales; family Cucurbitaceae; genus Lagenaria; species Lagenaria siceraria. The sequence goes on from CM016484.1 coordinate 26,338,811, forward strand.
ATGTATTTAAGGTCATCTTGTTATTCAAAGGCTAAGTCGTCTCATCATGAAGAAACTGTTTATGTTTTTATCAGTTTGTGTAAATATGCTTTGCAATTAAGTTTTGTATATTTTGTATTTTAATATCACAGAAATGGTGGAGTGTATGAAGAAAGTTGCTAAACTAGATGTTGAGCTAACCGTGGAAGAGAGAAACTTGCTTTCTGTTGGATACAAAAATGTTATAGGTGCTAGGCGAGCTTCTTGGCGCATCATGTCCTCAATTGAACAGAAGGAAGAGTCCAAAAGCAATGAGAATAATGTTAAACTCATTAAGAGTTACCGTCAGAAGGTGGAGGAGGAGCTTTCCAAGATCTGTACCGATATTCTGACTATTATTGACAAGCACCTCATCCCTTCTTCAACCTCTTCTGAAGCGTCGGTTTTCTATTACAAGATGTGAGTTTTAAGGGAGTCATTCTTCGTTCTAAATTGATTATAGCAAGGTCAAAATTTGAACATTTCAATTGATTTTTTGTGCTTAATAAAATACCACGAGAAATGATTTGGGATGGTATCTCTAAATCTAATCACATATATTATGGCATGGATGATTCTAGGAAAGGTGATTATTACCGATATCTTGCTGAGTTCAAAACAGATCAAGAAAGAAAGGAGGCAGCTGATCAGTCATTGAAGGGATACGAGGCATGTTTATTTCTCAATCTTTCTTTTACCAGAACTGAATGTTTTGATTTTTATTCGCTATCTTACTCCATGCTCCCTTTGCCAAATTCACGATAGACTGCTTCGAGCACCGCAAATACTGAACTTCCATCAACCCACCCAATCCGTCTTGGCCTTGCTCTCAACTTTTCTGTCTTCTACTATGAGATTATGAATTCCCCTGAAAGGTAAAAGTAGTTTATTTCTGGAAGTACTTCCACACCAATGGTTGTTTGACTAACTTGTTCTAATTCTTTCAGGGCTTGCCACTTGGCTAAACAAGCTTTTGACGAGGCAATTGCAGAGTTGGATACTTTGAGTGAGGAATCATACAAGGACAGTACCCTCATAATGCAGTTGCTGAGAGATAACCTCACTCTCTGGACATCTGATTTACCAGAAGATGGAGGTATTCTGTAGTTGAGGCTAGATATAGATGTAGTTTTGTAATAAGAAAATCTAAAATAAGCATACTTTTTTGGTGCAAACGGCACCTCCTCACCGCTCTCTGTTTGCCCATATCCATACGAAGAGAGCGATTAAGATCATCTGTGGGCCAATTTCTTGTATAAATTCTTCAAATCTTTATCACTCTTTCTATACGGACGTACTCATGTTTCCTCTAGCCACCCCCACCACCAAGAAAAATAAAAATTCAGACTTTCAGTCATTTCAAATCATCAAATGCCGAAATAATTTTCATTTTTCCCCTTCTGATGAAATATTTTAATTTTATTCCCTTTAAGGCATGTACTTACTCTGGAATGATTTTATGTAGGTGAAGAGAACGTCAAAGGTGAGGATTCCAAACCGGCAGCACCAGCCCCCGAGGTAATTTTCTTTCGTGCATGACATTTTTCACGAGCATTTAACGAGTTTCCACTATATATACTTTAATTTAGCGAGCACTTCAAATCTAAAATTTTGTTATCTGCAGCAGCATTAATGGTAAAAATGAGTTAACCCCTCACACAACGACTGGATTGGACATCACATTCACTCACTATGGAGTAATGGACCGGTAAAATGGTGGCTTGTGATGATATTAGCTTCTCTTTTATTCAACCAAAACCAGATAGATTAATTAGAATCCATTTATTGAATATTTGTTTCCCCTTTTCTAGTTTCATGGCATTGGGCTGAACTTTTAAAGTACTAAATTGTCATTTCCTTGTTCATCCTCCTTTTCTTTTTCTTTTTCTCTTGTCTCTTTTTGAGATGAGAATTTTATTTTTAATGTAAACTACGTTGTTCGAATTTGGGCAAAATGGATGAGATCTTTATGTGGTATTGATTATGGGTTGGTTTTTTTGACACCTCTTTATGATGTCGAATTGCTTGCACATGGGGCTTTGACTATATGGCTCATTATTGTCTGTAATTGAGGTCACAGTGCCAAGACATGTTCAAAATAATTCCATAGGCTATTATTGAGGGAGGACCATTTCCATTTATATTCTAGATTTATGTTCTCTCTTTTTTCGCAAAGTTCAACCATGTGCAGTAGACTTTTATATCTAACCTTTGGATTTATTAGGTGAATGATGGTATTAGGAATTGAATTTAGTTTGAAGTCAAATGTGAAATTGAGATACTTTCGTTAAGGTCAATTAGCTATTGTCAATTATTTTCATGATGGTTAGCCAATTCCTGCCATAAAGCATATTATAGGTAACAAGAATATGGAAGTGGTTGATACAAGTTGAAAGTTTATTTTACCTAATTAGTACGATTATTTTTTAAAGAGAGAAAGATAGAATTCATTCTTCCCTCTTGTCTTTTATATGTGCAAAAGAAACATTTTAAAGTTGATAAGAGATCAAGAATATTGTTAGAGAGATCAAATATATTGCATCTATCTATCTTTGTGTAGCCCAAACAACTATCTAATAAAAAATTGTTTGTTCTATTTTGAGGTTTAAGAAAATCAAAGTAATAAACAAAACACATTAAATTTATTTATTTTATTAAATAAAAATTTAAGGCTAGTAAAAATAAAATAAGTTAAAATGATAATCAATATTATACTAAGCTTTTAACTTCCCTACTACATTATTGGTCAATATTTTATGTAGCAATAGATTTGTAGAATAGGTAGAGTAGGAGGAGGCTTTAGATCTATCGGACATTTCGATTACTATTGGTGACTCTGGACCGTCCTCCTGAGGAATAGTTGTTAAATATTCTTTATTTGCTTTGTAAGCTAGTGGAGTGGGTCACAAGAATTTACTGCCCTTCTGCCTATAACAAGAGAAAGGACAAGTGGAACAAGTAAGAGGGGCCCTTTTAAAAGTCAAGTAATCCTTGGTATTTGCTTGGAGATGTTAATGCAACCTATTCCATTTCAACGAGTTCTTTGTGGAACGCTTTTTATTACTTAATGGGAAGTTTAAATCGTTCTTTGAAATCTCATACGTCCAAAGTTTCATAGATCCCTTGTTTTCATTTGGCTTGGAGTTGTTTTATAAGCCTAAGATTCATGGAATATATATATATATGTATACTAAAGTGGTATGAGTACTACTTTCATTAATTGAATGTCACACGAGTGCTCTTTAAAAATGATGTGAGGTCCAACAACATTAAATATTTTTTTTTTATGAAAGAAAAAATTATAGTATGAAAATAGGAAGTAAGCACTAGGGGAGGATGAAAAATTTTCCTCTTTCCCTTTGTCATTAGCCTAATTTGCTAGATTTGTGTGTTTTGAAAAAGATCCTTTTCCCAATCCCACATGTCCAAGATTGAATGGAAGGTTTTCGCAGGGAAGGGTTAAACTTTATGAGGAGATTGAGTAATTCTAAAGTGAAAAGTGCAAAATGAACAATTCTAAAGAAAATTAGGATTGTTAAAAACAAGTTCCTTAATAGACTTTCATACTTAAACGACCTATAATAATCTTATGGAAGACTCTCTCCTTTGTTGATAGGAAAAAAGGCTGTGTGTGAATTGAGAGTTGTAGCTTTCTTAAACTATCTCATTTGTTCAGAGAGTTAGTCCAATTTTCTATAGGAGATGAGACTTTGCATTAAGTAAAAGGATAATCATCAATAGATTACAAACGGTCCTTGTGTTTTTCATGAGATGAGTGGATGTCACCATTCAACTATCATCTCATCCTTTGAGTTTGTCGGGGTTCGAGTCCATCCTCGATCATAACCGGCCAAAACGGGAAGGGTTTATTTGAAACACGAAAGCGTAGATGTTACGTATTGATAAATCTATCTGATGCCACAAAGACTTCAAGTAGCATCAGCACAAATATAAATATTAGTTAGCTCAATTGAGAATGATCGCCTCATGTATACTAAAGAATTCATCCTTGTAAAGAGAGATTTTGAATTTATACTAACCAGCAAAAGATTCTATATTGACATTTACAAAACAAAAAGAGAACGGCCCTAGATTAAAAAAAAAAAGTGATAACAAAACTATCGTATGCCAGGCAGTGCTAAGATACTAATCCATATGAGCAATTTGCCTTAAGACTCTTCTTTGATGAAGAAGGTTTGTGGTAAGCAAAAATCTTCCTCGTGATTGAGAATTTCCATTTCCTCATCATCTGGTTTCTGAATAAAGTGTGATGTGGAAAAGGAAGCAATATTAGAACATATATCCCATCAATTATTAAAAGGACATAAAAGGATGACTTTTGGACTGGAAAGGAAATAAGACTCACTCCCATGTTATTCTTTTATAACTCTTCAAAAACGTAAATTTGAATATGTCAAGATAAATTTGCTAATCAAGCTGGAAACAATATCTTCTTTAAAAAGAACATGAATATGATGCCTATCAGTACAGATGTAAAAGCAGAGCTCTGCTTGGTATGTACCCGAACATGTCACAAATTCATGGACCTCGAATAAATATGATTATTGGGAATCAATAAATTTTTCTTTCAAAAAGAGTGAATACATGACAAGTGAATTTTCTAGCTTATATCTATTTAAGCTATTTAGATTATCTTCCTTTTCAAATAAAATGAAGCCAGCAGCTAAAAAAAGAAACAAGGGGGAGAAAAAGGAGGCATTAGTGGTTCCTTTTACCAGCATCTCAAGGTTATAGAACCGATCCAACAACTGTAGAACCTCATCAGAAGAGAACTGACGATCAAAGCTGTGACAAGAAGATGGTAAGCCAACAGAGTATTACACAAAAGCAATAAAATATGTAAAAGAAAGTGGTACATGGGGCAGAGAAAACCTTCTTCGCAGAAATTCCATCAACCCAAAGAGGACAAAATGGCGATGTATGCCTGTATGAAAAATAATGATAAGTCTTTGACAGTAAGCTCGTTTGTAGAAAGGAAAAGAAAAGACCAATAAAGAAGATGCAATCATTTGAAATCATGAACAATACATCAAGGTTCATTTCCTTTCCTTTCCTTGCGAGTCTAAGAATGAGTACCCTATAATGGCGAGAATTCACTGCTTAAGTTCTTGAGAATCGTTATAAGATAATGTGATTTTATTGATTATAGTTATTCAATTCACAACATTTCCTCCCTTTCTCAATCCGTAAAAGTCTCAAATGGAAACAGAACCGCATTCTGGGAAGATAAATTTAATTCTCTTAGTACGCTCTTCTAGTCATTTCTCAACCGAAAGAATGGCTGCCTCAATCGTAATTTCTAATCCTCCATATCATTTTCCATCAGACAACACAAAATAATAATAACAGTAACGAAGTTGATCATTGTCATTGAATACACAAATAGGAAACAGGTTAAATTCTCACTTAGCGATTAAAATAAAGGATTCATGAACAGACTCGAAAACTCATAAAGTACTCACGTTAAGATATTACATACATTTAAAAACCAGATAGAATAGTGTTAAAGCAAACTTGCCTTGCAGTTTGACTAGTGGGTAAATTTCAAGAGCTTGCAAGAGTTTGAGTTCCAATTCAATCTGGGGTTGTTCCTATCCATAACACATAAAAAAAACAATAACAAATTCAAATTCTCGCAGTTATAAAACAATGTCTGAAAAAAAAAAAAAAAAAAGAAGAGAGAGAGACCTTCGGGAGAGAGGAAGCGGAGGACGGTGGAGCTTTGCATGGAGAGTGTACAGACATGCCGTCTTGTTCTTCCTCTCTCCCTTTGCCGCCACTTTCCATCTATAAACTGCCAATCGCAAACGATGCTCTGTGACGAATAGCAATGCTTTGAGAGAGTTTCTTGTTTCGATTTCTTTCTCTTCTCTGTGTTTTCCCTCCAGATTGAACAGAATTTTGTAATTACAAAATTTTCCCGTGATTTCTGGTTAGGGTTTTGGCTGTTTCATCCGCGGGAACGGAAACGACGACGATGAAACTTGTTTTCGGTTGCTTTCTTTACATACGATGGGCCGGCCCAACATGTTACACGTCCATAATCAAGATCGTGGGCTTCCTCTTCCCTTAGGTTTGGCCCATTAGTTCCTTGCAAGATTTAACTTCTTAAAAAAAAAGGAATTTTTACATAAATAATCCTCTTTAGGCTATATATTTTAAAAATGTCTTTAAGTTTGAATTTTTTCCAGAATGACTTTTAGTGTTATTTTTGAACAATTTTACCATTTTTTAATTTATTTATATCCGATTTATATATATATTTCCCTATTTATGAAGCTACTTTCATGATAGAGAGAGAAAATGTATTTATTATGGAGAGAAAGAATGCATTTAATTAATTTTTTCTGAATGCATTTAATTAATTTTTCTCATTATTTAATTAGAAAGAGAAAATGCATTTATTATAATTTTTTTATATTTTTTAATTTGAAGAGAGAAAATGCATTTAATAAAATTTTGTTTTCTATTTACATTGATTTTCACGTATCAACTTATCGGTTTTTTTACGGATTCATGATTATTTTAAATATACCTTATAACATTTTCTTAAGTATTTGAAAATATTCTAACCAATATATGAAATATACTACCGTTTATAAATTAGAAAATGACTCAATGCTTGACATAAATCACAGTATAAACCAATATATGAAAAATAATACGGTATATAAACCAATATATAAAAAATATCACGGTGTACAAACCAATATATGAAATATACTACTGTTTATAAATTGGAGATTGACTCAATGTTTGGCATAAATCACAGTATAAACCGATATATGAAAAATACCACGGTATATAAATTTTAATAAATTTCATTTACATCGCAGTATATATATCATATACACAATACATTTAGGTAATAAAAAATCACATCAAAATTTGTATATATCATAATACATGAGGTCTAAATAAAAAAACTCTCATTTATATCAAATAAACAAATACATATATCACAGTATATATCAAATTTTATAATCCGCCATTTTGTCATTTCGTCGTCCCCTTAAAGTCTGTCGTTCATCTACTCCGAGTCCACCATTGTCGTTCGTTCGCTCTGAGTCTGCCATCGTTGTTTGTTCGATTTGAGTCCACCATTGTTGTTCGTCCAATCGGAGTCCACCCACATCGTTCGCACCGTCGATTCACTCATGTCGTTTTATGTCGCTCCATGCTCGCCCCAAGCCATCCATCTTTCACTTGCAACTCACATCGCCGGAAGGAGAAAAGAGAGGGAGGAGAAACAAATGACATTGAAGAATGGGGTGAGAGAATATATGCATGAGGGAGAGAGAATGTGCAGGGGAAGAAAAAGGAGATAAAATATGCATGGAGGAGAGAGAGTGTGCATGGAGAAGAAAAATGGTGTATGGGAAAGAGAGATTGTGCATGAGAGAGAAATGATATATATATAAATAAATAAAATGTAAGTGAGGGCTAAATTGTAAATAGCCACTAATATTAGTGAAAATAGGGAGGTCAATAGGATTTTTTTTTTTTTTTTTAAATGGAATGTTTAAGACATTAACGTAATATGAGTCTATTTTTAAGGTCTTTTATGTAGAAATTCCTAAAAAAAAATAAAAATACTAATTTACCTAAACTTTGAAGCTATGAGTCATTTTGTTTTTGTTTTTGTCTTTAGTGTTGCTAAATGTAAAGTTATTTAATCTCTAAATTTTTAAAATTAAATTAATGAGTAATTGTGTTTAAAAAATGAGTAATTGATTTTAATGATAATAATAGTCATCATTATAACTTACGCCTTAAAAAAAAAAGTAGCAAATGTCAATTACCACTAAACTATATTTATTTATTGGGAATAACTTGAACTTTTGATCCATAGCAAAAACAAAAACTATTTTGAGGGAAAAGTAATATGTTGTCCCATATTTAAAGATTTTGATTTGCTAAAGGGATTTATATACAATTTCTAAATTGTTGTTGTGGTAGAAGTAAAAATGTTTCCTACACGTCTGTTGTCGCGACATACGGATAGAAGAAATAACTTTTTCAAAATCACCTACGTAAGTTGTTCCAAATTTTACTTTCAAGTAGATATTTTACTACCCAACAATCATCTGAATTGCTCTAACATAAGGATAATGATGATTAATTAATATACAATATACTTGTTATTTTGATATTTATGATATTAGGGGATTAATCAAGTTAGGTTCATATGGCTTGTGGAAGCATCTGAAGGTCCACTTGCTGACGATTGCCATCGTTTGGGACCGTCCCTTGGGTCCTCTTATTTATTATAATTTCCATTATGTTCTTACTATATAATGAGAATGACGAAGCAACAACCCCAAATACTAAAATTTAAAGAATAATTAGTTTGGGAAAATATTTGATTTTTTGGACCAACTTAACATTTTGCATTACATCACTCACGCATGCTTCAATATTCAATGTTCTCTTATATAAATAAAGCTTTCTTTATATTGCATATTTTGATTTGCTTTCCTTCAAAGAGTATATATTTTCCATTTTTTTAATCTAAGAGTCTCCCTTTTGCATTATGTATAATCATCTTTTTTTTTTTTTAAGTTATATATCGAAACAAATAGAGATATAATTTAATGAAACATGATTTTATCAAAATTTAAACAAGAAAAATCCACATTACTTTTATGTGACATCAATGGTTGTTTGAAGGGAAGAAGAATATAGCCTGTAAAAGAGAAAACTTGTATACCTATATGGTGCTTGTTATAGAGTGAAAGAATGTGGAAACTACAAAGTTTGAGGGTAATATTCAAGTTATCTCATATAAGGTTATAATGATGTATTTATAGATGTGATTGATCTAGGGTGCTCTGATAGGGTTTCAGAGTCGCTACATGATAATCATACAACTTACCTCGTCTAAAAAAAATCATACAACTTACAAGCCGAGGGGCATGCTTTGTTTTGCATTTGGCTAATTAAGGTTGGCTTCGATCTTGACCAAAGTCGTGCATCTTCCCTTAGGCCCATTTTAGTTCTAGGGTGACATTTTGGGTTGGGGCATGCGCGGGACATATGTCCCATGAGCTAATCTGTTAGGTCGAGGTCGAGTACATTAATATGTACTTTGACACGAAGTAACCCTCTCCTTTAGGTCCATTTTAGACTTAGGTACTATCTTTAGCCTAAATCTTTGTCATTTTCTTGGGTTTGTTACTTTTTATTTTATTTTATGTAAATTATATCCTTTAGTCTAAAATTACCTTTTATTATACATTTACTCGAAGAATAAATACCCTATGTCATTATCTTTGATATTTTATTTTTTAAAAAAAGTCAAACTTTGATATTTGTACCTAAATATAATTGTCATGAATCATGCTATTAGGAAAACAATAGAAAGGAACAACTTAGAAAGATGCTTTAAAAAAAAAGCTAAGTATATTAAATTTGTTTTTAATATTTTTGGGGCTTTTTTTCAACTAGCCCTTAATAATTTTAAAATTTTCAATTGTACTTTCAAAATGTTGAAAATTTTCGATTAAGCCATAGCAATAAATAAATTAGTTAAAATTGTTAACCAAAATCTAATGCTCACATGTTTTTGGAAAAAGGCTTAATTTTACATGATAAAAAAAAAAATTAACATGACCATTAATTAGTAAGTGCTGCAGAGTGGTAATGTTTACAATTATATATAGAAGATAAACATCGTTGTTACCAATTTATTTCATCTAATGTTAGCTAATTTACATGAATGATATTATTGCATCTCAAATTTTATACTAATCAATTGCATCGACTTTCATTTTATTTAAACGAAAAAGCTATATAATATTATTTTTTGGAACACATTTTAAAGTTAAAAAATAGAGTAGAATTTTCAAAGTTTAGGGACATAATTGAAATCTATCCCAAAGTTTAGGATATTATATATAATATTTTTTATGCAATATTATGTATAATTTAACCAACAAATTTATATAATTGATTTTTTTTTTTTAATGGTTGTTTTCAAGTATAGAAAAATGAAACAAAATATTTACAAATATAGCAAAATTTTATTGCCTATCTACGATAAATTACAATAAACTACTATTCGTGTCTTGTGTCTATTTATAGTCTATTGTAAATAGAAAGTGAAATTTTGTTATATTTGTAAATATTTTTAGCAGTTTTGTCATTTAAAATAATTTTTCTAAAAAAATATTTTAAGATTTAAATTAAAAAATTCAAAAGAATAAAGATCAAATCATAAACCTAAAAATGAGGCACTATTAAGTATTACGTATATTTTGAATTTAAAAACCAAATAAATTTCATGGTGAATAGAAATTTGGCATGACTTATAAGCGAATGTTATATGATCATCTTCTCAATTTTATATAATTGATTTTTTTAAAAAAAATGTATTAAGATTTAAATTAAAAAAATTCAAAAGAATAAAGATCAAATCATAAACCCAAGAATGAGACACTATTAAATATTAGATATATTTTGCATTTAAAATCCAAACAAATTTCATGGTGAATAAAAATTTGGTATAACTTATAAGCGAATGTTATATGATTGATCATCTTCTCAATTTTCAAAGATTCTTCCACTAAGAACCATCGGCCTCTAATGGAAGCAAAAAAAGTCAAATATTATATTTTAGAGGGAAACGTAAAGCCATTGATCCTTCTCTCAGAACGAAGATCTTCTGAGGCATACGGAATATAAGAACTTCCATGGAATCCATGCCTTTCTCTTTCTTTATCCTCTCTCAGACCCTCAATTCTCTCTCAATCCGACTTTTTCTCTCTTCGGATTCTGCATTTCATTTTCAGTTCACTGTCAACCAACACAACCATAGAACTTAGTCTCCTCTCTGAATTTTACGTCAATTGTAGTTCCGATTCTATTGTATTGAGAAATTTCTACTCGTAGAACTCTGCCGGATTCTGGGTCTTGCGTTTCCCTGTTTTTCGTTTTATTCCCCTGTTTTTGGGGCTTTTATTATCGTCTTCTTTGGCTTGATTTTGTTTGGGTTATACGATGGCTTCGATCACAACCGTAATTCAGTCTCCAATTCATCGGTTACCTTCCTTTCGATTGTCTTCTAATAGAACAGTTCCCGCCAATTCTTTCGCTCTTCAATGTCGATCACTTGCTTCTAAAGCTTTGAAATCGCCGTTTTCACCGTTGACGGAGAAACGAACTGTTTCGCCGTCGGTGGAACTATCTAGCAAGGTTATTGGGCTCTTAAGTTCTGGACAATCGTTAAAGTCTCGAAGTGTGGTTCGTCTGCCGGTGGTGAGGGCGGCTGCAGCTGATGCCGACGGAGCTTCCGATGGGTTCGATTTCGATGATCTTTAACTTCTTCGTAATATTATTGCTCATTTTTTTTACTTTCATTATGAGTGGCTGTAAACTTCAATCAATAAACTATTATGTTAATTGTGACCTTAAAATTCTACTCTCGTTGAATTAAACTGTTCTCTCAAATAAGTTGTGTAAAAGTAACCCGATTAGCTGAGTTGTTTCTTTCTGTTTTTGGAGATTTTAGAAACCAGGTGCAGCCATTTTTTTTTTTTTAATTATATGAATGAAATTTTATGGGTAATGATTATTTTTGTAGTCTTGAACTGAATTAAGCCGTTTCAATCATGAAATTGAATAATTTGCTAGTGAATACAACTTAGAGTGAAACAAGGTATTAACAAGGAAAGTGAAAACTGTTTCTCCATTCTTTGTCCTCGTTTGATTTTTAGTTGATCAATGTCTGCAAAATCAGGTTGACTAGCCCTTCGAAGAGCTTTGCTGCAAGATTTCCAGCACTCATTACTGGTTTCTACTTCTTTATGTGGTATGAAGCTTCTTTGCCATTCTGCCTCTAAAACCAATTGAATTATGCCATTACATTAGATTTTATATGTAGTAGATATCCTTACTTAGACAATTCCTTCTTGGACTTGACCTTATATCTAAGTACAATTAGATGACCAAGTTTGATTAGAAGAGGTTGAGAACCTTCTTGCTGTTTTATCATCAATCTTTTATTAACGAAGTTTATCTAATTTTTATGATGTCAAATCTTGATTTTTCATGCAGGTACTTTTTAAATGTTATTTTCAACATACTCAACAAAAAAGTTTACAATTATTTTCCATATCCATAGTAAGTTACTTCTACCAATTTCTATCAATTGCTGACTGCATCAATTTTTCTTCTCCTTGAGCTCTAGATTTGCACCCGTTTATTTGCTTTTGCATCTCTATTCTGCAGCTTTGTCTCTGTCATACACCTTCTTGTTGGAGTTGGATATTGTCTCATTTCCTGGGCTGTAGGTCTGCCAAAACGTGCCGTAAGTTTCTAAATTCTCCCTTCCTGTTCTCTATTATGCTGGTAGAAATTATTATGTAGTTTGCTCTAATAAAGCTCTCCTCGTTACTAGCCGATGGATAAAGAGCTCTTGCTATTATTGACTCCAGTTTCACTATGTCATGCACTTGGACATGTGATGTCAAATGTTTCATTTGCAGCTGTTGCTGTGTCCTTCACTCACACCATTAAAGGTACAGAATCCTTCTCATCCCATTCATTTTGCAACTGCTATTTATTCTGTCCTTTGATGAACATTCTTGGTTATTTTGCTTAAGAGAAACAGATGAGATGTGGGAAACAGTATGCTAGATTTCTTTGTTCAATTTTATTGCTGCATATCTATCTCAAAGAAAATGAGAATGCGATGCAGAGCTTTGTGCCTCAATGGTTTTTTGATATGTTTTATGTTGCCCCTTTTGTTTTCCCTCTGGAATATAGATGCAACTGAAGAAAATTTTTCCATGCCTGGATTGAATTTGTTTGCTTAAAGAGGAAGGTTTTTACTGGAAATGCTAATTTTCTTCCTCAGCTCTGGAGCCATTCTTTAACGCTGCTGCTTCTCAATTTGTTTTGGGACATCAAATTCCCTTCAGCTTGTGGCTTTCTCTAGCACCTGTTGTTTTAGGTAACTCAATAACATCTTGCCTCCATCTTCACTTGATTTGTCTCACAATTTTCCTAAACAACATGCACCTTTATTTTGTTGACTTCTCTCTGTATGCCTTTTTCTAAACATGCAATAATACATGTACTATAGGTGTGTCAATGGCATCACTAACGGAACTTTCCTTCAATTGGATTGGTTTTGTTAGTGCAATGATTTCAAACATTGCATTTACCTATAGAAGTATCTATTCGAAGAAGGCAATGGTAAGAAGTAGGAAATGAAAATTTTAGCCGTAGTTTTACCATTTTCTTCTTTTACTTGTTTGAGATAACTTTCTTTCTCACAGACAGGAATGGACAGCACAAATGTGTATGCATACACCACAATAATTGCTCTTTTGTTTTGTATTCCTCCTGCAGTAATGGTAAGTGTACTAATTGATGAACTGCTTCTTTTTCGTTGGGACTTGGGAGTGTGACCAAGTCTCACATTGACTAGAAAAATGAGAAGATCATAGATATATAAATGAGGGACAACATCTTTAATGGTATGAGGTCTTTTGTGAAACCAAAAGCAAAGTCATGTCCAAAGTAGACAAATATTGTACCATTGTGAAAATGTGGAGAGGATATGTTGTCCCCGACACTTTCATACATTGAGTTTGCTTTCAGATTGAGGGACCGCAGTTGCTGCAGCATGGTTTTAAGGATGCCATTGCCAGAGTGGGTCTACAAAAGTTCCTGTCTGATCTTTTCTGGATTGGCATGTTTTATCATCTATACAATCAGGTATCTGTCAACAACATGATTTCTTTTAGTCGTGTTTGGAGTTTGGACAAAGACGACCGCATGTAGTTGTTCTTTCCATTCTTTAAATTGGGTTTATCATAAAATACTTTATTCGGCTTACAACATCAAGAACCGATTCATTATTTGTTTTATGCTTCTTAGAAGGTCCTCTACAGAATGCGTCATATGAAAAGCATTTGATTTTATTGGAGGCTTGGATGAGCACATAACATTTGTTACCTTATTTTACTTAATCATACTTTCTTCCACAAACCATATCCCACTATTTCTGCAATCTATTCAATTACATCTGAGCTTCACTTTGTTTGCAGCTTGCCGCTAATACTCTTGAACGTGTTGCACCATTAACGCATGCTGTAGGAAACGTATTGAAGCGAGTTTTTGTGATTGGATTCTCCATTGTTGTTTTTGGTATGTTTTCTCTTAACACTTTGCATAAATAATTGTGACTAGATCGCAGTAGTTGCACTTAAATGTAATTAATGCTCGGTAATCGAAGAACTACTGAAATTTTCTTTTCATAATTTCCCCCTTTCCTTTTCATTGTGGGGGGCCTTTTGAGCTGTTTTGATGCGATCCGAAAAGCACAACATGATCAACTGTTCCAAAACCATGTTTGTCTCTGCACTTGCAAGATACAACATCTGTTTGCTGTTGTTTACAAAATGTCGATTAGCATGTTATTATTCTCTACTAGATGTTTAGTCACTCCTGTCTAACTTGTTCCCTTACACAAGATTTTGGGGGGTCTGAACATCTAACAACTATCTTACTTAGAAAAACTTTCTAACCACAGATGGATGTTTCATACATTTGCAGGCAATAAGATTTCAACTCAAACTGGAATTGGTACTACTATAGCAATTGCCGGTGTCGCCATCTACTCCTTGATTAAAGCAAACACGGAGGAGCAAAAACGGGTTAGCTTTTATGCTCTTTCTAATAACACCCAACTACTTCAAACTCACATTTTTTTGGCTAATCTGTTTAATTCATAGACATCACATATGAAACAAGGAAAAAAAAGATCATCCAAACTCTTCTTCTAGCATTCATTCTCCATTTTCTAGTATTAAATATGCCTAACCTTATAATTCTCCCAATGATTTTAGAGGGCTGCTAAAATTCCATCATCATAAAAGTTCAGCACAATCCACCGTAGATAGACCCTATTTATAAACGAGGCTGGAGAATTCGCTTGAGTTTCGGAATTTGACGCAGTTGCTTGCTCACTCACCAGAGGAGTCTTCTGTACACCCACAAAATTAAAGACTCCAGAGGATGGGAAAAGAGATGGTAACTATGAATTCAAACCACTTGAAAGGAAGTTAGCTTTTCTTGAATATTTATCCAGGCTTTATTGAAGTTATTGAACATATTTTTAAGGGCATCTCCAATTCGAATTTGCTGGATGATACCCATACAGCTTAACATATGAGTTTACGAATAATCCATCTTGCAATGTTAATTAGGTTCGCATTCACTCAAAATCTCAGCACATGCTTGAATTCCCAAACAACAAATCCTATCTGTCGTATTAACTTGATTTTGAATCATTAATGATCTTTAAATTGATCAAAAGATTCATTCAATCAACAAGAATCTATTGTTCGAACAAAACTAGATCACGTAGAATCACATTGTGTACCGACGACATATTGTCGAATCGAACCCGATGTGTCAGGGAAATCCCATCTTGTGTTGCTCTTGAACTATATCAAAATTCCAGAATTCAAACCGACAAATACATAAATGTGAGAGATTGAAGTTCAACTTGGGGGGTGTAGTAATGAAAAAGTTTAAGCCTATGAAGTGGTAGGCTTGGGACTGCTGCTATTTCACCAATCACTCACTTGGTTTTATATTTCACAAGCATACAGATAACTTTCACTGTATATTGTGGCATTGATGTGGAATCTAATAATTGAGCGGAGCCCAATTCATAAAGCATACATAAATTCTCTTGGGATTTTAAAAAGTACAATTTGTTTTAGACATTTTCATGCTATGAACAAAATTGTATTTTTATTCACTATATAATATAGTTTTCTTTTTACTATATCTTGCGTTTTGGCTTATATATTTTAAAACAAGTTAAACTTTAATTGGGATGTATTTTCAATTTTATAATAACTTAGTTCCTGAATTAATCCCCAAAACAGTCTTCTCGGTAAGTTAGGGCATTTCTTTATCTCCACCAAAAAATCCTTCCCTTTAAGTTCTCCCCAAGAATCGCCACGAACTGGACTGAATCTTCTTTTGATCTCCCCTGAATCATTTCGATTTTCACCAAGGTACACAAGTACCTTCAATTTTACTGTTATATTCCAATTTGGCATGCTTCAGGGTGGGTTCTGTGTGATTTCTGGTATGGATGTAATGAAGAACTAAATTTAGTCTTTCATTTGTAAAATAAACTGAAAAAATGTGTTGAAAAAAATGGGAAAATGGGTTTCGCATTCATCTGAGCTCGATTTCCATGGAAAGCATGTCTAAAATATCTCATAAAGTTAATGGGTCTCGTAATTCTCGTTGTTGGCTTTTTGGCCCTTAATCTCAAATTAATTAATTAATTAATTAAAATTTTGATGATAACAAACCTACTTTTATTTATTAACAATTTGAGTATTTTGAAGTGTCCATTGTGTAGAGCTTGGAATAACGGTTCCAACGTAATTTGAATCACTCAAATTGGAGTTCAAATGAAGAAGATATGACCAAAACAAGTTTAACGGAAAAATACTCGATGTCGATGACGTGGCGGCCAAATCATCAAAGTGGACCTACTAGAGGATGACAAGTGGAGCAATAGATAAGTGACACATGGAGCTTTTGATTTTTGTTGGTTTTAAAAAGAATGGTTTTAAAAAGAAAATGAATTTAATATTATTATATGTTTGTGTTTAACGGCTAGTTGCCTTTAAAAGAAAATGAATTTTATATTATTTTATGTGTGTGTCTAACGGCTAGTTGAGTTTAAATCTAACCATTCAATTTTCTTTTACCAACATCTAATGGTCCAAATTTAATGTAGTTTCCAACAACTTTTCTCTCTTTTTAAAACACTTCATCTTCTCCAAATTTTAAGAACTTTTATTATTTTTCAATCCTCCATAATTCATTAAGCTTCCATTGTTGCTCTCTCTCTAAGCTTCAATTTTATTCTTTTCATCTAATTCATGAGAGAGATTTATTGTATTGTGAGGATTGATTTATTGAGAACTTAAATTTGTACATTTACTCTTTGAGAGAGTTTTCCTCATCTTATTCTTCATTTCCAAAATTCATTGTAAGGGTTGCTCTTGATCCCTAAAAAGAGTGGTTGTAACAGTTTGATCCTCAACCGTGGAAAGGATCGGGTTTATTCTTGCGCCCGAAAAAGGAACATTGTAGCGGTTCGACTCTAAGCCGTGGAAAGAGTCAAGGTTTCTAGTGACATACCCAAGAGGAGCTTGGGAAGTGGATGTAGGCCGGTTGTGCCGAACCACTATAAATTTTCGGTGTCATTTTCTCTATCCCTCTCCTATTTAATTTTGCAATTAATTTGCTATTATAGTTTATTGTTTGAAATTAATTACAATTTTTATTCATTGAAATTAATTGGTCATATTTGTTTACTTTGATTGGTAGTTCTTAAATTTGCATATCTTTACCAATCTTATTATTAGAATTAAATAGGGTGCTTCAAAGTATTACTTTTAATTTCTTGATTACTTTGGATTGAATTTATTTGCATGAAATTCTTGTTTAAATTACTTGTTAGTATAAAGTGTATTAATTTGTTTAATTGGGCCCACATTAGTAAAAAGTTTTAATTAGCTTAATAAAACCCTATTCACCCCCCTCGAGGGTTGCCATACCGGTCCAACACTCGTAAAGTTGAAGAATCCCGTAAAGTTTAGTAGTCTTCCCGTAAAGTTTAGCAGTTTTCACGTAAAGTTTAGTAGTCTTCCCGTAAAGTTTAGCAGTCTTCCCGTAAAGTTTGTGTGTCTCGTAAAGTCACAAACTTTACGAGACACACAAACTTTACAGGAAATTTCGCAGATTCTTAATTTCGCACTTCTTAGAAACTATAATGTCTTTGTCTTTTTAATATTGGATCTTGATTGTACTTTGGCATGCATAGGTACTTATTATGGAGTCAAGGCTTGCACCGGAAGACTACTTCAATGCACAGCTAACATCCTGTAGCCATCTAGCTAAGACTCGTGCTGTTATATTAAGGAAGTTAAGTAGGGTCCAGTTAGACATGTTTAGGCAAACCATTTTTGGCCTCATCCGAGATAGCAACCTCTCACTGAATGGTCAACTGATTCACCACCTGCTTCTGAGGGAGGTTGTGGATGATAGGTCGGACCATATTAGTTTTAAGTTGTTTGGGAGGGTAGTTTCTTTCGGTAAGGAGGAGTTTGGCCTGATCACTGGGTTTCGGGTACGAACTAGGACCATTCGTACTCCTATTAACCCTAGTTGGCTTAGAACACTGTACTTCAACAACTCACCTAGACTGAAGCAAACTGAAGCTGGGGCCCAATTTCTATCATTAGAGTTTTGGTCTGACGAGGATGCGGTTAAGGTAGCCCTCGCATACTTCATCGAGTTGGTGATGATGAGGAGGGAGAAGAAGCAGATTTTTGACTTCACCCTCCTCGGGATAGTCGACGATTGGGAGGTCTTTTGCAACTACGATTGGAGTAGTTTGATCTTCAACAAGACACTCAGTAGTCTGAAGAGGGCGCTTACTGGTGCCATTGGTCAGGATGAACCGGGCGCAGTAGCCAGATACAGCTTATATAGGTTCTCATTCGCCCTACAGGTTAGTGAAACTATCGATTACTTCTTTCGTTCTATTAGTCGTTAACGTTTTATAGCTTTTTATTATTCTTTGTTTTGTTAATGTGTATAGGTTTGGGCATATGAGACAGTTTCGTCCCTTCGAAACCGTATAGCTACTCGCTTGAGTGATGATGCCATTCCACGTATCTGCAATTGGGAATGCACTCTGACTCCAACTTTTCGGTCACTAGACAGAGAGATTTTCAAGCCCAGACGGGTAATGCACCCTATGATCTTTTATTTTTTATATTCCTTCTATATTTGCATTGACGTTTTCTATATGGATTTGACAGACCCAGCCGGTAATTACGGTTCGACTGGTAGCAACCGATCGGGAGACAGCGCACATACAGCGCATAGCGACTGCACCCGTGGCACGTGAGCTCTCACCCGTTCGAGCACGTGGCCCACTAGAGGCCGACGATTAGGCTGATGCGGAGGCTGACGATCGAGATGAGGTGGAGTCCGACGATCAGCATGTCGACGATACTGCTGCCGACCGGCATGTTGATGATGCTGTTGACGATCACCCGACGGATGATCTAGCTGACAGGGCTCCTATTGACGAGCAACAGCTGGATGTGAAGGGTGATGCAGAAGGTGATACTACTCCTGTTGTCCATTCCTCAGGACATATCATATCGAAAATGCGACGGGTTGAGGAAAGTTTATGGTCTGAGATCGTTACCCTCAAGTCAGAGGTCGCTGATGTGAAGCAGGACATGGCTGTGATGATGGGATATCTTAAGCAGCTACTTAAGGTATGTCTTAGGGATTTCTTAGTCAATAAACTTATATGCGTTCATATATTTTATGCTATTTCATATATGAATTTATATACTGACCGATTTCTGTTTTTGTCATTAGGAAAAAACTGTTGCCCCACCTGTGTCAGATGGGGGAAGACGAGTTTGATGACGATACCCCCCATGGCTCACTGCATGATGGGGCCGGCCCATCTACAGGTGTCGGTGAGAAAGACCACACTGATCGTGCTTTTGAGGAACCATCAGATGGCAGGAGCAGCCTTGTAGTCCATCCAGAAGCAGTTAGAGATGCCAAACATTTGTCTAAATCTCTGGCAATAGTGGTCTGGGAGGCTCATCCACATCCTGTAGCTGAGGGTTCAGATAGTGATCGCATGCATCAGGTCAATGAATATAAGGTTATTGTCTTATATTATTTGGTCGATTAATCTAGTTGTGTATCTAACGCACTACTCTATGAACTTGCAGGACACGCACATTGACGAGATGGTGGATATGCAAACCGCCTCTACATTACCCACGATGGAATTAAGTGTCCAGCCGATGCCGATCGAAGAGCTTCCGTTATGTTGGTGCATGACAATTATGCCAACTTCAATATAGGGTGCTTCCTCATCGGGACCTGTTGCTGACCCACTAGAGGCGGCGAGGGAGTTGGCACTGAAAGAATGGGAACGCGAATGGGAAGCCAACCGTGCTGTTGTGAAGCAGGAGCCGGATGATTGGGAAGCGCTCCTTATTTCGGTGAACAGTCAGCCTGTGCAGGCAACCAGTCCGAGAAAGAAACGTGTCCCTTGGAGGCTGGAGAGCCCATACACGACAGGTTTAAACTTATATGGTGAATGCAATAACAATGGAATGCAGAAGAAAATACCTTACGGATTGCCTTACCGATACTTGCTTTAATCTGATACGATGACAAGTTCTGTTATAGCCCCAATTGATTGTTTAACCCGCTCAAAAAACCAAGTCCATGCATCTTCTGTTTCACTATCCACAATCGCAAAGGCAGTTGGATATATTTGTCCGTTGCCGTCAATCGAATTTCCATTCAACATTACACCCTTGAACTTACCTCGCAAATGTGTCCTATCAACAACTAACACACAACGAATGTAATTCAGGAATCCCCGAATTGAAGATCCTAGAGCCATGAAGACGTACTTGAAGTACTTGTTGTCATCAAGCTTCAATTCATAAACAGTCTCGGGATTCATAATCTTCAGTGCCTCCCCATATGCATGTAAATGACCGAATGAGTCCTCAGCCCTACCTCTAACCATAATTAACGCCTCTTCTCTAGACCGCCAAGCCTTTCCATAACTAATACTAACACTAAAATCTTCCCGCATATCTTGCATGATGTCTTTTGGCCTGTATGTTCTACTAACATTCGTGAACTTCGACTTAATTAGATGACCCACAACTTTGCTTCTAGCCTACCGGTGGTCATGGTCCATTAGTTGCTGGGAACATGTATGGACATTTTCATACCTTGATATTTTAAAGAAGGTGGAATCCTTAAGCTTCCGAGCCCGAATCCTCCAATGATAAGAATCGTGCTTGCACTTCACTATCAATAAGGACTTGGTTGATTTATCGACTCGATGCTCAAAATTTCTGCGTATGGTAAACAGTGATAATGCAAATGCAAGTTCTTCCTTTGAAGTGTATATCTGGCCTAGCTAGATATCAAGGTCATCGTTCCCAAACATCTGATCTGACACAATCATTGGCATATCATTAATTGAGTTCTGCGGCCCTATATCAACCCTTCCAATGTCATGATCAGTAGTATGAACATGACCCTCATCACAATCACCTTCTTCCACATCCTCTGTGTCATCCTCCTCAATGGACTCATCATCCAATTCCTCTGGTAATTCTCATTCATAATCTGAAGCATCTTTGTCGTTGTTTTCATCCGCAGCCACATTCTCCTCTTCTCCGCCATTATGCCAAAATCCCCCACCAAACCCTACATTTTCCTCATCACCTACATTTTCCTCCACCCCGAACATTGACGAGTTTGAAACATTTAAGTCGTTGTAGGGATAAACAAAGAAACTATCATCAGAAAGGTTGTATGGGGCCACATTATTGGTCAAGGGAGTCAAAGATGACACATAATCTGATGGGTAAGTCTGTTCGAAAAAAGGTTGTTCGGGGTAATAAGGAGGTGGAGATGGTGGATAATCCTGGGCACAATTATATGAAAAACTTGGTTGGTATGAGCAACTGGCGTTCTTCATGTTAGTGTTGCCGTACGTGGGTTTAGGTGTTGTTGATACATATATAGGGGGCCTACATGCATCATTCCCAGATAAGAAGAAGTTAAGTTCTTGATCACCCCGTATCAAATAAGTGGGAACCTTTGACCCAAAATTATATAAACATCAGAGAAGGAGATCGTATTGTGTTGGGTTAATCCCACTTAGCTCGTACAATTCTAACAAGAAGTCATCAAAACGTATGTCACTTCTTACATCCAGGCCCCCTAGATTACCGCCTAGGTAGTCTCTTTCATCATCGTTCCAAAAGCCACCATAGCATACAAACACGCGAGGTATTCTGCAAATAAAGAGGAAAAAACTTATTGGCCAAATATAGTAAAAAAATTTAAAAAAATAAAATAAAATAACTGTCTTGTATCCCGTAATGTTGGCCAGGTCAACTTTACAAGATAGTCAACTTTCTCGTAAAGTTGACTTGGTCAACAATACGGGATACAATGTTGGTACTGTCAAACTTCCCGTAATGTTACGAGACCTAACTTTACGAGACAACCTACCTTTACGAGACAACCCTAACTTTGCGAGACATAACTTTACGAGACAAACCTCACTTTACGAGACATAGTTCTAACTTTACGAGACAACCCTCACTTTACGAGACATAGTTCTAACTGACCAGACATACTTTACGAGACAACTCTAACTTTACGAGATACACTACTAACTTTACGAGACACACTACTAACTTTACGAGACAAAACTAACTTTACGAGACACAATACTAACTTTACGAGACACACTACTAACTTTACGAGACATAACTACATAACTTTACTAGATATCTTGGTAAGTCATACATGTCTCGTAAAGTTAACTTTACCGGAAAAGTCACATAATGCATATTGCTAATTTTTTTTCTTCTAACCTTTTTCCTGGTCATCTCACATATGTTTTACAAATCTAAAAATGGAGTATTTAAGAATTTTTTGGTAAAAGTTTTACAACGAATTAAGGATTTGGGATATTTACAAACTTTCTGGAGAAAATGGACATTTTTTATTCGTTTGCATAATGACAAACACAAAAGTAGAAACAAACAAGCTGTAAATACCTGATTGTTTTGGGAAAGAAACTCTTTTCCACTAAACCTGGGACCCTCAAGAGAAAGTCTCCCCAATGAAGTTGGGACGAAAGGGATTTTTCCTCTCAGACGTTGGGACCCTTCCTTTTAAGTGAAAACAAGTTGTAAAAGTCAAGTTTGAGTTTTTAACTTCAGTTATATATATCTGATGGGTTCAGTTAGGTAGGTAAGTTAGGTCAAAGTAAGTTCAATGACATTGATGAGAATTTATTGAGGTGGAGGGCATATTAGTATATTCACGCTGTGGGGCCCTCCACTTAAAGTATGATTTGACTGTGAAGAGGTTATAAAAAGTAGATTTTAAAAAAGAGGTTAATTTTGAAAGATAAAAACTTTTTTAGGTTAAAAATAGCAATTTCCCAATTAATATCTATCTTTATTTTTTAAAATTTACTAAATGTGTTTATAAACTACAAACACTAAGTTGTTACATCATCTAATCTGACACTTAATTTTTATGAAATTTTTTACGAAAGAATTTTATTGTTACATTTTTAAATATACGACTAAATTAATTGTTACATACCAATGTAAGAAGACTAACATTAAAGGTGTATTTGCTTTAATTTTTCAAGTGTTTAATTTTAAAAATAAGTCATTTGAGAAAAAATTAATCAAAATAGATTTTCAAACACTCTCAATGTATATTTTAAACCGTTTTTTTATTTTATCAAAAAGAGTTTAAATAAAAATGACTTTTTTTAAATTAAAAAAAAAATCTAGTCAATCCAAACATGCACTAAAACATCTAAAAGCTTACGTTCAATTGTTACAAATTATAGTTTAGAGACTAAATTGTTATTTTCATATATATTTAGGGATGAAAATTGTTCTTTAACCTTTGACCCACCACTTCCGATGGCTTTATGTGTATGTACATGTATGGATGAAATAAGGACCATAATGAAATATTTAAAAGTATTATGGACTAAAATTGAGCCAATTTTAAAGTAAATAGATTAAAATAATATTTTTACCTTAATAATTTATATAAAAATAATAATTTTTATATAAAGTTTAGATGCTAAAATAAAATCTTTAAATTTTTACAGACCAAAAGAAAATACATAGAATCAAACTCCGTGTACAATTTATGCACACCTAAAGTAATTTAACATTTTTATCATGATGTTAGAACCTATTTCTATAAAGTGCTTTTACTTTTTTTCACATACCCCAATTCTATATATATAATATGATTTAAATTACAAAAATATGTAAATCCGAGTATAATTTACTATTGTCCCTCTTTTTTATATCGAGGGGGCCCAAAAAGCATCCACCAAAGGCCATGGGATGGTGGGACCGTAGAAATCACTTTAAAGCCGAGCCGACGGCTTTTGTTTCTATCACAAAACAAGGGTTTTTAAAATTATAAAATAAATAAATAAATAAATAAACTTTCTCGATTTTAGATGTTGAGTTAATTTTCAATAGGTGAAAGATTTAAAAAAATAAATAAATAAATAAACTTTCTCGATTTTCAATAGGTGAAAGATTTTAAAAGGTTGCAGTTTTAATTTTTAAATTTAATTTTAATTTAGTTGTTAAGTTTCAAATTGTTACAATTTTATTTTTAAAATTTAAGTTTTGTTTCAATTTTTTAAATCTCAATTTTTCACTAAATATTCATTTCAATCTTTTGTATTTATGTCTATTAATTAATTAATAATAATCATGAAATTTTAAAATTAATTTTAACATTGATAAAAAAAACTAAAATTAATAATTTATACTTCTTTAAATTCTTTTAAATTAATTAGTAGACGTTCACACTATACACTAAAAGTGAGTATTTAATAAAAATTTGAAGTTAAAAGTGTAAATTTGGAAACCCAATGACCAAATTGCAACACATCTTGAAACCTAAGATAAATAAAATTAAATTTAAAACTTACGGACTAAAAGTGTAATATTTTTAAATCTACGACTAAATTGAAACTGTATCCAAAAATAAAGGGAAAATAAAGGTTTTTTTTTTTTTTTTCGTGGTCCAATCTTGAAACTTTTCAACGCATTAAAGTGGCCAAACATAATTCAAACGCTTTAAACTTTGATCAAACAAAGTGACCTAAAAAGCATCCCTGCGAATTCAAAGAATTGTTTCCCCTTTGCCTCTCCACACTCAAAAAAGAAAAAAAAAAAAAAAAAGATTTATTAAGATGAAAATTCTCAGCTCTTTATGTATGAATCTATTCCCTCATACTTATTAATAATCTTTAGTGTAAATAAAACCTACTTCTTAATGTGAATACGGCCTGTTTGGGAATCCAAAAGCTGGCCTTTTGTTACCTTTTTGAAGGATCCAAATCATAAGTTGATAGTGAACTTTAAAAGTTTTAGATTGTAACATAATTTTTTTTAATGCATGATTTAATCGAAAATGTCACATTTATTACATCATTTTTTTAAGTTTCAACGATTGTACAATTATAACTTATATCTTATCCATCGGTTTATGTTTGAATTAGTTCATTTTTTAAGTTCAAGAAATATAAAGGTGGATAGTCTCGTTAATATTATTGAAGGTATTATGTGTATCTTATTTGTTAAGCTGCACTTGAATTGATGTTATTTGTAATATTGGTTAAAGTCTTAAAATTTCAATATTCCATGTAGGTTGTCATCATTAGATTTGTATTCACTCTTCAACATTCAATTATATTTTTTACTTATCCTGCTCTGATGTCTTCTAAGTTCTAAGCCTATTTAAAGTGATTGTGATCTCATTATCATCTTCAAGTTTGAAATGTAATTAAATTGCTCAACTGGCATAAAACATATATTTTTAGGAGGTTAAAGATTTGAATTCCTCAATCTACACATTGTTAAAAAAATAAAATAAAATAAAAAAAAAAACAGTTGATTAGGAATTACCGAAAAAATTAGTTTAAAAATTAGCAATCATATGTTGATGTTTTTAAGGGTTATTAGTTGTTTTATGAAATGGGTATTTTTATATGATAAAAACTGTTATTTTTCTTTTAAAAAATGCATGACTGATTTTTAAGAAACGTGTCTCGATTGGAAAAATAAAACTAAATTTATTTCTAAAAAATTCTCTACAAAACAAACAAAATATAGTATAAAATTGTTAAAATATAATTTTAGTCAAATTTTAGTCCCTACATTTTTTAAGATTCGACTAATTTCTTGTTAATTTTTTTAAAAAAATATATTTTATTATCTATTAACTTTTTTATTATAAAATTTGAAAACATATTTAGGTATTATATATGCAACGAGAAAAAAATATGTTTTATAATTTTTAACCAATTTAGATTGAAAAAAAATTAACTTTTAAATTTTTTTGGAAGTATAAAAATTAAATTTAGATATTTAAAAGTAAAAGAATCAAAATTAAGAACTCTAAAATTGCATTTTAACCATAAAGAAATAAAAATAAATAGTATTTTGAATTTTCCCTGTTGGTATACCAAATTTATTTTATTTTATCAAGTACCTACCTGCTGTTGCACTGCCCAATATGTAATACGTTTGTCGAGCAACCTGAATGACTCAGATATTTTTCATCATTTCCCGTCAAAATGATTCATTATATAATTGGAAAGTGATTTTGTTGCAAACACAATTTATGGATGATTGAAAATAAATTATAATGTTTTAACTAAAAGAAAATCTGATTATTAAGAACTTTTGTACAATTATATTTTTAAAATGTAATAATTAATCCAAGCATTAGGGAGGCAAAGTTTCTAATACTCTCACACTATAACTTTCTCTCATATTTTCTGTCCTCATCCCCGTAATTATTTGCCATTTTTGTCCAATTTATTGTTGTTGTGCATTTCAAATTGTCTTATTTAATTAAAAATTCAAAAAGGTTATTTAATTTAATTATAAAAAAAAATATAAACACGAAATTCTCAGTAGAAAATTCCATCTCAATTTCTGCAAAATTTAAAGTGAGAACAAGGACGGAGATGAAGTTGTGTGAACATCCATATTAGCATTACTCCATTTCGACTTTTTACAATATATATTGTTAAAAAGTTATAAAATGTGATTAAAAACTTTGAATTTTTAAAAACAATTGGATCAAAAGAACTTAAACAAAATATAGCTACATTTTCCAATTAAATAAGGCAGTAAAACTGGAGTTAGCATATAAAATAAAAAAGTACGTTACATGGAAATGTGAATGAATAAAGAGGGAGGTGGTGACACACCGGCTAGTGTGCGTAGGACCAAAGGCAGCACCAAACCAGCCCAGTTTAACCATAGGGTTGAGTTAAGTGAACGTGGGTTTAGGTTATGATAACCCACGTGGGTTTAAGACCGTTTGAGGGAATTTTACACAAACGGTCAAATACATGACATAAAGCTTTCTCCTCTGCTCATTTTCCCACACCACAGACACTTTATATATCTCTCATATTTAATTCACTTCAAAATGCGTTAGAAATACAATTATATTATAAAAATTATATATAGAAAAAAAAAACCCTATAACTTAGCCTACTCGTGCTCGTATATAATAATGTCCCTTCCCTTCTAATGCTCTTTAATTTCTGCTAACAAAAAACTCGAGAACCCTTTTCTCACCACTCTCCTCTCCCGTAGCTCTCACTTTCTTGAACTCCATTCAAATCTGAGCTCTCTTTTTAGGGTTCTTCAAGTTTTTGAGCTTGAGTATTGCTTCCAATCATGGCTGTTTTCGTGTTCTTAGTGTTTTTTCTTGCCCTAACTGGACGATCTTGTAAGTTCCAACTTGGGTTTCTTACAAGTAGTTTTTTCAGGGTTTTTTTTCCTTCAGATTTTCCCTTATGGGTTTTCATTAATTCTGGTTTTTTTCCTCTTTCAGATGCCAACTATTGCTTGTGTAGAGATGGGGTAAGCCAACAAGCCCTTCAGAAGGCACTGGACTATGCTTGTGGAGCTGGAGCTGACTGTTCTCCAATCCTTTCCAGTGGCGCTTGTTTTCAGCCCAACACTGTCAAAGATCACTGCAATTACGCTGTCAACAGTTATTTCCAGCGAAAGGGGCAAGTCCAAGGAAGCTGTGACTTCAGCGGCGCCGCCTCGCCTAGCGTTACCCTCACTGCCTGTAAGCCGAACCCTCGAAATTTCCCTCTTCCCCTGTTTTCACCATTTTTTCTTATCCTCTGTTTCACTAATTTCATCTTCTTCCTTGTGGGTTTTTGCAGCTGTGCCCTCTGGTTGTGTCTATCCTTCTAGCCCCAGGTACTTTTTCTAAGTTTGATTTCTCTGTAGCTTTCAGATTTAATTATATTTGGCTATTTCTTACCTGTAGCTGTTAATTGTATCCATTAATTTCTCTGAACTTCAATGTCGTCATTTTTGACTAACATCAGAGATTTGTCGGTGATGGGTTTGCGTTTCAATGCCGCCGTCTCGTTTTGGGGAAATCATTTTTAAAAAAAGAAAGAATAAAATTGGGTGATGTTGTAATTATTAGATCTAATGAACATTATATGAACTGACCTGAACCACTCTCTTCTGGTGCCGTGAGCTGTCCATCATGATGATATTTCTCGTCAACTCTGCTTGTCGTCTTGTTCTCCAGATCTCCCGATTCCCTTTCCATCTGTTGTCGACATGCCGTTTGTTGTTGAATTAAAGCTTGAATCGTGCTTGTATTATTATTATTTTTCTTCTTTGTCTTACTGGTTTTTGTTTTTTGTTTTATTTAAGCAATGCGGGAACATCACCGACGAACTCTGGCGGAACCACACCGACGATGACACCAGGGACGCCGTCGACGACGAATCCGGGAATGACGCCGACGGTGTTCGGCAACGGTATCAGCCCGAGCGGCTCCGGTTTCAACGACGGCAGCGCCGGCGTGGGTTTCAATGAAAATAGGAACTTGCTTTTGGCAGTGGGCCTAACTCTGTGGCTTTCCGTCTTGTTTCTCTGGGGATGATGAAAATGGCGGATCGGATGGTGGATCTCGATGAATGGTTGAGATTTTGCCACGTATGTAGGGGAACGGGGGGGGGGGGGTTACTTTTGACAATTGGCTGTGGAAGGAAGAATCTAGAGGCAAACCCCACTAGGTTTTTTTTTTTAATTAATTTTTTGTTATTTCTAATGTTATTCCATTAAAAAAAAAATGGGGAGGATGTTTGATTCCTTTTTTGAATGGAGAGGGGAGGGTGGAGGATGGCCTGGAATCTGTGATGAAATGATTTTTGGGTGGGGGGTTGTGTTGTATATTTGCTAGAGTTATTTATTGTCTAATTTGTGTTGGTGTAACATTTTCTCCCTTCACTTTGATGAATCTTCACTTCCATCCTTACCCCTTGAAATTAGATGATGCAATTTTTTTCGGAAAAATTATTTACACATAATAGTAAAATTTTTAGATACTTATGATAGACGCAGATAGAAGTCTATCATCATAGATGTCTATTAAAATAATCTTAAACAGACATCTAGCATGCCTACATAAAGTGTGAGATTTGTTTTGTTGATTGCCGCTATTCCTGTTGCTTACGAGGCATTACATTTATATACTTTTGTCATTTATGTCTAGCCGTTGAAATTGAGCAAGTTACACATTTTTGTCCTTTATGTAATACACATATGGTTGGTTTACACGGCTACATTTGTCACACATCAAAATAGTAAAATCCGTGGTTATTATAAGTAAGGGACAACAACTTTGTTAATATGAGGAATTACTTTTTAAATAATAATAAAAAGTTAATAGAGTTGTCCAAATTGAACAAATGTGGAGTGTTTGTTGTCCATAAAGTAGGTTTATAATGGAGCACGATTGAATGTTTTTATTTATGTGGCTACGTAATTAAATATATTAACATTTGTATTAAAAAAAAATCAACTAAACAGATTAAACTTTTAACAAAATATCAGTTAAAAATTAATAAACCATGTCAGTCTTCTTCATCTTTTACCATTATTTTCCTTTTTGAATTCTTCTTTTGCTCTCTTGCCTCTTCTTTTCTTTGATTTTCTGTACTCTACGTTTATACCATGTGTAAGTTAATTTATCCATGGTAATATAAAAAGTAGGCCTTAGTTAATTACTTTTAATGTTTACCTATGTTTCGTAATCGTAATAAGTAATGAGACCCGCCTTAAAATTTGTAATCAAATCATACAATCTAATGGAAGAATGAATAGTGTTCAATCTGATTGTGGTTGAAAATTGCATGGGACCCACTATTTGTAACGTTACCGTTATTGTCACCGTTATAGATATTGCTATTGCAACAGTATGAAAATTATGAATCTGTCACATTTATTGTTACTGTTATCATTACCGTTAGGGTCAAGTAGTAATGGTAACAATAAAATGCGACAAGATTCATAATTATAGGTAAACACGATAAAAAAAACAATCTAATTATGTTGGCGATTCAAACCTATTACGATTCATCCATCAATAAAATCTCCTTTCAATTATAGTAATTTTCATTACGATTTGGTAAACGTGACCTTAATTTTTTCTTTAAATTTTTTTTCGCACGCTGCTTTTTATCTTTTCATTTTAATCTGTCTTTGTTTCCTTTTTCCAAAAATTTCTTCCTTTCAATTTTCCAATGAAGTTGGAGGAGAGAAACATTCAATATATTTATTTGAAATAAAAGGAAAGGTTGTGGGGGGGGGGGCTTTGGGTGAGAAAAGAGATGCCTAATATAGGGTGAAATGACAAATATGAAATATTGTTCCTCAAATTTTTTTTAAAGAGAATAATGTCGGTAAAAGAAACTAAAATGGACATTTCAAAAGTTTTAAAATTGAAATAAACTAAAAAATTTAGAGACCATAATAAACCAATTAAAAAAAATGTCAAATTATAATTTAGTTTGAGCTTTTGAATTTTTTAAAACTCATGAAGTTTTAAGTTTATATTAGACAAAAACTCAAATTTATATATGATAAATTAATTAATTTTTTATAAATTTTAAATTGGTTAGGAATTTATTAGACACAAAATTATACTTTTGAAACTTTAGAGTAGGCTAAAATGACATAGTTGGGTGCTATGTTTCTCACCATAAGTACGGAGTGCAAGTTAACTAATATAGCTAGCGAAGATTGGTTTGAGTTTTGGAAATTAGATTATTAACTTGATCCAAGTATCTAACTCCTATGTAGACTTATTCTGTTGATTTTACAAAATTGACGATTAAAGTAAACGCATAAACGATTTTTAAAGAAAATTTTGTCTAAGAGCCTAAATTGATTAATTTATGAAAGTTTAGGGATTTAATTGACACAATTATAAGTTTCACATTAAATTTTTTTCAAACGAACATAAAGAAGTGTAAATTGATATACTTACAAAATTTAGGGTTTATTTTGATACTTATTTTAAATTGATACAATTAGTTTAATTAGGAGTATCAATTTATTAATACATGTTTTTAGATATTTTCTAAGTACAATGGAGGTAGGGGAATTCGAATCACAAATCTCGTGGTCAAATAACATTCTCCTATATATGCAGTATAAATTGATATTTTCCTTAAAAAATCATGTAATTAAATTCCCACACACTCCTCTAGGGTTTGAAATATGCACTATTTGGTATTTATTCTCATTGTCATTGTTTTACTTGATCTCACGTGTTTTCTAAAAAATTCCACCGAACTTCTGGGTTTGAAATATGTAGAAGGTCCAACAAGTAGAAATTAACATTAAATAGAGAGGAAATAATAATGCAGGAGCCTCCCTGATACTATCTTAAATTGCCAATTGGCCCAAAACTTAATCTCATAGGTGAAGGTAGATTTAATTATAATATATCATCTAACACTTCTCCTCACCTATGGGCTTGAAATATGAAGAAGAGCCAAATAAGTGAAATTGGGGAGGAAACAACGTTAGATTTAAACTCAGGACATCCTCAACTAACTTGCTCGAATAAAGAAGAAAATATTTGATCCCATTTTACTTGACGTTGTTGGTAAAACGTATATTAAGCGATTGTACAATTAAAGTTGTAAAGAAATGGTAAAATTCTGTGGGTCTAGTATAATTTGTAACCATGATAATCACTGTCTTCTTGTGTAAACTAAAATTGGTTGCATTTCTTGTAAATCAAATCCTACGTTCTTCATTTTGGTGGAACTTCATGCTATTTTATGAATTGTTTAGTAATCCTTTGGCTTTTGGGGTTTTGAGTTTTTGGTATTTGGTTTTTGAAAATTAAATCTATTTTTTTCTCAATTTCTTACGATAGTTTTCAACCTTTTTTAATAAAAAAGTTGAATTCTTAGTCAAATTCCAAAAACAAAAACAAAAACAAACTTTTTAGAACTATTTTTTTAGTTTTCAAAACTTAGCTTGGTTTTGAAAACGTTAGTAGAAAGTATATAACTAAGCAAGAAATTTAGAGCTAGAAGAAGTGTTTGTAAGCTTAATTTTCAAAAATTAAAAGCTAAAAAGTTACCAAACGTGACATTAACTTTTTATAATGGATTAAGATGTTCCTTTCAATCTTTTTATATTGCAACCCCCAACTATGTTTTTAGGTGTGACGTACAATTTGCCTGTAGATTTTGTGGTAATGCGTAATGCATTCTTGTTCAATTTGAAAATAGAAGATCCATCAAGGTCTGTAATACAAATATCATTGGATTTGTTATTATAAAATCCACATTCCTCAAGTATTTTTTGGCCCAAGTATTTAACAATCCTAAATGTATTGCATTTATGATTTTGTGCAGGTCATTTTTTCACCTCTTTGTGATTTGTGATTGAATCCAATTCCATGTTAACTCCATATTAATAGCTACTTGTTGTTTCAATCTCGGATCCGACTGCGGTCGTGTTAGATATTATATTAAATTTGTTCTTCACCTATAAGCTTAACCTTTTGGGTGAATTGGCGATTTAAAATGGTATTTGTTAACCAAAATGTGCATGTCATTTGTTATCATCTTTTTCATGTCTGCATGACGGATTTATTATAAGCCCGGGGGCTTGAGCTCCTCAACTTTATGCTCTTTATAATATATATATATATATATATATATATATATAAACTGATATAGTATCAATATTGTTAGTTAGTTTGGTGGTAAATTTGTCTTTTAGCTCCCTCTAGACCCGGATCAAGTCTCACTCTATACATTTATTTTTTTAGATTATTTTTACTGAATATAAAGTCTCCCGTCAACGAAATTTTTGGATCCACACTGCCTAATCACTTCATCAGAACATCGGCATTGGAATAGAGGATTGCAACTTTTTGAAGCAGTTTGAAGGAAATGATAGCTTCTGGTGGCTGCTCTGTGTGATTATTGTTCCTTGTATTTCGACAGTATTACGTTGTTCCAAAATGTATTTAGGGTGTCATTTCCGGAAAAAAAAATGTATTAGAGTATATTGTTCAAAAAATTCCTTCAAAAGTAAACCCTATAGATACTTTCATGGTTAAATTACAAGTTTACCCTCAACTAAGTTTATTTAGTTTCTGAATTTTAAAATTTGTCTCTTGAATTCAGATTTTTTTTAATTATTTCTAATAAGTCTCTTAAAAAACTCTAATAGATTTCTAGCGGGTATTTGGTGGTCTGTAATGGGATGAGGATGTAATAAAAAATCCATGTTTGGATTGAGATTGAGTTCGATTTGTAATACAAAAATCATCTCATTTCGACAATTTTCAAGCCAACCATCTTTCTCATTGTTTTCATGTCTCACAATCTTCTTTTCGTTCCGTCTTTGATTACTTTCGTTTTTTAACACTCTTTTGATTTTTTAGTAATCTTGATTACATTTCAGTTTTCCAAACATCCCCGGGAGTTTTACTAAGTCATTCGTACTAGATTTAATTATAAACCATGAAAATTAAATTATAACTTTCTTCTAGCCATGTGCAATTTAACTAAAGTCAATTGTGTCTACTATAATTAGGATTTTTTTTAAAAGAATAAAAGGTTGAATAAGTTAAAGTATTTATTAATTTGAAACTGGAAGAATTTATTCAAAAATAAAAAGAGTTATTTTCAAATATAGAAAAATGAGTCAAACTATTTATAAATATAGAAAAATTTCATTGTCTATCAGCGATAGACCGTGATGAACGATAGAAGTCTATGGCGGTCTATCACTAATAGATAGTGAAATTTTTTTTTTTATATTTTTTCTATTTATAATAATTTTTAAATAAAAACTTAAAATTAAAAATCAATTAAAGACATTTTTTAAGTTTTAAAGCCGAAGAGACAAAATAATAATAACAATAATAATAAATAAACCTAAAAAATAAAATTGTAATTTTAATAAAAGAATGCAAATAGTCAGACGTGCATTTTTTGATTGGATGTTGGCAAAAAAAGAAAAAAGCAAAAAAGTTGGAATAAAGATTTTCTGTCCCTGTCAGGAATCTTCTGACAGTGTGCAAAATAAATACATAAATAAATAAAGGTCGTGCGGGAGCATGATCACTATTACAGTTACCATATAAAAAATAGTTGCATTTTGAAGCAAAATTGCTTTGATTTCCTTTGCAAAATTTCCTGTCTCACACAGAAGCAATTTCCTTCTCCACATTAATAGAAATCCAAGTATCAGCAAACACTCTGGTAAGATTCAATTTACTCCCAAGTTTTTAAAATTAGCAGTGCTTTTGTTCTTGCTTCATGGGTTTCCACTCTGCTACAGTTTGATTTCTAGTTTTGATGCTTTAAGCGATTGGTACTCATATTGACTCCTCATTTCTGAATATGGGGTTTGATTTTTTAGCTTTGAAATGGTTTAGATCTTTTTAAAAGACTGTATTTCTCTTCTTGGGCTTCTTTTATATTGTTCTTAAATTTCAAATTTCATTGTTCTCTGGTTTTTCAACTATTTGGATGATCATCGTTGAATTGAGACTGATTAATATCACTTTTTTTTTTTTTTTTTTTCTGCAGAATCTTTGGTATTTCCTCATTGTTTGACCATAAAATCAGAGAGGAGTTATATACTTGTAAGTTAAATCATGTATTTAGTGGAGAGTAAAGAAGGGGCTATAGCTTGTATGATATTGTCCCTCTTCTTTTTGGGAACTTACCCTGCTCTTTTGAGTCTTCTTGAACGGCGAGGGCGTCTTCCTCAGCATACTTTTCTTGATTACTCCTTAACAAATTATTTAGCTGCTGTAATTTTTGCTCTGACACTTGGTCAATTTGGAAAGAGCTCACCAGATAGACCAAATTTTATCCAACAGCTTTCTCAGGTTGATTTCATATATGTTTACTCTTGAAATTTCATTTTCATCATTTGTTTGGTTCCATAGCTATAACATTTGGCAAATCATTGTAATTTTTGTAGCATTAATTGGATCATTTGTTAAAATAATGTCCATGTCTTAATAGACTGGAAGGAGGATGAGATACTGTTTGAGTAATATGATGGAGTGGGGGAATTTTGTTTATGGTTTGTTCGTTTGAAGAGAATGGATTGAATTCATCTCTTCGTTTTTCAATATCTTGACTTTTTTCTCTTTTAACATGTCTGTTTTCTTCTCATGTTTTTTTTTCCACTTCTTGGTATGGTTCCACTTTAGTTGAATCGTGAATCGTGATCGTTTAGGGATTAATATACAATATCTTAGGCCCTATTTGATAATCATTTAGGGCCGTTTGTTTCGCAGACATCCTAAATTTTCATAGAGTGAGCTTCTGAATTACCGTGTTTATTTTGCGGTATTGTAAGATGCCCTAAGATGCCCTAACATCTGGAAATGATGCCACGCATCAGAGAGTTTTGGATGCCCTTCTGAAACATGAAACATGGGTTTTTCAGATTCCCGAAGTGTGGGCATTCCCACTTTACATTTTTGTCCTTTCTTTTAATTTTATTTTACATATATATATATTAAAACCATATATATCATTTTTTTTGTTTGTTATGTTGTTATTCTTATTATTTTTCAGCAATATATTTAATTTTAAATTTAAATTAATATTTATTTTATAAAAAAATCTTAAATTATGATATATTATTTGGTTGAGAAAAGTAACATATGAAAATAATATAAATTGTATTAATGAAAACAAATATGTTATATAAGTTCAAATTATATCAAATTAATTATAACTTAATAAATAGTCGTAAGGGCATTTTTAGAACATTATGTAAAATTAAGATATTTCAGAGTAGAAATTCTACAAAAAAAACAAACACACTCATCCAAATATTTTCAGTTATCTGCAAAAATATTCCTACAAAACAAACATTGTCGGACATCTATAATTCAGGGCATCTAAGATTACGGTTATCTACATTCCAAAAAAAATAAATGTCCCCCTAGTCTTTTTTTGTTTTTTTTTTTTTTTTTTTTTTTTTTTGAAAATTAAGTCTATAAACATTATTTTCATCTATTGATTTCTATGTTTTGTTGTCTACATTTTAGATGTGTTTTCAAAATCAAAACGACAACTTGAAAACTAAAAAAATATAGTTTTCAATCGAGTATTCAGAATTTGTGAGAAAACAAGCACAATTTTTAAAAGATTAAAAACGGGAGTTTAGCTTTTCTTAATTTTGTTTTTCCCAATCTATGTAGGTAACTTGGAAGGAGTGGATTCTGCTACATTTTGTAGAAGTTAATATTGACCAACAAGAAATTTCCATTCAATCTATTCTAATCTTCTGCTTTTCTTGATTCATGTCCATTTGTAAGTCATGTTGCAATGAACGTATAATCTTCTAAAATATTATGTGCAGGATAATTGGCCTTCTGTTATATTTGCTATGGCTGGTGGTGCAGCACTGAGCATTGGGAATCTTTCTTCTCAATATGCTTTGGCGTTTGTTGGTTTGTCAGTTACAGAAGTGCTCGATTGTAGCATAATAGTAGTTTTAGGTCTCTATATTTGTTCCATTCTCTCTTATTCTGTTCATCTTTGTTCGTCTTTTATCAGTTACTACTTAATATATGTCTTATGTCTGATGGGATTCTCCCCTTTGGTTTTCTTCTTAAGGCTCAACCATGAACTATTTTCTTGATGGCAAAATTAATAGAGCAGAGATTCTTTTCCCCGGCGTCGCTTGCTTTTTGATTGCGGTTTTTCTTGGCTCTGCCCTTCACTTGTCTAACACGGCTGATAACAAAATAAAGTTGGAAAGCTTGTCCAACGATTCAAAAAAACTGTCAAAGTATGTGTACCAATGTAAAGTAAACTTATGAGATATTTCGTTGTTTAGTTGATGTTATGAAATGATCTTATTCATAGCCACTCAAATCCAAAGCCTTTTTGTGAATGATATCCTGGTTGTTTTTTGTTTTGTGTCGTTGAGTTCTAAGGAATGTTGAATATATTAACTTTAGAATCCATTTTTTGCAGGGCAATTGATGTCTCTCCAATTTCAGGTCAGGATAAAATCTTCAGGAGCTATGTCCTATTACTGTCTTTTTTGTTGAAAAAAACCTCTCACTTCTGAATTGGGATGACTTGAAACTAGAGGCATAGACTCCTTTTATAAGCTTGGAGTTCATCCTCATTCCAATTACACTTCTAATATTTTGCCAAAAACCCAACATTTTTGTCAATTCTTTGCTAAGTGAAATGACTGGTTTTAAATTTAATATGTATATTTGATTCAGCAGACCTGGAGAATGTCGATTGTTCCGCGCGAAATGCAGAAGCTGGAACAGCAGACTTTCTTGTTCAAGTTGAAAACAGAAGATCCATCAAGGTTTATAATCCAAGACTCCTTAATAGTATTCAAGGCCATTGATTCTCTCTGTTATATTCTTACATGTAGAAATGGCACATATTTGCAGGTGTCTGGTAAGAGCACATTAGTTGGACTGTGCATAATTTTCTTTGCTGGTGTTTCCCTTTCACTCTTCTCACCTGCATTCAATTTGGCTACAAATGATCAATGGAACACTCTGAAGGAAGGCATCCCACACTTGTCTGTCTATACTGCATTTTTCTATTTCTCGACCTCTTTTTTCGTCTTGGCCATCGTTCTTAACGTCATCCTCCTTTACCGCCCTATACTGAACTCACCAAAAACATCATTCAAGGCATATCTGAATGATTGGAATGGTAGAGGATGGGCCATGTTGGCTGGTTTTTTGTGTGGATTTGGCAATGGTTTGGAGTTCATGGGTGGTCAAGCTGCTGGATATGCAGCTGCAGATTCTGTGCAGGTCAGTTTCTTCAAAATTCTCACTAGAACATTATACGTATACATACTACTCTCATTTATTGTCAGTCATATTAAGAATCAAGTGAATATTAACAATAATGATGAGTTTAGTATCTGATATCTCTCATCATTTTTGGTTGGTTGTTTGAATCTGAATGATTGTTCAAGGCATTTCCACTGGTGAGCACAATTTGGGGTGTAATTCTGTTTGGAGAATACCGAAGATCGTCAAGAAAAACATACGTTTTGCTAGTAAGTATGTTGTTTATGTTCACAGTGGCTGTTGTTGTTCTAATGGCTTCATCAGAACATAGACATGACATAGGTGTTGGAAAATCATTGGGGAAATCTTGTAAAAGCTCAACCCTTTCTGCCAGTTAGAAACATTGCCGCATAGCTCTATGGACATAAATAAAATTTATATTATCAATCTCCAATTTAGAGATTTTGATTAAGAAATTGATAGAAATAGTCTCTTTTAAGTTTTCACATTATAAAATTAGCATTCTTTTTAAAATTCGGTAAGAATAATTTTTATCGATCCATTTCGAGAGATCGGCCACTGAGATTTGGTTAAAAATCAACTTTTTTTTTTTTACTTATCAATTGATTTGTGCCTTCTCGATACGTCTCGACTATTACACACCGATATTTCGTTAATTTTCTCAAATATTATGAAATCTTCCCAAATCTTATATATTTTCAAATTTTCTATAAAAAAATTAGGTAAGATATGAGAAGTATATAGAATCTTAGTGTTAATCGGCCCGAAAAATCACCGCGAAAACTCAAATATATAGAATCTTGGTGTGAATTTATCCAAGATTAATACCGACATTTTATATATTTTTTAT
The DNA here is from genome assembly GCA_002890555.2 of Lagenaria siceraria. Taxonomy (NCBI): domain Eukaryota; kingdom Viridiplantae; phylum Streptophyta; class Magnoliopsida; order Cucurbitales; family Cucurbitaceae; genus Lagenaria; species Lagenaria siceraria. The sequence continues at coordinate 26,377,533 of CM016484.1, forward strand.
ATCTTACCAAATATTTTTTTGCAAAATTTAATCTTTTTCAAAATTTAAAAATAAAAATGCAATCACTTGAAATCCATTTGAGAAAATTCATTTGATAATTGGTAAATTATTTGAAAATTACAAATTGGGTTAAATATTTGAAAAATTACATATGATTTTGATATAATATTTGGAAAAGATAACCAATTCGGAGAAAATTTGAAAATAAATAAGATTTGGTATAAGAATTGGGATAAGATTTGGGAAGATTTTATAATATTTGAAAAAAATTAACAGAATCTCAGTGTGTAATGGCTTACATGTATCGAGAAGGCTCAAAATAATCAATAAGTAAAAAAAAAGTTATTTTTTGAACTAAATCTCGGTGGTCGATCTCGCTCGAGATGTAACGAAAAAAAACTATTTGAACGAGTTTTAAAAAATGTGCTAGTTTTGTAAAATGGAAACTTTAACGTGCTATTTCTAACAATTTCTCCATTTTGATTCTCTCATTCTACACATCGTATAAAATATATATATAATAATAATACAACAGATATGAATCACAGCTGCTAAAACTGCTGGCTTCTCCCAAGATATGAGTTTTGGTTTCAGTTTCATCCCAATTTATAATATATATAAACATACCAATTTTTTTTTTTTAAAAAAAACATTACTCGACCTTCATTTTTTTTTAATGAGTTCCATTTAGCTATTTATGTATTTTATAACTACTAAAATGATTCTTTCCTTTGAGGTATGACTATTTGCAGTAGAAAAAGAAAACTTCGTAAATATCTTAAGTTCCTATCTCTGCTCTCTCATTCATTCAAATTCTCCCTCTCCACACAAACAAATATCATAAATCAGTTTTTTTTTCGAGGAAAAAACTTATAAAAATACATTGAAATCAATAATTTTAGTGTATTCCTAAATTAGGATAGAATATGAAAAAACTTAATATAAAAAGATTTTGTCAATTTATTTATTTATTTACCTTTTTTGTCCTTTCATTAATTTGAAGCTTGGTTTTAGAACAAAAATTTACAATCAAAATATTTCGTCCTAAATAATCACATTATTATTCTTTTTTTTTAAAAAAAAATAATTTTACATGTAACAACACAAAATAAAACATCACCTATGACTAGTACTCTTAAAAGTTTCGATTTGTTTATGATGATTTACTTAAATCTTCTTAAGATAAAAGATTAAAATATCAATGTCGATATTGATATCGACATTTTAATTTTACTGATATATCGACAAAATATCAATATCAACATATATTTTTGTAAATCACGAATTTTATAAAATTTATTTAGATGAATAATTAAGTTGTTTTTACTCTCAAACTAAGTTATGAATATTATTATTAGTATTCTTGTTCATATTGGACTAAATAGGTGACATTTTTATGTGTTACAAGCATTAATTAATAAAAGATGTTGGAGATATTTATGGATATTTAATATCGATATCGAACTCTTCGATTTATGGATATTTAATAGGAAATAAACATAAATTAAAACAAAATTATTAACGAACTAGATCCTAATTTTTTAAATGGGATGTTTTCAAATATAGCAAAATGTCACATATATATTGATAGACAATGATAGGTGATAGTAGTTTATTCGTGATATTTTACTATATTTAAAAATATTTCCAATTAACGCCTTTTCCATTTATAATAATTAACCCTTTTTAAATTTTGTTTTTATTTTTAGCATATAATTAGTAATTCAAGTGTTTCTTTAATAAAAATAAAAATTTTAGAAGAAAAATGTAATTTTTTTTTCAAAAACTAAACTAAAAACAAGACCGTTGTCAAAAATAAGGGTATTTGTGGGTCGGGTGGGTTGGATTGGATTGGGTTGAATGACTTTTAAGATCCAATCCAATTGTTCGGGTTGTAAGTTCCTTTCATCTAAATAACTATTATTAAAAAATGAATCCAACCCAACCTAACCATGAAACATTTAAGTTGGATTGATTCGGGTTACTCGGGTTATTTATTTAAACTTTTGTTCTAAAAATAAGTAAAATGTTAATATGTAAAAATTTGATTTAATTATTTTCATATATTGGATTAAGATTAACAACTCAATTTCAATTTTATAATGAACGTTTGTTTTTCTAAAGTGCTAAAAACTATTTTTAGGAGTTATTGGAGAATAAATTATTTTTTAAAAAATAATAAAATTAAAATAAATTAGGGCGGTTTTCAAATATAGAAAAATGAGTCAAATTATTTACAAATATAGATTACTGTCTATCAGCGATAAATAATTTGATCGTGGTCTATCGTTGATAAATAATGAAATTTTTCTATATTTGTAAATAGTTTGATATTTTTTCTGTTTATAGTAATTTTTCAATAAATTTATGTATATTTAATTATATCATAAGTTTAAAAAATATACATTTTAAAATTAATAATAAGTTGTGATTAATTCTGAGTTAATTTGAGTTATTTTAAATAAATTTATAAACCAACTAGACTCATCAAACTTTTATTTATTTGAACTCAACTCAAATCATAAAGATTAACTTAGGTAGATATTTTATCGATTTTTTCTGATCATCAGATTTTTTTTTTTTTAAACCCGTCCAAAGACGTAGATGCCTTGATATTGAGTTCAGATTTATTTAATAATGACTAAAATGTGTAATTTATTCTCGAATATACTATTACGTGGAGTTACGTTGTTAACATCGGCGGCTGAACGAAGAAACGATGATTGGTATTCAGAATACCAAGAAAAATTGGTGGCTCAAAGAATAAAAAAAACCCAAGAAAATTTGAATGTAAAAAAAAAAATAAAATGAAATCGAATTTCTTTAAGAATCAACCATCAATGTTCGTTGTCTCCACCAATATAGCTTTCAACTAATTATGGAATTTACCATCTATAACTTTCAGGTTGGCATTCTCAAGCAGATGTAGAACTCAACAATCAACACACAATGACACTATAGGAAAGAAAAAGTTCAAATTGAAGCGAAAAAGGGAAAGGAATCTTTGACTTAAGTTTGATTGGGCGAGAGTTGCTTAAAATCGTCATCATCAGGTAATATATTTGCATTCTACGGAATCATCCTTTGAGATTCCATTTATTTCCCCCAACTTTTGAAATGTTCCAGTGGTTTTAATTTGTGTTCTGGTTTGATTCGTTTTCAGCCACTGCGATTTGAATATTTTACTGGCTTCAGAGATTGTGCCCTGCCCTTTCGTTTTCTCCGATTGATTGGCTCGTTCGTTATCCATTTCTGAGTATGGCATTGGAATTTTTTGTCCCTGAAATCTGACCTTAAACTTGTAATTCCTTTGATCATCTTATTTTGTTTTCTTGCTTTCATCTTGCATAATATGTTGATATAATATCATTGATCTATTTTCTCCTAATTAATATTGATTTCCACTTGTTGGGTCTTTCACAAATTTCAAAGTCCACATGTGAGGAGTGCTAGAGTATTGATATAATAGTAAACTCAGTAAGATGCCTACCCAGTATTTTGTTTTTCTGGGGCTTCGGATATATTGTTTCTACAGTTGTTGAAATCTTTGAATTTTGTGAGTCTTTTGGGTTTTCTTCCATTTGGATAGTTCTTGTTGCTGTATTGTTTTAGTGATCTAGGTACTTGATCTTACATTTTTTCTCATTGGAGGGGAACAATCAGACTGATTAATATCACCATTATCTGCAGGATTTCCTTGCCATTTCATAAGTTATTGACTGTATGGTTGGAGTGGATTATTAGTCTTGAAGGTTTTGAAACATGTATGTGGTGGAGAGTAAAGGTGGTGCTATAGCATGTATGCTGTTTGCACTTTTCTTTTTGGGAACATGGCCTGCACTCTTGACTCTCCTAGAACGACGGGGGCGTCTTCCTCAGCATACTTACCTTGATTATTCCATAACGAATTTATTGGCTGCTGTAATTATTGCTTTAACATTTGGTGAGATTGGAAAGAGCTCGGATGATAATCCGAATTTTATTCAACAACTTTATCAGGTTTCTTTCGTTTATCTACATGTGTGATTTCATTCATCTTCATTTGTTCAGCTCCATATCTAAGATCTTTGGAAAATCACCAGCCATATCACTAGGCAAATTTTGGCACCAATTTGATCATCTGTAGTAATTAAGAACTGCCCTCTCGATCTTGTGGTGATCAATGGGGTGAGCTTGATACGACTTTTAGAGTGGTTCAAGTACTCAAACTAGCTTTAGAAGATGTACTTTAGCATTTCTTTCAAAAGTCTTTATAAAATATATGTTTCGGGCTTATTTGTATTGACTTTTTAAGTACTTGAAAACATTTTTTTGCACTTAGAAATACTTTTTAAGCACTGAAAAACTTCATCCAAACAGATCCTTCATTTTATGAAAGAAGTGTTTCATCTTAAAAAACACTTTTGCAAAAAGCACTAGTAATACTTTATTGGTTATTTGGTGATTTAGGTACATGGGTAAAATCATGTTGTAATAGGCGTCTAACCTACTAAAATGTTGTATGCAGGATAATTGGCCTTCTGTCATGTTTGCAATGGCGGGTGGTATAGTTCTGAGTCTTGGGAATCTTTCTACTCAGTATGCTTTTGCCTTTGTTGGTTTATCAGTTACAGAAGTGATCACTGCAAGTATAACAGTTGTTATAGGTCTGTATACTTACTCCATTCTATTTCTTACTCTATTTGTCTTTGCTTGTCTTTTTCAGGTGAAAAGAAACTCTTAAATATAATGTCTGAAATCTGATGGGATGCTCCCTGTGGGGCATTGCTTGAATCTTTTTTTTTATATACAAGGTACGACCGTGAACTACTTTCTTGATGACAAAATTAATAGAGCCGAGGTACTTTTCCCTGGTGTTGCTTGCTTTTTGATTGCGGTATGTCTTGGCTCTGCTGTTCATTCATCCAACACAGCTGATAACAAAGCGAAACTGGAAAAATTGCCCGCCGATACAGAAAAAGGGTTGAAGTATGTTTTCTTTGCTTACTGTACTGATGTTTATAAACTCCAAACGTATTCCATTGTTTTGTGGGTTTTATGATCTTATTCATATTACATACTTTGCCTGGCTAGCCACTAATCCAAATTTGAATGTGTTTCAGCATTTTGGCTGTGAATTATATACAGTGTGATTGTTTTCAAAGTTTGTTTTTGAATTTATTGGAGTTTTGTTCTATATATGAAAATACTGATTGACTATTCATATATATTGGTGTGATAATATATCCTGACTTTTTCAATTTTGACAGGACAACTAATGCCGCTTCATTTTCAGTCAAAGGTAAATCTTCTGTAGTTATGACCTACTACTATTTTTTCGTTGGTCGTTTGTATTCGAAATGGCAGTTTGGCTTTTCTGCTTTGGATTTTGACATGTACAATTGAATCAACAGACTTGGAAAGTGTCGATTATTTTTCACTAAGTGCAAAAGCTGGAACTGCAGACTTTCTGGTTGAACTTGAGAATAGAAGATCCATTAAGGTGTGTAATGCCACTGCATATAATATAAGCCTTACTTGCCATTGCTTTTCTCTTCCTCTTCTATTCTATATGTATTCAGTGGCTAGAATGTCACTTTTGCAGGTGTTTGGTAAGAGCACATTCATTGGACTGTCCTTAACTTTCTTCGCTGGTGTTTGCTTTTCTCTCTTCTCACCAGCATTCAATTTGGCGACAAACGATCAATGGCACACTCTAAAGGAAGGCGTCCCGCACTTGGATGTTTACACCGCATTTTTCTACTTCTCAGTCTCTTGTTTTGTCTTAGCCGTCATTCTTAACGTCATCTTCCTTTACCGCCCCATACTTAAGTTGCCCAAAACAACCTTCAAGGCTTATCTAAATGACTGGAATGGTAGAGGATGGGCCTTGTTGGCTGGATTCTTGTGTGGATTTGGCAATGGCCTGCAGTTCATGGGTGGTCAAGCCGCTGGTTATGCAGCTGCAGATGCTGTGCAGGTCAATTTCCCCCCCTCTGTTATTGCAGTATCTTGATTACTCAGGTCTCGTTTTTTTTTTTTTTTTTTTTTGTTTTTAAAAGTTAAACCTATTTTCTCTTGATTTCTTATAATAGTTTGATTCTTTCTTAAGTAAAAAAAGTTGAATTCTTAGCCAAATTCCAAAAACAAAAACAAGTTTTAAAAACTAATTTTTTTTAGTTTTCAAAACTTGGGTTGATTTTTTAAAACATTGATAAAAACTAAAAAGTAGATATAACAAATCAAGAAATTTAGAAGTGGAGGGGGTTTCTATAAGCTTAATTATCAAAAACTAAAAAAACAAAATTCAAATGGTTATCAAACGGGGCCTTAATATTCAACAGTCCCATATCGTTTTATTTCTGTGAACTTCGTTGACGAGTTTTAGTGATCGATATCTCATTATTTTACCTTGTTTCGATCTGGAATGAGCTGTTTCAGGCACTTCCACTTGTGAGCACATTTTGGGGAATTCTTCTATTTGGAGAATACCGTAGATCATCCAAGAAAACATATGCTTTGCTCATCAGTATGTTGTTTATGTTTATTGTGGCTGTTGGTGTTCTAATGGCTTCAGCAGGACATCGAAAACAATAGTGTTGCAAAATCTCCTAGAACTCTGGAAAAAAAAAAACACACATTTTTTCAGCTATTTAGAAGGCAATCACAGCTGCTCAAATTTCTAATCGGCTGTGGCGAACGAGAGAACTTATTATTCGAGACGGGCAAACTGAAAAAACAGTTATGGCTTTTGATGCTATCATAAACCAAAAAGAAAACGTGTGGCCGACCTCATTGAATAATTTTTTCAGTCTCGTGACAGCGAAGTAGCGGTTTGAATTAGTTAAATAAGGTAACACAGTTGTTTGAAATGTTAAATTGTTATTTGTATAGTGTAATGAAGTTATGGAAACTTAGTTTATGTACATACAGTTTCTTCGCCCAAAATAAATGGTTTTCTATGTATCCAAGAACTGTAGAAGATCTGTTATTTTTTGTTTTCTTTTGAGTAGGAAGTGTAGAAGATTTGTGTTAATGTTATTGTAAAACAGTTTGAAATTTTTGTCACGTATAACCTTTTTTTCTTTTTTCCTTTTTTAATGGATATACCTTTTAATTTTACCCATTAATCTTGGCACCAATTTTCTTCTTATTTTTTCTAAAAAAATTCTTGATAGTTGTGACAAATTTTATAATTGAAAAAAAATAGATAACTCATGTGATATAGTGTTTGTACAATTATTTTATGAGTAATATTTTGTTGCATCTCATAATGTGTGCATTCTACCAAAATTATAATAATAATAATAAGAGTAATTGTAATGAGTAACAATTTTAAGAATAATAATTAAGTGCATAGCATCATTTTTTAAAAATTACAGATATAGTCAAATTTTTATGGTTTAACCGTGATAGACTACTTAAACCATAAAAGTCTATTATCGATAGAAGTTTATCACTTATAGATTTTGCTATATTTACAATTCTTTTAAAATGTTGTTATACAAATTGATACTTTGAATCTGATTGCTATATTTGCAACTGTCGCTATAATAATATATTGGACAATTGGATGAGATGTACATGGATGAAATAGCCTAGAATCAAGATTTTAAAACTTGGTATTGATGAAAATGTTGAGTTCTTAGTTTTACAAAAATATTGATAGAAATATAGAAAAAAAATGTCGATGTTGGGAATATTTTTATAAAAATTATAAAAACAAAAAAATTTAAAAATATATATTAAATTTGTAAATTTAAGATGTCTAGTTTTTATATAATAATCACATTAATAAAATTTTGTTGTTTACTTTTTCGTTACATTTCAGGTTGATGCATGAAATGTTTACATGTAAATGTACCTAATATATATATATATATATATATATTTTATTTTGACAAATACCTAATATTTTTATTATGTTATATAATTTAACCCAAAGGCCATTACTATTGTCAAAACGAGCTCCTTTGCCGCGACGGGAGTGTTATTCGTCCGGTTTGCATCGTCTTTGCCGTTTACAACTTATCATTTCTCTGTCTCTACACAGTGGATGGTTCAGACTCCAGAAACAATTCAGATTTGCGTAAACGATGAAGGAACCCCCCAACTGCTAAGCTCGTAAGCGAAAAACCCTAAGCATTTCAATTCAAAAACAATTTTATTGCGATCGATCACGGAACAAGGCTTAGACTTCCATTGAAGAATGTGGAAAAGAGTTCTGTGTTCATTTCCTCACAGATCGTTTTCCTCTGCACCAGAAACCCCATCTCTCTACTCCTTCCTCCAACCCTCCCTTTTTGCCCTAAAGAGAACCCCATTTTCGCCTTCTCAAGAATCCACCCACCTCCCTCAGGATCCAACTCCTCAAATTTTAACTCCAGACCGCGTCGCTGCCGTAGAAACAGCCCTCCACAAATCCCTTCTCACCAGCGACACTGATGAAGCATGGAAATCCTTCAAATTGCTCACAAGGAGCTCAGTTTTCCCATGTAAGTCTCTTACCAATTAACCTGAACTTTTGATTTGGGTGTGTTAAAGCTTTATTGGCTTCTATGAAATGTGCCAACACTGCTGCCCCTGCCCTCTCTTTGATCAAATGCATGTTTAAGAATCGATGCTTCGTGCCTTTTAGTGTCTGGGGCAATGAACTTGTTGATATTTGCAGACAGAGTGGGAGTTTGATTCCCTTTTTAAGAGTTTTTGAAGAGAACTGTAGGATTGCTTTAGATGAGGGGTTGGATTTTATGAAACCAGACCTTATTGCTTGTAATGCAGCACTTGAAGGGTGTTGCCATGAGCTTGAATCTGTAACAGATGCCGAGAAAGTTGTTGAAACGATGTCACTTTTGTATCTTCGGCCTGATGAAGTGAGTTTTGGTGCTCTTGCTTATTTATATGCATTGAAGGGGCTTGAGCAGAAGATAATCGAGTTAGAAGTCTTGATGGGAATTTTATGTAAGATCTTTTTTTAGTAGAAGATACGTTAATGCGAGCAACTTTTGGTTTCCAAGACTTTTTTTAGATGAAGTGGAGCAATGTACATTTTGGTGGAAAAACGTATTTGGAAATGGTTAAGGGCTTTATTCAAAGTGGAAATCTGAAGGAATTATCTGCATTGATTGTCGATGCTCAGAATTTAGAGTCTTCATCAGAAGTTGATGGATCTATTGGTTTTGGTATCATCAATGCATGTGTTAATATTGGATGGTTAGATAAGGCACGTGACATTCTGAACGATATCAATTCCCAGGGAGTTTCTCTGGGCCTTGGAGTCTATCTGCCAATCTTGAAAGCTTACCGGAAGGAGCATCGAACAGCTGAAGCCACCCAATTAATCATGAATATTAGCAGTTCTGGGCTTCAGTTGGACGCAGAGAGTTATGATGCTCTAATAGAGGCATCAATGTCGAACCAAGATTTTCAGTCAGCTTTTGCTTTGTTTAGGAATATGAGAGAAACAAGAAAATCTGACACGAAAGCTAGTTATCTAACTATTATGACTGGCTTAATGGAGAACCATAGGCCTGAGTTGATGGCTGCCTTCTTAGACGAAGTTGTCGAAGATCCTCTTGTTGAAGTTGGAACTCATGATTGGAACTCTATTATACATGCCTTTTGCAAAGCTGGAAGACTCGAGGATGCGAGGAGAACATTCCGAAGAATGAAATTTCTGCAGTTTGAACCAAACGAGCAGACCTTCTTGTCCCTAATTAATGGCTATGTGTCTGCAGAGAGATATTTCTGTGTTCTGATGCTGTGGAACGAACTTAAGTGGAAGGTTACAGCAGATGGGGAGAGAGGTATCAAACTTGACAACAACTTGGTTGATGCATTCCTGTATGCTTTGGTCAAAGGAGGTTTCTTCGATGCCGTGATGCAAGTCGTTGAAAAAACCAAGGATACCAAGATCTTCGTTGATAAGTGGAAATATAAGCAAGCATTCATGGAGACTCATAGGAAACTCAAAGTGGCAAAGTTGAGGAGGAGGAACCACAGGAAAATGGAATCATTAATTGCTTTCAAGAACTGGGCTGGTCTGAATGCTTGAGATTTGAAACTTCTCTGATATGAAAGTCTTGCATTTCTAACATATGGCATCTTTTTGATGCATGAAATGGCAATTGGGTCACTTCTTATTCTGAAGTTTCCAGCCACAACAATGGTCTCCACTGAAACTCTGAATACTGAAGCTACGATGAATATCCCAATAGTTCATTGTTGGCTGTTTTCCTTGGATGCTCTGCAAAGGGACCTCGGTGATTTAATGTTGAATATTCTTGTACATTAGAGGAAAAAGAATGTTTGCAGAGTGAATTCCATTGTTAATGACAGTACTCTGAGGAATGTCTGCGCCAAAACTTGCAGCTTCTGAAAGTTGAAAGACTCGACTTCTCCGGAGGACAATCTGTTGAATGTAGTGAACAGTCGTTTGGACGTGGTACAAATTTTTCAATTGAGCCATAACTGGTTTTCTTTATGTGAGAAGACAATATAGAGATGCAGAAGGAAAGAATAGCTGAAACTTGATTGGCTCAGCAGCAACTTGGCAATATAATTTTAAATGAGTTATAGAAGGGGCATTTAGATTGACTTAAATACTTAAATAGACCCGTTGAATCTTGACATGATGATTTTTACTCTTCTTGAAATCCGACCTCTATGTTCATTGTAACTTTTGTTCAGTACAGGTAGAGCTTGCTGAACATATTATTATTGGTATATTAGATGGTTGGATGTAAGTGATAGATGCTCGAATTACGACCTTATTTTAACAAGATGTACAATTATGTCCTTGTGTTTTTAAGTGATTGATGCTCGAATTTGATCAGGGTCATGGATCATACTTAGCTTTAGCTATAATCAATCATTCTACTTTTACATCCCATGATGAAATATTTCATCATTTTAAATTGGAGTTGTTATCAATTCTAAAAGGAAAAAAATTTAAAAGAGAGTTACAAAATTAGTTTGGTTCCAAATATTTCATGTGCCCATCTTTAATCAATTTGCTTTTTTGGCTTCACATATTAAACCTTTAAGAAATTTGCTCTTTTTTGTTTTCGTAAGTAATTTGTAAAAGTAATTCTTCATAGGAGTTGAGAGATTTAGATCTCTAATCTATTCTCAACTCTCTAATTATTATTTTTAGTTGAGAATGTATTTAAGAAGTAGACATAAGTATAACATAAGTATAAGTGTATTAACATTCACAGCACATATATTAACACACATTCAACATACAGAGCATTCAGAGCCAATATGGAGTTTTTATGTTAATTGCTTTTCATGTTTTTTTTTTTTTTTTTTTGCTACATTTGGAAAAGACGAAAAGTAAAATTTTAAAATAACAGCTTTCTTCGTTGATTTTGAAGTGTTACAATTATGAATCAACCAATAGAATTTTTTTGATATATCCATTACAATAATGTATACTTAATTAATTCTTAAATATATTAATAAATCTAGCATATGTTGATATACATTTTATAAAGTTGGAAAATTATACTTTTAATCCCTGACTTTTGATAATGGATGCGTTTGAGTCCTGTTTGATCCTTAATTTTTAAAATATGCCTTTGAATTCCCAAAATTTTAAGAATAGATGTGTGTAGTCCCTAAGTTTTCAAAATGTACCTTCTTAACCCCCCAAGTTTTCAAAATAGGTTTAAAATGTCTCTCAAATAATATATTATTATTCTTTTAAATTAGAAGAATAATTTTTAAAAATTATCTCTTCTCTCTAAAATTATTTTTTAAAAGTATTATTCTAATTTTAAATATCATATAATTACTTAAAAATTTTTAAAAAAATACTTCAGAAACCTTCTAAACCTATTAGAGATTAAAAATGTACATTTTGAAAACTCATAGACCAAATACACTTATTCTTAAAAACTTGAAGACTAAATTGATGCATTTTTAAAACTCATAGATCAAATGCACATATTCTTCGGCGATTGAAAATGTCATTTTCTCTATAAAATATAGGAGAATTTTTAAAAATAGAAAAAATAAGGAAAACTATTTACCCAAAATAGCAAAACTTTTAGATAGTTGTGTTGATAGAAGTCTATCAATCTCTATCAATATTTTTTTTGCTATTTTCTATAAATTTGACATTCTTTTCTATTTGGGAAATTTTTTCTAAAATATATAGAATTATCGATAATTCTAGATATTATATCAATGAAAATGATAATAGTTTATATAAAGTAGTTAGATAAACTCTTTGGTCGCTAATTTAACTAAGCTAGTTGAGAATTGATATTCAAATAGAAGAGTTGTAGATAAAGTTAAAGAGACTAATTACTTAACCCAATCACCATTAACCACTACACCTACGAATTTTGAACTGAAAAAGAAAAAAATAATAATAAAAAATAAATAAATAAACAATAAGAGGGTAGACTTCGTCTAAGGTATAATGACGTGGCATTCCAGCTACAGTGGGAAAAACTAAAAAGGCCGTACCAATCGTACAACTCAGCATTAGTGGGGCCAGCCGAAGGAAGCAGTTAAGGTAGGCGCGAAACGCAGCTATTTGTTCGTTACTAATGGAAACTGAAAGCCGCGAGACTGTCGCAGCGCCTTCCATCTCTCCCATTCTTCCCCCTCTACCAAACCCTAATTTCTGGTTTCGCCCTTTTTCTTTTCTCCCATTTAGTTTTGTTATTCTTCTTTCTTCTTTCTTCTTTCTTCTTTCCTCCTTCTAATGAAAGACAACAAATCTTCGGAATCGGTTCCTGCATTTTTGTGCCTGCCGGGATCTGATTTTCAGGTATTTACGGATCTAATCTTTCCTCTCTGTACTTTTCTTTTCCCTCGAGATTTTTTATTTTTTATTTTTTTTAACTTGATTTTTTCATTTATCACAGGCTAGATTTCCATGGGTTTCGAGGATTTTGCCTTGTGTTGAGATAGACTGGAGCCGCTTATCGCCGGTGTCGCTTCCGGCGAGATTTAGTGGAAGTGGTTAAGCAAAGGGCTGTTTCATGCGTTTTCTGATCCAAGTGAGTTTCTTATGAACTTCGTTTTTGTTTAGCTGAGGATGTATGTTCATTTAAACATCAGTGTACGTTATTGCTGAAAAGGGGTGGTATATTTTTCTTTGCTCCTGATGTTAGCGGTTACTGGTTTTGATGGATTGCTTCTCCGTGTTTTCTCTTTCAAAATGGAAGAACCTAGTCTATTTATTTTGTTGTTTTCTTAGAAATTGGTATGCAGAGCAGCATATTGAAAGCCATATATTCTCTAATTATATGGCAATTGAATTGTTTAAAGGAGCAAACGCTGCATGCATGGTTCTTGGAAAAAGTCCTGCTGCTTCTGATGGAAGCCAAAGCAACTCACGTTTAGAAACGGATTCAGGTTCTATTGGTGGAAGTGAGAGGAAAGCTTGAAGTAGCGAAACTAGAAACTATTGAAGAAGGCGAGGAAAGTAGAGCATATGGCAGCGACGGGTAGACGTGAAAGAAGTTCACATTCAACAAACCAGCCACATATAATAGAGTTAGGTAGTATACAATCTGAAGGTACTGGTGGGGAAGGCGTTTCAATTTCCCCAACCGAACAGTTGGGATATGGGTCTTCATCATCTATAAATTTGTTGGAAATATCAGATCTCGCTCAAGTTGGCGCAAATGTTAACCGACCTGAAGCAGACACGATTTGCTTGGGAAATCCCGGTCGTGGTATTTACCAGCTTCAATTTAAAGATGATGATAGCGATGTTTCCAGTGCTTCTTCTGCAAAATCAGAGAAGAGTAGCGGTTCACAAGGTCCCACATCTGCATCCCAAGTGTCAGATTTTACCCTCGAGTCTGGTGGAAATGTTATGTCCCCAACTCAATCCCCTCCTCTTCAGACGATGGATCGTGTGGGAGGATATGAATCATATGATCCGTTTAGAATCCCATCTGCAGTTTTCCAAAGAAGTAGATCAATCAATCCATTGGAATGGAGTATTGCTTCAAATGAGTCCTTGTTTAGCATTCATGTCGGTAACAATAGTTTCTCCAGAGATCATGTGTTGATGTTGAGTGAGTTGGGTAAGTCCGGCGAGTTAATAAAATCAGAGGAGTTGATGAAATCAGGCGAGTTGTTTGGGTTTAGCCCACCACCTGCAGTTATCACGTCAAGAGAAACTGAAATAAAGAGTGCTGAATACGAAGAGGAGCCTAAAATGGCAGATACCATAGAATATAACATAAAGGATAACGAGGGTTTGATTGCAGAAGATCTAAGTGACAGAAACCTATCGCCTCCTGCAGTATCATGGAATTCCTCTAGCAAATCTCGCCACTCTGATAGAAGTCAAAGCAGCTCAGATTCATTCGCTTTCCCCATGTAAGTCTTTGCTCGTTATCTATCTGTTAAAACATCATTCTTGGAATTTATGTTTTCCAACTTCATGCTTACTGTCACTTGAGTATAGCAATTGGTTAAGGTATTATATTTTCGACCACTTCAGTATAGCAATTGGTTAAGGTATTATATTTCGAACAAAAAGTCAGGGGTTCAAATTCTTACCTTGCATGTTGTTGAACTAAGAAAAAAAAAAGGAAAAAAACTATCGTGCATGCTTTAGATTATTCTACTAAGGAGTTGGCCTTCCACGTGAATACCAGATCATAATACCTTCTTAGGCCTCTGCCTGATTAATATTCATCGTATGGTTTCCTTTTAGATTACTCTCTTTTCATTTTTTTTCACATCTAATAAGCATGAAGATAGACCCCCCACCCTTTCTTTTGGCCAATGGTAACGAGAGTATAAGGAAATATGCTCTTTGTGTGTTGCAGAAAGAAGAAGTGTGCATGCCCATCGTGTTACTGTTCTAACTGTAGTCAGGCGTTTTGCTACTGTTTGCGGCCACGTTGTTGCCCTACATGGTCAAGCTGCTGTTTCTGGAATGGTAGCAGGACGTTCTGTTATTGTTGGAACTGTAGCCGAAGGGGATTTTGTTGTCACACCTCTAACATGTATGCTCTGTACTCTTCAACATTATTAACAATGTTAAAAGTGCGTCCAATAAGTACCTTTTCTTTCAACCTTCTTATCTTTTTCTTCATGAATTTCTTATAGAGCATTTAGCTTATCAATTCTATGAGGTTGAATGTCTCTTGATTAAATCATTTTCATCTGGCAGCTTCGTTAATGTTGTCAAAAGAAATTTTAAGCATCAAACTGACCATTTCACAATGACTGCAGTTTGGCCGATGAAGAGGCACAGGATGAATCCGTGGCTGCGGATACTAACTTTCAAGGCACTCCAGTCTCTTCAAAATCAACAGTGAAATGTTGGTTTCCCTGCTGTTCATGTTCTTATTTCAAATGGAGTTGTTGTTCATGTTCTTCTTGTTTCAAATGGAGTTGTTGTCTATGTTCTTGTTACAAATGGAGTTGTTGTTCATGTCCTCGTTACAAGCGGAGTTGCTGTTCATGTTCTTCTTGCTACAAGTGGTGTTGCTGTTCATGTTGCAACTGGAGTTGCGGTTCATGTTCTTGTTGCAAATGGAGTTGTGGTTCATGTTCTTCTTGTTGCAAATGGAATTTATGTTCATGTTCATCTTGTTGGACATGGAGCTGCTGCAGTAGTTGTCATTTTCGTCATTGTTGCCATTTTCGTCCTTGCTATTGTTTTCGTCCTCGTTGTCATATTTACCCTTCTTGTCATTTTTGTCATTGTTGTTAAACGGACATTGTCGCAGGAAAGACACTGTCGCCCAACCTTTTATACTAGTCTCTTTAGGCATTTAGAAGCAGGGTGAGTCATTAAGTGTAACATATTGAATCCTCATTCAAGAGTTCAGACAGACTCGATCTTTGTAGTTTAAATTATTTAACCAAGAAGTGGTAGTCATTGACATTACACCGTAGACAGATCTGAACTGTTTCAGATCTGTTCTTTAACACTTGACAATATCAGTATATTTGATTGATTTGATCGTAACGTGTCAAGTGACACATTACGGTACTGTATGATTTTCTTCCTTGATGTTCACCTTTTGGCATGATGTTACGGCAATGACAAAAATGGTTTGAATGATTAAAAGCATCAACATTTAAGAGAAGCTTTGTTGAATTAGCAGTGTCAAATGATCAGCTTTTTATTGCAAAACTGCATCAATACAATATTCAATGAGGGGAAAAACAATGCTCTCTATGAAAAAACCATATGATTTTGAAGTCGACAAGCAGGAAAAAAAGATTGACACGACACGAAATTCATTCGTAATTAGCAAGATGAAGATCAATGTGCAGCAAAGGAAGTTCCAGAACAATTGTTCTGAAAATTGTCCATTACTGCTTTCCTTTTTATCCAACTTGAGATTAAAATGAGGAAGAAATATGAATACTTTGATTCATAAAATCCCCAGCTGAGAGCCATTCAAAAATCTCTTTCAAGACATGACTCACTCTACAAGGTAAGAAAAATAATCAAGTATAATAACAAAGGATCTCTTTTTTACTTAAAACACTAAGTTCTCTATGTTTCCTATTTGAAGGATCCCCAAATGTTTGATGGGGTTTGACAAAGATGGTAGCCACACAACATCACAAAAAAGGACCAGAATTTGGATTGACAACTATATGTCTTAAGGGATGAGCCACATTTTTTCCACCAGCATGCTTCACAAACTCAGCTGGTGACAGAAACTTCCCATGGCAAACACACATTATCCTCACTTCCTCCCCTTTTCCATACTTATAAAGAATTCCTTCCACCCTTCTCCCATCAGGCCCGTCCCCTATCGTGAACACACAAGGCATGTCTTCCATCGATGTTGTTCCCGCTTCTCTTCCCCTGTTCTCACCTGAATCGGGTTTCTTGGATGCATTTTTTGTCTCTGTTTTGGAACTGTCAGATGGGTTCTCGCACATCTTCGATCCTGAAGAACCTGCAGCCTCTGGGTTGCCTCGCTCTTGTGAGGAGCTTCTCGCTTCACCGTAACTGCTTGATCCTGCAAGATGAAGAACAACATTTTTCAAATAATGCAAATATAGCACACTGATGGGACTTCTATTCCCTTCAGAATGGATTCACTCTTTTTAGCATAGAAAACTTTACTATCCTAAAACATAAGTGAAGAAAATCTGAAAACCAGCTGGACCAATTAAATACTGCAGGGGAAATGCCTTAACCAAATTATGTTGATGAAAGGAAGATAATGGCTAACTTCATTGTTGTTATCTGAATAAAACCAGAAAACATTACCCAATAACCCAACCAATAATCTTGCTTTCCAATTTTTTGAAACTAATCGAATCGAAAACACTAACTTAAATGATCTCCTAATGCAAACTAGGACAATATTGCTGTAATGTTTAATGTAGCACTTTTAATCTTATTCAACTTGTCACGCTTCAATATTCACTATAAAATGTCCTCCTCCACTGATACTTTTGTTTAAAACATGAACAATACAAATTCTGCACCAATTGTTCCATCTAGTAGTCACTGAAAATTTTCCGGTCACATAGCACAACCTACTAACTCTTGAATTCCCAAACAAGATCATTTTGATCGAAAAGTGAGTGCCAAACCTGACTCCTGAATAACAGAACCGAACCAGAATCTCTAGCTAAAGGTATCAACTAATTCTTTGTGCATATTACATCGCTTAGGTAAGGCTAACAGCAAACTGAATGTCATTGGGCTTTAAGTCTTCAAGTTAAGAACCACGGACACGCGACACAACACGGCGACACACCAATTTCTTAAAATGTACATGGACACGTTGGGGAAAGGCTTTAACTATAAGAAGCAATTGCCAGACAGTTCCAATAAGCCATAAATGAGCTTGGGTGCACAACCATTCAGAATAATGGTAATGCTGATACCAATCACAGACGCAAAAGATGTTGCACATCTTAAACAAACCTATAGAATGAAGGGGAAAAAAAGGAACCTATGATCAGAAATTTAACAGTCCTTTAGTAAACAATTTGAGCTTACAACAGAATAGTATCATAGGAGGAACAAAATGCTCTTTAAAGAATCAGTTCAAATCGCGATGAAGCAAGACACAGACGGTGCGATCCAAGAAGAAAAAATGGCTTCAACCAGCCATATGTATTTGCCACTTTATATCTTATAATGTGCTTTGATTTGCCTATGCCTATGACTTGGAAGTACCTTTCAGATTAAGAATTGCAAGCTAAGAAATAGAATCTTATCATGACCTATGACAATAGTTTCTGATATCAAACAAATAGTTCCATCCCACAATATGTAAAACAGAGGGGAACAGAAGAATAACTACCAGTAACAACCAAGAACCATTAACGCCAAAAAGACACATAACATTACAAGGTAAAGGATGAGCTACCTTGGATGTGTTTACTGTCCAATTCCGACATCCCCGACGAGCTTCCGCCCTGCGATTCAGCGGAACACTGAGAGGCAGGCTGCCCGACACCCGGTAAACCTCCGCCACCAGTGCCACCGCCACCGGATGTACAGTCACCTTTGCCTTTGCCAACCTCATCCACAATTCCGCCAGTAAGAGCCTGTCGAGCAGCTGCAGCCCACGTCGGCAACCCGAATGGTGGTGCCACCGTCGAAATACCCGAACCAGGCCTTTTCTCTCTCAAATTCAATCCTGTAAGACCTTCAATTCCGCGTCTGTCTTCTTCAAAACACCCGCCGGTCCCCATCCCAATCCCATCCTTGTTCCTCTGCTTCTCAAATCGCCTCCTTTTTGCCTCCATTCGCCTCAACGTCTGCAATTCCTTCCTCTTCCTCCAGTCCTCCTCCGTCTCCGGCGGAAGAGACGAGGTCCGAATAAGCGCCGCCGGGTACGATACTGCTGCCGGAGTAGAAGCCTCATCGTCTCTCAAAAGCATGGTACCGGCTATGGAAGATGATCGAATAAGCTTCTTGGAATTTTTGTCAACCCCAAATCGACCCCCTAGTGAAAGCCCAAGAGTAAGCTCAATCTCCTCTGCATCTTCTTCTTCTTCTTCATTAAACGCCCGAATTTGGGTCTGATGTGAATTGCTACACAAAAATCTCTGCAACAGATCTGTTGGGTATTTTTCAGTTTGCAGAGGAACTTTCTCCATTCCTCTACTTCCTCCTCCGTTTGATTCCCCCATCTTTCAATTCAAAACAGAGAAAACCAAAATGCTTATACACCATCACGATCTCGTTTACCAAAACCCATAAAGAAGAAAGTAGAATGATGAATCAAAAACAAATGGGTGTCAATAACAATACTCAAAGTAGCAGATAAAACACATCAAAATATAATCTCAGATCACATTCCCATATAAAAAATAAGGGAAATAAGAAAAAGCTTTCCATTCCAACAATTATTCCTCAAGAAAAAGAAAAAATCAAAATGAACAGTCTTGTAAAAGATCTCCAAGAAAGTGGAACAGCGAAAGAAGGAAGGGGGGAAATAAAAGGAAAAAAAGAAAAGAGCGCAAAAAATAATTGACGAGTGAAAGAGAAATCAAAGGAAACAGAGAAGCGGAGAGAGGAAAAAGGAGGAGCTTTTTCTCTCCTCCCCCCATGAAAATTTTTTAATTTCTTTTCTTTTTCCTAAAATAAAATAAATAAAATTTATTATACCGAAAATACCCTCCAGGGAGAAAAATGCCTGCAGGAGACAAGTGGCATCCTAAGTCGTAAAATATGGACACGTGGTCCGACCTGACACAAAAAAAATTTCCTCTCTTTTTAATAAAACTCCGCTTTTGTCCTTTTGGCGTGCCTATCAACAAATTTTTTCCATTTAGAGACACGTGTCGAAAATATAGCGATTAATCAGAATTCGCCACGTATCGGTCAAATCTAAACGTCTTGAACATTCGACACGTGGGCATATGGATTTGGGCATCGAAACGGTGTTTGGTTTTTCCTCGGCTCTCTCTCTCTCTCTCTCTCTCTGTCTTTCCCGTAAACAACGTGGATAACGTTCTTTAACTTTGGACCCCGGTCAAAGAAAGAAGGCTTAAAAGTCAACGAGGAATCCGAGCGAGTAATCGGCGAGGAGAGTTGGGGAAACAGGGACCCACGTGAGGCAAGTTGCAAGGTCTTTTTTTAATATTAATTTTTTGAATTTAAAATTGCCAAGTTGGTGAAAGGACACGTGTCGAAGTGGGTGAGGTTGGGAAATACTTTAGAGCGTGTCAATCATCAACTTGTTGAATGCGACGGCTCGGCTGTTCCTTGCCAACTTGCTGACACTAAGCATGTCGTTCTGTCGGAAAACAATTAGATAAACGAATTTTGTTTTCTTTTTATTACTAATAACAAATTACTTCTATGCCTCTTTTCTTTTCTTTTCTTTTTTTTCTTTTCCTCTTTTTGTGATTCTTTGGGGTTTTCACTATTTTTGTAGCCTTATCATCAGAATCATTTTTCTTCTTTTATGAGACAGGAAAATCGTGAGAAATATTTTTTTTCCGATATGATACTTTAAAAAAGTTGGTTTAAATTACCTTTTAAACTTTTGTATATAAATGTAAGGTAGAATTTGTTGATATCGACAAAAATAAAAAATAAAAAAACTTTAGTTTTACATATATCTCAATAAAAATATGGACATGATAGATATTTTTCATATTTTTAATAGATAAATATTTTTTATTTATTAATGAGTTTTTTTAAACATTTATGAATGAGTTAAAATTCTTATTATATTTTATTAATTATATTTTGTTACCTTTTTTCTATGTTTTGTCCATTTTTCTTATAATATAATAGATTTGTTGATCTCTCTTCGTATGTTGGACTTGTGAATTTGTGAAAATATATATATGAAAATATCCATGTGTCTGATTGATAATTAGTATCTTCGATAAAAGTAATTTTGAGAAAATTTTGACTTTTTATTTTATTTTACATAAGCATTAGGATTAGATTTATTTAAAAACTACTTTTCTAGAGATATTTTATAAGTAGCTTTAGATACGGGATTTTAGTATAGAGTCGTGCACTTTTTGTCAACCATTTTTAAGTTTATCTTTAAAGTGAAGATGAGTTTTTTTATAAAAAAAAAAAAAAAAAAAAAAAAAAAAAAAAAAATATGTGGAGTGATGAAATCAAATCTTTGACATCAAATTTGATAATACAAGTATTATAACAGTTTGGCTTATTTTAGCTAAATGAAGGTGAGTTATTTGAATATTCGATGTTCAAACAAATTTTATTTAAAAAAGAAAAGAAAATTAGTTTGAAACTAATTAACAAAACATGGCACTTTTTTCTTTATCCTTATTAAGGTGTGTCTCTTGGAAATTTTTTTCTCTTAAATATTTGAATGATTAATATATGTGTATGTGTTTGGACTGTATCTATAAGATATGCATTCCACCCTATTTTGCATTTTTGTATTTTTAAGAAAAAATCATTTTTGTTTGTTTTGTTTGTTTGATATATATATATATATATATATATATTTTGGTAGTCTTAAAATTCCAATTAGTTCAGCAAAATTTTTCTAACCTCTCTAAATGAACAAATATGTAATATTGACGACTTTATAAAATGATATATCTCTTTTTTAGGTTATATGAATTAAAAATTCATACGAAAAATAAACCTTCAGCTTGTATTAGTGAATCAATTTGAACACTTTATTAGTGATTTGTAGCTATTTTTCACTCAATCTAATTAAAAATTAGTTCAAAACTAAATAAATATAATTATAAGAAAATTATTTTTTTAGTTATTGAGTTGTTAAGAATAAGAATTCCCATAAATCTAAATCCCTAACAAATTTAGAAGCGATGGGGACAAAAAAAAACTAAATTTTGCTAAAGTTGTTCTTTTTTAGAGACCTTACTAAAGTAGAGAAAAAATATAACGTAATCATTTTTCAATAAGTAAAAAAGATAGAGGAAGACTAATAAATAACAAATTGCTACAACTTGACATGTTTAGAGGTAAAAATTAAATTTTCATACGAATTTTTAATTTATTAAAAAAAGTTAAATGATTGTTTGTTTAAATATTTTTAATACAATTTTGTTTACACTATTGTTTAAAACATTGGTCGAGGGAGCTTCCAAACTAAATGTGGATGTTTCCAATGCTTCGTTGGCTGGTCGGTGTTGGGAGTTGTCATATGTGACGATTGGGGTCAACTGGAGTTTTTTTAGACGAGATTCGTGAGTGGATGAGTCGAGTTATGTTTTGAGTGTTAATTATGTTTCTAGATCTTGTAATGGGGCAACCCATTATATCGCACGATGAGCTTTTTCCAATGTGGAGGGAGGCCGGTAGTTTGTTGATGTGCCGCCTTGGCGAAGATTGATTATTGAGCTCAATGCTTTTATGTGTAATCCAAATGGGGTCTTCTATTTTAATGGAAGTATGAATTTATTTTTTAAAAAAAAAAGTTTAAAACATTGGTTATATGTTTATAATATATGTTAGTTCATAAAGTTAGCATTTATATTAAAAATACAATTTTGTTAAATCTTTCAAAACATCTCTAACATTATTAATGTTGAATATAATTTTCTTATCTACCATTGTTTATTTAAAACGGCGGCTTAAAAACTTCCTTTTGCGTAGTAAAGATGACACATGAGCCTGAAAAAAAAAGAAGGAAAAAATGTCATATAAAGAGGTTGTCGATAGTAAATATAATTTCATTCAAATAGGTTAAAAAGATTTAGCTAACTAATTAGAATTTTAAGATTACCAAAACCAAAAAGAATAAAAATCTATAAACTTTAGAATATATATATATATATATAAGTGGATACCTTCCAAAAAATTCAATAATAATAGTTTTTTTTTAAGAAAAAAGAAAACCCTTATTGTGCATAAAGACAAAATGGTGCCCTGTTTTCATAAGGGAGATGAGGTGCCCCTCATTTATTAACCAACAAAATAATAATAATAATTGTAACAAATTTTAATTGGTTAACTAGTCGGTGCATAAAGAAAAATAAATACAGTACATTTATTACCCAAAATTTTTATTTTCATAATTAATTTAACCAACCTCTTTTTTACCTTTCTTTTTATAGTTTTTTACCATTTTTTTAACTCTAACATCTAGTTAAATCACCCTTACTTTAAGGTAAATTTTGATTTCGTATGTAGGGTATTCCTCCTAAATTTTCAAATTGATTTAGTTTATCACAACTATTTAAGATAATAACACAAACCAAATTGTGTTTTTTTTAATTAATACAATTTGTTATTATTATTGGCTGACAAATTGTTTATAGGTTGATGGAAAATATATGACCACTGTAGAAAATTGGAATAGTATTTAAATTTGAACACCATTAATCAATTACAGTGAATCACATGAAAAGATATATAAAATGAAGTATATGTTAACAAAAGTATAGTTTATAAGATTAATTATCATGATGACAGTATGATCATAAAATAAAAAGGTGATTTAGACATATTCTTACTGAAGATTTCGTTGAACATTTTATATTATATTTTATAAGGAAAAATAATAAATTAATGAGAGAAAATCTAGAATTCAAAGGGATAATGTTGCAAACAAGAGGATGAAATGAAGATATAATTATTCGCATTTTATAGTGCATGTAAAACTAGCTGTCCAACCACTAATCATTTTTAATTATTGTGGATTATCAACTCTTTAATTCGTTTTATGGATTCTAATTAAAAAACAATATTATGATAGAAAAATGTCTTTGATATGACAATTGAATTGTTTTGATATTATTCATCTTTTTTATTAGTAAACTTTTCAATGATAATTAAAGTGTAAATTTTTATAAAGTAGTTTAAAATTTATTTTATTAGTTTGTGTAGTTTATACATATAATTTTTCTTACCATTGTGTTGTGATTTTTTTTTTAACAACAAATTAACTTTACAATGATTTTATAAAATGTGAGTTTAGATTTTGTAAATCAGATGAACGTTGTTGTGCCGTGGATAATTCCATTGCCTTGAAAGCAAGAACGGCGCGACCTTGGTGCTATATCGCAATCAACCGGTTGCTCCCCAAGTTTCACACAGCACCCGAACGCTGGCGTGCACTCGCCGAAGATCGGATTGGAAGCAAGGAAAACGAGCTCAGAAACCGGAGATGAGAAAATCAGAGAGAGAGTTGATGACGGCTAGGGTTTTTTCGTATCCTCCAAAAAGTACACAACCCTAAACTTAACGGTTTTTGTTGGATCTCAAATTAATTGAAAAAACAACGTTATAGAAAAATTAAACCGAAATATATTTAGTAAAATTAGAATTGAATAGGTAGTAAAAATTAGTTTCTTTTCCGCGCAAGCGCGATTACTCGAACCCGCCTGCCCGTCCGACTGGACGGCGACGCGCGTGTGGTGAAAGGGTTATACTTCCACCACTACCACATTTTGGAAGCTCCCTTGCAAGTACTTGTATATATACCCACTTGCCACTCCTTAATCTTCCAATGTGGGATAACTTCTACCTCTTTTCCGAATGACTAGGATAGCAAGAAGTATGAAACAACAAAACGATTTGAAAACCAGTTTCTGAGCTACGAAAGAAGAACAAACTTAAACATCAATATCTTACGATTTGAATTGATGCATAGTGAAGTAGGGCAACAACCTTATTAGTGAGAGTGAGTTTTACCTCTTGAACTTTCACCTTTTATGGTTGAGACCCCCACAACACGTTCTACTTCTTGAATTTTCCTTGATTCCGCAATACAAAGTGTGCTATATAAGGCCCTGGACATAAACCTCGGGTCAACGTGAAAGCTCTAGAAAGGGACCCTTAAACTCTTTCATAGGAGGCGGTCACACCTCCACATTCACGATTATTGCTTCATCAAGTCTATCGCAACAGACCACTCAAAACTGAGCTATGAAGACTTCTCATTCAGTCCACACCTGGACCAACTTCATCAAGTCTGTCAAAAGACAAACCACTCATAACTGAGCTATGAAGATTTTTCAACTTTCCATCAGGTCCATATTAGAACCACCCAAAGAAAGGGCTATGGATCTTTAAGGTTTTAATTATCTCCATCAAGTCCACGTAGAACCACCCAAAGTAAGGGTTATGGAGTTTTTATGGGTTTAAGTCCCATACATAACGAAGATTCCTGAATTATTCTCCTTGTTAGGCCCTTGGTTAGAGGATCTGTCAAGTTCCTCTCTGACCTCACAAACTCCAAAGAGATAATTTCTCCTTTCAACAACTGTTTCATAGCTCCATGTCTGAGACGTATGTGTCTCCTTTTGCCATTATATACACTATTTTTGGCAATTCCTATGGCAGCCTGTGAGTCATAGTGTAAAGAGACAGGTACTGATGCCCCCCACAATGGTACATCTCTCAATAGGCTTATAAGCCATTCTGCCTCTTGTCCTGCCAATTCTAGAGCAATAAATTCTGACTCCATGGTGGACCTAGTTATACAAGTTTGTTTTGTAGACTTCCATGATTCCTCCTAGTAAGAACACATAACCACTAGTAGAGCTTACTTCGTCGTTGTTCGTTACCCAATTTGCGTCACAATACCCTTCTAATACAACGGAAAATTTATTAAAATGCAAACAGTAGTCTATTGTACCCTTAAGGTACCTTAACAAACGACGAAGTGCAATCCAGTGATCTTTATCGGGGTTATGTGTATATCTACTCAATCTACTCACAGCATATGCAATGTCGGGTCTAGTGTTTAGAAACATAACACTTCCTATAATCTTTGCATATTCAGATTGAGAAACACTATCTCCTTTGTTTTTCTTAAGGCTCATACTAGCATCATAAGGTGTTCTTACAGGAACATCATCAAAACGTCAAATCTCTTTAACATTTTTTCTATGTAGTGTGATTGGCACAAAGAGAACCCATTCTCAGTTCTTCTTATTTTAACACCAAGTATTACGTCAACTTCTCCTAAATCTTTCATTTCAAAATGTGACGATAAAAGTAACTTGGTTTTATTGATTACATCTATGTTTGTTCCAAAGATAAGCATATCATCAACATACAAACATATAATCACACATTCTGCTCCAAACAATTTTGAGTAAACACAGGTATCAGAGGAATTTACCTTAAAATCGTTGTTTACTAATGTATTGTTAAACTTTTCATACCATTGTTTTGGAGCTTGTTTAAGACCATAAAGAGATTTTTTAAGCTTACATACTTTATTTTCTTGACTGGCAATTGTAAAGCCTTCGGGTTGTGTCATATATATTTCCTCTTCTAGATCACCGTTAAGAAAGACTATTTTTACATCCATTTGGTGAATCAATAGTCCGTGAATGGATGCTAGTGCAATCAAAACTCTAATTGTAACTATTTTGGTCACAGGGGAATACGTGTCAAAATAATCAATACCTTGTTTTTGTGTATATCCTACTACCACTAGCCTAGCCTTGTACCTTTCAATTGAACCATCAGGTCTTGTTTTCTTTTTGAAAATCCATTTACATCTGATAGGCTTACTTCCTTTGGGAAGATCTACTAGGTCCCAAGTTTGATTCATCGTTAGAGAATCTAGTTCACTCTTTATAGCTTCCTTCCAAAGGCTAGAGTCTACTGAGCTTAGGGCCTTTAGGTAAGTTTTAGGATTTTCATCAATTAGATACATGCATGCAAATTGACAATCTATATCATCTGACCTTTCAACTAGAAATGTAGTCAGAAAATCAGGGCCATAAGTTTTCTCAGTCCTTTGTCTTTTACTTCTTCTAGGTTCAATTTCATGCATAGTATCACCAGTTTTAGTTTCAAGCATGTCATTAAAAGATTTATTATTATTATCTTCACTTTTATGCATATGATCAACTGATGAAGGTAAACAGGTAGAAGCATTATCACAATTAGATATTCTAACTACTTCATTATTTGACTTTATCATGGGAAATATATGCTCAAAAAATTCTGCATCTCTATATTTACATATAGATCTATCATTCAAACACATAAATCTATATGCAACACTATTTTGAGCATAACCAATAAAAACACAGTCAAAGGTTTTAGATCCTACCGTAGGTTTCTTGAAAGTAGGATACGCTACCTTAGCCAAACACCCCCACACTCTCAAGTAGTTGGGATTAGGTGCATATCCTTTCCATAGTTCGTACGGCGTTTTATCTAGCTTTTTATGAGGAACCCTGTTAAGAATGAAATAGGCAGAAAGCGCAGCTTCTCCCCACAAATTGTCAGACAGTCCAGAACTTAAAAGCATGACATTCAACATTTCTTTAATTGTTCTATTTTTTCGTTCAGCTATGCCATTTTGTTGTGGTGAATAAGGTGTAGTGAATTCATGAATAATGCCATTTAATTCACAAAATTCTTTAAGAGATTTATCACTATATTCACCACCTCTATCTGACCTTAACCTTTTTATTCTTTTGCCTAATTGATTTTCTACTTCTGCTTTGTATTTCATAAACATACTGACAGCTTCATCTTTTGTTTTTAAAAGATAAATTTTAGTATATCTAGAAAAATCTTCAACAAAAGATATGTAATAATTTTTTCCCCCTCTGCTTGCAGTATTTTTGAAATCAGCTAAATCAGAATGAATTAATTCAAGTAATTCTGTGCTCCTAGTAGTCACAGGTTTAAAAGGTTTTTTTAGTGAACTTTGCTTCTACACAGATAGAGCATTTTCCATTTTCATGTGATTCAGATGCATTGATAAGGTTTAATGCTTTAAGTTTTTTAATCGATGCAATATTCACATGACCTAGTCTACCATGCCACAAATCAAACGATTCAGCAATATAAGCAGAACTAGAAGCATTTTCATTCATTTTAGAACAGACATTAATAATGTTTAAAACCATCAGCTAAGCACCCCTTACCAACAAAGTCACCATTTTTTGTTAGAACAACCTTGTCGGCCTCTAATACAATTTTAAGCCCAGCCCGGTTCAACAAACTCCCAAACACCAAATTCCTACATAAAGAAGGTACATACAAAACATCACTCAGAGATAAAGTTTTTCCAGAGGTTAGTTTTAAGAGAACCTTCCCTTTTCCAAGTACCCCTGCTGTTGCAGGGTTACCCATGAATACGCACTCGCTGTCTGCTGAGTCTTGGAATTCATGAAATAACTCACGGTTTGAGCAAAAATGTCTGAGATGCTCCTGTGTCAAGAATCCAATCAGATTTGTTTTCCACCAGGTTTGCCTCCACAACTATAGCATCAATTATGCCATTCTACTCCGTAAGATGGGCTTGTGGATTAGGTTGTTGATTCGGCCTCCCTTTCTTTTGATTGCATTGGTAAGCTTTGTGTCATTGTTTTCCACAAACATAGCAAATAATCTTTTTCTTCTCGATCTTGCCATAAGATGTTTTGTGATGTTCCTTCTTCTGAACAGACTTATTTTTGGCAAAGTGCTTAGTATTATTTTTGAACCTGTTAACACCAGAAGACTCAACCAAATTAGCATTAACTGAATTTAAATGTTCAGAAATTAGCTTATCTTTCTGTCGGTTCGCTTCTTCCGTGCGCATGTGAGTGATCAATTCCTGCAGTGTTAGATCTTTTTTCTTGTGTTTCAAGTGATTCCGGTAGTCACTCCAGGATGGTGGAAATTTCTCGAGCAGCACGTTTGCTTGGAGGACTTCACACATTTTCATGCCTTCAGACAACACATTCGCCACCAGATTTTCGTATTCATGTACTTGATCCACAATTGGTTTGTCGTCCGTCATCTGGAATTTCAACCATTTTCCAACGACATACTTCTTATAACCAACATCGTCCCCTCCATACCGAGAGTCTAGAGTGTCCCATATCACCTTTGTTGACTTCTGTATCATGAACAAGTTAAACAGGGAGTCCGTCATATGATTCAGCAAGTGGCCACAGACTGTCTTGTTGTCTTTCTCATATTTTTCTGAATCTACAGCAAGTTCGGATTTGGACTGACTGGATTCTGTCGGATCTGAGACTTTGGAGCTGTCCGGATCTGTGATTTTGGGGCTGTCCGAGTCAATCACCACAGTGCTCTTACCTTTATCAGATCTGACGGTGGTGAGGATGTAATCAACTTCCAATTGCTCGAAGAAGATGAGAAGCTTCTGTGACCAGCAGCGATAATTGGATCCATCCAGAGGTTCCAATTTTGACAGATCTGGAAGGACCTTACCGTTCTTGATCGACATCTGGAATGTAGGATAAAATTTCTTGTTTTCAACTTGTAAATCAGATGAACGTTGTTGTGCCGTGGATAATTCCACTGCCTTGAAAGTAAGAACGGCGCGACCTCGGTGCTATATCGCAATCAACCGGTTGCTTCTCAAGGTTCACACAGCACCCGAACGCTGGCGTGCACTCGCCGGAGATCGGATTAGAAGCAAGAAAAACGAGCTCAAAAACCGGAGATGAGAAAATCAGAGAGAGAGTTGATGACGGCTAGGGTTTTTTCGTATCCTCCAAAAAGCACACAACCCTAAACTTTAAGAGAAATAAAAATAAAACGGTTTTTTGTTAGATCTCAAATTAATTGAAAAAAAAAACGTTATAGAAAAATTAAACCGAAATATATTTAGTAAAATTAGAATTGAATAGGTAGTAAAAATTAGTTTTTTTTTTTCGTGCAAGCACAGTTACCCAAACCCGCCCTCCCATCCGGAGGGGAGCGACGACGGCGCGCACATGGTGAAAAGGTTATACTTCCACCACTATCACATTTTGGAAGCTCCATTGCAAGTACTTGTATATATACCCACTTGCCACTTCTTAATCTTCCAATATGGGATAACTTCTACCTCTTTTATCGTTCCTTTAGTGTTTGACACCATGATAAAAGAATTTGAAATAAACAGGAAAATTATGGAAAGTTTGTGGAAGTTTGAGAATTTTTTCTTATAATTATGTGTGTATATACATGTATATATGAAGTAAGACCAATCTCAATTATTCGTGCATTATAAATAATAAAAAATATATTTTTGATTTTTAGGTTATGGATTTAATTTTTATTTAGTTTACAAATTTTAAAATGTTAAATAAGTTGTAATATAAAATTTTATGTTTAAAACAAATATATAAATAGGGATAATGATAAAAATAATTTTAAAACTATGTATTTTAGAAAAGATTAAGAGAAAATATAATATAAATATAAAAAGTTAGTTAGAAAAGTTAATTGAATGTGAGATTTTAAATTTCAAAACAACATTTAAAGATAGAAGATCTACGAAATTTGAAAATTCAAAACAAATTTTGAAGATAAAAGATAGTTGAGATACTCATTTGGATTATTTTTAAATTAAATCACGAAATTTATGACAAATTAATCACATGTTAAGGAGCACTCAATTTAAGCTAAAATTATGAACGGATATCAATAGAATTCAGATTAGATATTTGATAAAACAATTACAATCTAATTAAAAAGTTGATGGATTAATTACTGTGTAATTAAAAAGGCTGATGATGACATTTTAGGATTAACATAAGAGTGGCTCGCGTGTTACACACGGAATTTGCCATATTTCAAAACAATTTCGTGTTTTGCTATTTTTCCAAATGAAGGTGTAATTAGTGCTATATCACTGAATATTCTTTATAAATAAGGAAAAATATCTTTTTGGTTTTTAGGTTTTGAGTCTAGTTTTTATTTAGTTTCCAAGTTTTAAAATGTTAAATAAGTTGGTTCCTGAGTTTCAAGATGTATTTACACTTTGAGCTTTAATTTTTTACAAAATACTTCCTTTCAGTATTTTTGTGTTAGTGTGCATCAATCAGTTTAAAATAGTTATGAAGTTAAATTTTAAAATTAATTTTAGTATTGGTGAAAAAATAGAGAAACTTAATCAATTATAATTATTTTAGTTGTTTTAAATTAATTATGAGACATTACCACTATAAAATGAAAATGAGTATTCAATAAAAAAATTGAAGTTAAAAATGGTAAATTTTGAAATACAGGGTTTAAATAGAAAAAAATTCAAATTTCAAAGATAAAATTATAACATTCTAAAATATATGAACTAAATTAAAAACAAACTCAAAAATTAAGTACCAGTTTGACGGAAAAAAAAAATAATATAACGTTGACCTGACCGATAAGTATAATATATTATATATGAAGAGAAAAGGGAAGAAAAAATAAATAAACTAAAACAGCTCCCGGCGAGGATCGAACTCGCGACCTTTCGCTTACGAAGCGAACGCACTACCACTATGCTACGGAAGCACTTGTGTTAAAAATAGAAAATATATCATAATAAATAGTTTCTATGTTTCTCGACTAAAGAAAGAGAAAATTTTACATTAAAATATCTAGAGGTTAATAGTTTTTTTTTCCGACCATTTATTTAGAGCTGACTGCTTGAATGTATTTAAAGGTTGGGTAACATTTTAGTTTTAATGTAATGTGTTGGGGCTCAGATCTCATTTACTTTAAGTTGTTTGGTGGCCTTGATCTTTGCTTGCTTTCTTGTGGTCTAGCTTTGATATTATCCGAGAGCTAACGTATATAAGAGATCATTACATCAATGTGGTGTCGAGCCTACTACACTCCAATATCTAAGTTAGTACATGGAGTGAATAATATGGCTAAGTACTAAAAGATTCAATGTTGGCTCTCTCTCTCTCTTTTTGTTGAATACAAATGGTGGTTGACTCTCTTCTTTTGATTGTACTTACCCTCTCCATGGGGTAGTTGAATGAGGCTATTTAGAGGCCTATTCTCTGACACATGCCCACGATTGCATGTGATGGTATGTGATGGTAAGTGGCGTTAGGGATGTTTATGGTACTCAAAGTTGCAAGGTTGCTAGTCTTATCTAAACTCGTTTATTTTTTTATTGGTATATATTTACCGGCTTGGTTGGTTTGTCCATACCTCGAGGCATTGATATTTCCCTTTTGAGACGCACACTATCCTATGCTCTTTTCCCCATACTCTTTAGGTTTTGCCATGGACAATTCTCGACATACTACAATGCTTATTAGTTTAAATCTCATTTGATTATTAGTAGATATTCATTTGCAAACCTTTAAACTTATCCTATTTTAATTCACAACATTGTGAAAATTTTTCATCAAAATCTTGGTCTCGGAATTCTATAGCCCAATTTCGATAAGAATTTTTTTGAAATTTTCTACTTCTTTTTCTCCCATTTCGACGAAATTTTGATAAATCTCTAAATTTCAAGAAAATCTTGATTTTTTAAAAAATTAGCTATGTTAGCTCAATTGAAGTTTTTCAGTTTTAGGATCTTGATTACACACAATGTATAGTTTCACATGTCAATGTAATCTTCAATTAAGGATGAAGTTAATTCAATGTTCTAATTTTTCTAATTTACATTTTTTCTCAAATTTCAGCTTTATTTTCAATTCAAAACTTCAATTTCAATTTGAAAAAATCACAAAAAATCTTTATTTATTTTTAATAATTTGGACAATTAATTATGGACTCAATTCTCATTCCCGCTATAAATCTTATTCAACCCTTTTATCAAGAAAAAGAAGAGGAACTTCAGTAGCTTGTGAAAAATGAAAAAGGAAAAAGAAAAAGGAGCTCCCGGCGAGGATCGAACTCGCAACCTTTCGCTTACGAAGCGAACGCACTACCACTATGCTACGGAAGCCGTTGATGATAATTTTAAGCAAAATATATAAAAACTAGTTAATGCAAAGTCTGTACAGCCACCGCAGTTCTATTTTCTCAGACCTGCAACAGACGCTGTCTCTCGCTGTGCGGGGGCGGCGGCTATGTGTGGAATCGCTTTGATCGTTTCTGGCATTCGCCTTGATTTATCATCTCTACATGTAGACGCCAGATTCCCGTCTCCTCATCCAGTTCACGAGCAAGTGAGTATTCTTCGGCTCGCCATTTTCTACTCATTCGGTTATAATTTTGGATATATTGTTGTGGCGCGAATTCGAATTGGCCGCATAACATTTTCTTTTTGGTTCTGGATTGATTTTAGTTTCGTTTTCTTGCTCCAGCTTGAGTTTTCGATAGATGATCTTAAAGCGGCATTACGGAGAAGAGGGCCCGATAGCTTAGGCGGAGCGAAGGTTTTTATTTCTTCAAAATCTTCTAATCCCGGTGATGAGCAGCAGTTTGAGTGTTTCATTGAGAGGGATGATGATGGCGTTGTATTCCAGAATCAAAATGATCAATACGAGATGGAAAATAGCCGCTTCTGTTCTGAAAATGGATGTATTCTCCAATCAGAGAACAGTTGCAGTAGTCCCATCTCTGGTGCGGAGTTTTATTTATTAGGGGCTACGTTACAGCTTAGAGGGCTTAGCCCTATTGTTCAGCCATTGATGGATGCTTCCCGCAATATTCTTGTTTACAATGGTAAACTATATGCAGCAATTTGCATACTCAAGTTTGACATTTGGCTTTTATTCTTCTATTTCATTTGGGCATAATATTGATCACTATTGAGTAATGACGCCACCTGAATATGCTGCTGCTTCTAGACTGAAATTTTTTCTTCTGGGTTCATGAAGTGTTCTTATATCTTGTATAGATTCAAACTATTATAGCAGGAACTGTATTAAATTTATTTCACATCATTTTCATTTTCCAAAGGTGAAATATTTGGAGGAATACACGTTGAGTGTCATGAAAACGATGCTGAAACTCTTATGCTAGCTCTTGGGAATTGTTGCGCATGTAATTTTAGTTTAGATACGAACACATGTGAAGGTGAATGTAAGAGAGAAAGAACTACTGTAGATATTCTTTCAAAGATTCAAGGGCCATGGTCATTCATCTACTGGCAGGTAACTCTTAGCGGTAAGTTTCTATGTTAGGTTTATTGGCCTTTGCACACTGTTTAACCTTGTGCTTTCTTGTTATTAACTTGTAACTAAATTTATCATGTTTAGGATAGTGCAAAAACTTTGTGGTTTGGTCGGGATGCCTTTGGTAGGCGAAGTCTTCTTGTTCACTGGCCAACAGTGGAGGATTCTCGGTTTCTGTTGTCGTCTGTATCACCAGCTTCTTCTATGTTTCACGACTCAGGTATACAGCGCTTGTTAACACTCACACATCTTCTGTTAGTGTTTTATAGTCAGTTATTGTATATTAACAATGCCTTTTTGTGCTTATGATATTACACTGATTGCAGGGCTTGAAGATGATAATGGTACTTGTGAAGTGAGCTTCTGGGAAGAACTACCATGTGGGATTTACAGCATCTCTTTTGATGCTTGGAGAACTGACGGTGGCCTGGTTGGTGAAGTCAAAAGACATGAATGGACCAATGAGTCACTCAAAGAGCTTGTTGAGTGGAAAAGAACTCATATTGTACCTGAACCTGAAGACATCTCCACTCCATATCACAAGGATCTTTTGGCACAACATGAAAGCCACTCCGCATGTTTACGTAACTTGCAATCAGTATCTGGTATCCATCATTCCTCTCCATTGTGGTGCTATAGCTTAAAAACCAAAGTTCCAATTTTTATAGTAGTTTGCGTGCTGACACTTCCACCTTGTCAATGAAAAATGAAAAATGTGTCTGGTTTTGATGAAGAATTTGATTTCGTGACGATCTTTGATTTTTCTTCCGTTGAATGAATAGGGAGTATCCAAGCTCCTGTCTCAACTCCTGCAGAGATTCTGCTGGATGCTCTAAGGAAGTCTCTAATCCGGCGGACTTCACTTTATACAATTTTCCAGGTTCAAAATTTTATTCTGTTTGTGTGGCTCATCTATTGGTTTATATTAAGTTAGCAGTTCTGATCATGTGCTTTGAACGATTTTGTTTTACCGTGAAATCCTCTCTCTTGGTTAGTGTAAATTTTTGCATGTTCCACAAACATTGTTTTGCAACTTCTTCTTTTCCTTTCTTTTGCACTTGAAATTTTAAATATTTTTATTAAAGGCTTCGGTAATAGTATTATTTGATTTACCATTGGAATTGTTTTCCTTTTCTCTTATATTTAGTTGTGGAATCATCACATGTTAAGAGGCTATGCACGTATTTCATAGTTCAGACCAAGTTCTTTTCTAATAGAGTTTATAATATTAATTGGACCGTCTTTATGGTGGCAAAGACACACTTTTCTCTGGAAAAATTCTGAAATAAATAAATTTATTGTGAATGCGTAGGGTACAACATCTGCTTCCAAAAAAGCAGAACTTAGTCCAGTGGCGATTCTTTTTTCTGGTGGATTGGATTCTATGATACTAGCAGCATTACTGGATGAATGTCTAGATACCTGTTGTAAGTGTTTGTTAATTCACATGAAAATCTATTCTCAACCTCTAGCCTTTCAGGATTGATATTAAACACAACAATGATGTCAGTCATATTCTATAATTAAACTTGATGAGTGGGGCTGAAATATTCAATCAACTGATGTTACTTTAATTTCCTAGTCCCAGTGATTAATTGGTCTCCATCTTCTGTACAGATGAGATAGATCTTCTTAATGTCAGCTTTGATGGTTGTTCTGCACCTGATCGAATCTCTGCTAAGGCTGGAGTTAAGGAACTGAGTAGAATTGCCCCTCTAAGAAGGCATTATATTATTGACCTCTATCTTGAGTCTTGCATTGACCTTTTTGGTGGTTAATTCTTTTATTGACGAACATGTGGATTTTCATTTTGGTTTTTTTTTTAGCATAGAGTGCGAAATATGACGTGGGAAATAGAAATGAAAGTAGAATACATTATGCTTGACAGTTGTAATGTAGCTAATTTGAGTTGGGTGATAACATGAAGTAATAAAACGAAAATAAAATGCATGATATTCTTTTCAGAATAGGTCTGTAATATCATCTTTTGGAGAAGATAGTAGGAAACAAGATAATTATTTCATTGTCATATTTTTCGGGTAACTGTGCTTGCAATATCTCCTTAGAAGTATCTTGGAACCAAAATTCCAGTTAAAATAATTTGAAAACCAAATGGGTCTAAGCATAAATGATATTTTCTCTGTAGTTAGTGATTCTTTAGAGAAAGGCTGGCGGCTTCTTTCAGTTGAAATAATCTATTATTTACTGTAGGATAAAAGTTGTATATATTTTAAAGTTTCGTGTCCCTTTTATTTGTCTCGTGCTTGAAACTATAATCCTGCTGGTGATAGCATTTTTTTTCTTCTCTCACGTGGAATGTTTTATTTTATTTTTTACATTATAACTTTGTTTAAATTTTTAGGTGGAAGCTGGTTGAGATTGATGCTGATTTGTCAAATTTGACTACTGAAACCAAGCACGTCATGTCACTAATAAATCCTGCAAATACGTACATGGTACCCTTCTTTTGTTGAAGATAATGTAGTTAGTGTTTACTGACTAGGTATGGGATCGATCTGTTTTGTTTACTGACTTGGTATTTTCTTAGCATTCTAATAGACTTGCCTTGATGCAAGCTCTTATATTGCATAGAATCAACAACTCATTCCTATGCTCAAAGTAAAATGAGCTTATGGCCAAACCTGTCACATTCACCATTGTACAACTTGACTGATATGTACTATAACAAACAGACGGCATTATGAACTTGTGACCTCTTTGGTTGGTAGACATAGCGGCCTGTAGGATTACATTGATTGTTCTATTCTGTGTCAACTTTTATTAATTGCAGGACCTGAATATTGGAATAGCTTTGTGGCTGGCCTCCGGTGGAAATGGTTGGATTTATGAATCAATTGACAAGGATGAGAAGTTTCATCAACGTGTAAAATACAAGTCAGAGGCCAAGATTCTCCTTGTTGGGTCTGGTGCCGATGAGCAATGTGCTGGCTATGGCAGGCATCGAACAAAATATAGACAAGGGGGGTAAGATTGTAAGAGTGAACTCTTCTCATTTCAGACATAATCTTTTCTTTTTCTAGGATTAGGAGGGTTTTTTTTTTTTTTAATAAAAAAAACTTTCATCGAGTAAAAATGAAGGATGATCCACTGGATGTTCTTTGCAAAACTTGGCCTATTGGGGCATCAACTAGTTTGGTAATTAATTATTATTATTATAATCTAATAGTACACATCTGTACAAGTTTGGTAAAATGTGAGACCAAAAAA
This sequence comes from Lagenaria siceraria, assembly GCA_002890555.2. Classification (NCBI taxonomy): domain Eukaryota; kingdom Viridiplantae; phylum Streptophyta; class Magnoliopsida; order Cucurbitales; family Cucurbitaceae; genus Lagenaria; species Lagenaria siceraria. Next base: position 26,414,451 of record CM016484.1, read on the forward strand.
CCTCTTCTTAATTTTAGTGTCCTGCTATGTTTCCTTCAGCTGGCGTCTTTTAAATGAGGAAATGAAGTTGGATATCCAGAGAATCTGGAAGAGAAATCTAGGGAGAGATGACAGATGTATTGCAGATAATGGCAAGGAGGTATTTCCTGGAGTGATATACCAACGGTATTATATGCCTCATCTTTTTCTCATTTAATCAAGTTTTCACTTCTTTTCATAGGCTAGATTTCCCTTTCTGGATGAAGACGTTATACATACATTGCTAGCCTTTCCTTTATGGGAGGTTACCGACCTTGAGAAACCTGCTGGAACCGGTGATAAGAAGATACTTAGGGAGGTTAGTGCTACTTTTACCTCAATTAAATTTCTATCTTGTACGATATTTTTCAGATTAGCAAATATTATATTATACTGTTGAAAAGAGTTTATTGCTTAATCTGATAGCACAGTCTAGTCCTTAGCAGGTCATTTAAGAAAGTAACTGACGTTCTGTCACCCTTAGAATGAAAGTTTAGTTACACGATGCAGATTTACTTACATAGTGTGACCTATCTAGCGTTCCTCATTTTCTTTTTGAAGGTTGCGAAATTACTTGGTCTGCACGAAGCAGGAGCTCTACCTAAAAGAGCAATACAGGTATGCATCTTCCCTTTTAATCACACTACCAACTTCGTTCAATAGTTGTTAAATATTGTTAGTATGCCGGATATCTGCAAGCGAAAACCGTGTGACACAATTAGGATACTGAAAGGAGACTTGATATACTCGATCTTACATAATTTGACTTGAAGCCAAGGGGTGTTATATCATACAAGATAAATTCTACAGTGATGGATCCATCTAAGATATAGCATGCTTTTTCTTTAGATGCTTCCATAATCCTAATGCATATTTGATCTTCTAGTTTGGCTCAAGGATTGCAAGGGAATCAAACCGCAAGAACTTTGGAAGCAACCGGGCTGCTAATCAGGCCTCAGCAGGAAGTGTGAAGTTCAACAGACAATCTGTTCTTCAGTGATGCCCTATCTAGGCTCACCCTCTGGCTCAAGGCAGTAGAATACAAGCAGCTGAGTTTTGTCTGTGTAGGATAAGTTGAAGAGAACCCAATTTCCCTGTAGATCGGTTCGGATTGATTTTTAAGTTAATTTGCTACCTCTAATTTTGAAAATTTTGGCTTCAAACTTTGAAGTAACACCTCTTTAATACACAGTATCTTTGAGGTCATATCATTGGATCTATGCAAGCAGTGCTTGGATTTTGAGTAGAATTAACCCTTGATGTAGTCATTTGACTCAGTTAAATGTTTATTGTAGAAGATGAAACGGATATTTATTATGGAAGAAGGGATGAATCGATAGACATTGTTGTGGTTTATCAAGGTGATTTTATGTCATTTTGTCAAATCTTGTTAAAAAAAGTGGTTTAATTTTTTTTTTCACATATTTTTTTCAAGTGCGCATGTTAGCTATTTCACATCCAAATTTAACTCTCTAATTTAACAATATATCCATAAGACCATAACATTTTTTTTTTCTTTTTGAAGGGAACTCTTTTATTTAGCTAATATATATATGTGTGTGGGTGTGGAAATGAAAGAGGAGGCATTTTTAAAAAAGAAATTATAAACCTAGTTTGTTTTCAAAGTTACAAATTTAATCTCTAAATTATGAAAGTATTTAAAATTAATGGATTTAGCACAAATTGGAAGTTTCTATCTCGTTGGGTAACAATTTGGTATTTGATTTTTTATTTTTGAACATTAAGTTTATAAATATTATTAAATAATTGGTGCTTGGTAACAATTTTGCTTATAGTCCAATAAAGGTAGCCCTGACTTATCATCACTTCCTTTCTCCATTAGTTAAGAGTAAGTAAATTGAGTTAATTTGAGAAGGTAAAACCTCCCTTAGTCTTTCTCCATTAGTTAAGGAGTAAGTAAATTGAGTTAATTTGGGAAGGTAAATTGAGAAGGTAATTAGTTTAACTTTAGACCTTATTTGATAAAATATTTGATTTTTTCTTTTAGAAGATTTGGAGTTTACGAAAGAAAATAAAAAGTTTTGACTTCGTTAATCAAACGACTCAAACCTAGATTTTATTTCTCCTTTGATTATTATTATTTTGAAAAAACTAAGTTTAAATTTAAGAGAATTTTTAAAAATAGAAAAATAAGGAAAATTATTCACACGAAATAACAAAATTTTTAAATAGTAGTCATAGAAATTATTGTACATTTTTTCTATCCAGAAAATTTCCATTAAATTTAAAGTTTAGATTAAACAAAAAAAAATCACTTATAGCTCCTTCGCCCGCAACAGACCCTCCCCCTTCAACATCTCTCTCTTTCGCGGCTGTCCACACCATCCGCCGCCGCCCACCGTTGCCGCCAGTAAGCTCCTCTCATCTGTTTCTCTCTCCGTTTTTCACTCTGTATCTTTCTTTCTCTCTATGTTGCAGCGGAATGCGGGAGAAAAAAGAGGAATAAAAGTTAAAGAGGTTAGAAAGAAGTTCATGAGTCTATTTACACTTACATTTTGAAAGTTCTAAGACGACCAAAACCTCATTTGGTTTAATAAAGAAGAAGGCCCTAAATCCTAGTCTTCCTTCTACCTCCCGTTCCCGCCCACACACCAGATACAGCACCGCCGACGGTGGGCACTTTGATCCCTCAAATCACCCGCCGGACGGAAGCTACTCTCTTAATACTAAACTTCTTTTGCTATCTATCGCCGTCTTTCCTGAACTTTGTAAAGCAGCCCAAAGCAGTACCACTTCACTCCTTCTTCCTTTCCTCAAGCAAAAATCTAAAGCTACTCTAACTCGTTTACCACCTGAACTTCATCTGATTTGTAAAAATGACATTTAGATTGGTGTGGTAGGTTATTACCCATTTCTAATCTACTTGCTTCCGTTTGAAAAACAGAAGGAATACATTGGCGGGAACCAGTGTAGGCCCGGTGTGAAGTAAAATTTCGTGTGGAACTAGAGGAACGGCAATGGAACGAATAGAATCCAGTTTCAACGTGTAGTTGGCTGTTTCCTCACTCTATTCTGGTTTTGAGAAGAATTTCACTTCTGAGTTCGATTACGGATTTAGAGGTTGATTCTTAGTGCTTCCACATGGAGGATCAGAGTTCTAGCAGTGGTAATAATAGCGATAACCAGTGGAGAGCTGAGGAAGCGATTGCTGGAAACTCCGAGGCCCTTAAAGCATTGAGAGAGCTGATCGTGTTCCCGCTACTATTCTCCCAGGAAGCTCAAAAAATCGGTCTAAGAGTAGGACAATTTCTTTCTCTTTCATCGTTTATATGTATAAATTTTCGAGTTGCTTATTGACTGTTATGTGACTCGACTTCTGGTTAGTTAAATGAATCGTGAATTTTTATCATGATGCTTAACAGTGGCCTCGAGGCTTGCTTTTATACGGTCCCCCTGGCACTGGCAAGGTACATTTTTCCTTGAAAATTTTGAATCCATTTTGGAAAACTTCCCCTGATGACTTGTTTTTGTGTTCAGCTCTTCCAAGCTCCTTGTCATATTGTATATAAATCTTTTGTTACTTTCTTTACTGAATTTTGATGGGAACTGAAAATGTTAGGTTTTTAATTGTATATCAGCTTATTTCAGTCTGTTAAAGCTCCCATAGCAACGAAATGAAGTTTTTCTTACTTTATTCTTGTACTTTGAAACCAACTATTATCACCCTATTTCCTCTCTAAGAGATGTTTAAACTGGAATGTAGGCCAAGCCAAATATTAGTTTTGGATGCTGTGTATATATAATTATAGTTATAGTAGTTGAAACTGAGGCAGTTCTTTTAAAATTAATTTATTATTATTATTATTGTTATTATTATGTAAACATCCCATCCATTTTGCTCTAAGTGTTCATTTTACATGCATAACTTTTAAGCTTGAGGAATAAACTTTTTTCATTGCCAGACAAGTTTAGTACGTGCAATTGTTCAGGAATGCGGTGCACATTTAACCACTATCAGGTTCTGCTGCAGTTTTCCTTTCTGAAGTTTTTGGATAGGGAAGCATCAAAGTACTCACATTGATGATAATTAAATAAAAAATTTTAATGATTAAATTTGTTAAATTCTGGCATTACTGTTTGCAGTATCTTTCCCCTAAACTTTTTGTGGTCACCGTGGTTTCATTTTCAATACATTATGCAGTCCCCATTCAGTTCACAGAGCACATGCTGGAGAAAGTGAAAAAGTTTTGCGCGAGGCCTTCTCCAAGGCATCATCTCATGCAATATCCGGAAAACCATCAGTTATCTTTATAGATGAAATTGATGCACTTTGTCCTCATCGGGATTCTAGGTAATGAAAACTGATTATGTTATTGTAACTCTGAAACAAAGTTATGCTGGCTAAATTATAAGAATACCCTTGAACTTTGCTATTTGTTTAAAAGATACCCATTCTTTCAAGAGTTGCAATATTACGTTTGACCGTTGGCTTTCACAAATATCCCAGAACTACCATTGGAGTAGAAATCTATTAGAATGTTGAATGAAAATTAGGACCTAAAAACAAAAATTAGGACATGAACACTGTTCCAGGTCACCGCCATACATTTTCCAAGTCCAAATTTCCATTCAAAATCCTAATGGGTTTCTACATATTTTTGAAAAGTCTAGAGTAATGTTGCCACTTTTAAAATAATAGGGGTATTTTTTTTTTTAAAATAAAGGGCAAATTCAAGATACTTTTTGTATTTTAGCCTAAAATCTGTAAGCAGGTTTGTTGTTGCTATCCTCTCTAGAAGAAAAGAGAGGTTATGGGAAAATGTAGGACCGTCGTACACAAATATAAGTCGATTGTAAGTGACAACGAAACCCGCTAAGCAAGTTGCTTGAAAGGGTTAATTTCTTAGGGGTATATCTTATCCTTTGAATTATGAAGCTCTTTTAGTTTTCTTTTACTATCATTATTTATGGGATAAGAAATGGAATTCCATGGAAAAGGAATGGGGGGTTGGAAGCATTCTCATTGGATTGAAGCCAGATTCACTAAACCCTCTCCAATTGGTAGATATATTGGAAACTGAGTATTTACATTAAAGAATTTGAAAGCAAATTGCTGGAAGAACCCAAAAGACTATGAACCAATGAATTCTTCCTGGTGTCCTTTGAGTGAGAATGTGTCTTCTCTTTCTCTACGATCTAACGGTGCTTCCACACCATCAAGAGCTTAGTCTTTCTTTCTTCTTTCTTCCCTCCTTTTAGTTTTTACTCTATAATGACTTTTCTAGTGTAACTTTTACCTAGTTTAAAGGATGCCGTAACTTCTCGACCATTATACTATACCACGGATTATCAATTTATTTTATCTTATCTTTTAGGGGAAAAAGGTTTCAATACGGCAGAATCTAAAAACCATTATTGATTACTATCTACACATTGAGTATGGGGAAGTCCTGTTGGTTACTTTTCTTCTGTTATGTTCAAATTCTCAGGAGAGAGCAAAATGTTCGTATAACCACTCAACTTTCTATACTGATGGACACCAATAAGCAATCAGCATCAGGTAGACCACAAGTTGTCGTAGTTGCTTCAACTAACAGGTAGTTTATCTTCTATTGTTTAACTAGAAAATTCTATAATTGTTGAAATATTGTCTTTAACTTCCTGCCTAGGATTTAATATCCTACGAGTTTCCTTGACACCTAAATGTTGTAGGGTCGGGTTGTCTCGTGAGATTAGTCGAGGTGCGTTTAACTTCAATTTTGTTGCCTATTATTATTACCTTTTAAATTTTAATTACTTGTACACGTATCCTTGGAGTTTGCAACAATTCGACATATAAGGTGCTATATATTCTCGGAAGTTTAGAATAGTTAATTCATTCGAGTGATTGTGTTAATTTTTCTGATCTTTGCACTGGTGAGAGAAAAAATTTGTATTATATTAGATTGCAATATGCTCAAAAAGTCCTGGGTGTTTTTTCTCTGTCTTGTACTCTAAAAAGCTGTCATGCACTCATGCTAATATGTTTAAGATTTCTCTCTTTCTCCCCCTCTTAACTCATGCTGTCTCATTACATTACATGGGTGAAATATTTTAACACCACTGTTGGTTTTTTAACTGATTGTTTAGCATAAAAATAATTGTAGCCTAACCGGCTAATCTTTCTTTGCTCTTTTTTCCTTTTACGTGCCAGTCTTTCTCTTGCTGTTTAAAATATTTGATATTGACTTATTGTTAAAGAGTGGATGCAATCGATCCTGCACTTAGAAGGTCAGGGCGTTTTGATGCTGAAATAGAAGTAACAGCACCAACTGAGGATGAACGATATCAAATTCTAAAGGTAAGTGATATCTTGGCTAGGCCCATCTTGCAAGGTTATTTATTCACTTAAACCTGTGAGATATCACCATTTTGGTCTAGTGTATTTTTTATGTTACTAGTATTAAATGAAACTATTATGCCTTGATGGAAAATATTATTACCGTTTGTAATGGCTTTTACATTTAACTGTGTCCAGCTGTACACAAGGAAGGTTCAATTGGATCCAGAAGTTGACTTAAGAGCCATAGCTGCATCTTGCAATGGGTTTGTAGGAGCTGACTTGGAGGCTCTGTGTCGTGAGGCTGCAATGGCTGCATTGCAGAGGTGCTCAGGTACAAATGAGAATGCTATTCTCTGTCTGACAACAGAAGACTGGAAGCATGCAAGATGTATCGTTGGCCCAAGTATGACTAGAGGCGTCACTGTGGAAGTTCCGAATGTGACTTGGGATGATATTGGAGGACTAAAAGAATTAAAAGTATGTATGTCACGATTTTTTCTGGCTGATTTTCATGGCACATTAATTTAAACTTTCTTTTTATTGTAAACAGAAAAAGCTACAACAGTCGGTTGAATGGCCTATCAAACATGCTGCTTCTTTCTCAAAGTTGGGTATATCACCTGCACGGGGGATTCTTTTGTACGGGCCTCCAGGTTGCTCAAAAACAACCCTCGCTAAAGCAGCTGCAAATGCTGCTCAAGCATCTTTTTTTTCACTTAGGTAATTTCCCTAGATTCTGCGAATGGGATTTTCATCAGAAAGCTCTTGATGTTGGGTGTGCGTTCTTTTATCGGCCTTCATGTTGGTTTACCTTTGTCAGTTTTTGGCCAGATAGACTCTATCAATATCTATGGAAAACTAAACCAACGATCTTTAATGGACAGAATTAATTTTTGACCAAATAGTCGGATACACCAACTTGAAATCCTTAGAGTTACAAGGACATGGGACCTCAGTGAAAAACATCAAATTCCAAAAGGATTTCCCATCAAAGGTGTCGTGTGTCGGTGAAGTTCCCGAGTCATTGCCTTGCTAATAGATATATTTTGACTTCAATCGACCCAATAATTTCCTCTAGTATTTTGTTCAAATAGGATGATGTAATTGTATCTCTGTGATTAATAAGACCTGGACTCTTTGAGATATAGCCACCTCGTGATTTTATTCTTTGATAAACAGGCAAACAGCTCTGGTGTTATGCTTATGTTTCTGAACTCAGATGTGAGAATAAAATGTCTCCCTCTTGCAGTTCGAACTGCAAGCAAAACATTAGATTTTATTTATTTATTTATTATTATTATTATTTTTTAAAATATTTAACTGCTCACTTTAAGATCTCTTCTTGGATTTTGACACAAGTCCCTTTTTCTCTTCCCCTACTGTGTTTGTATGAAATTCTTAGTTGAAGTAGTACTTTATTGAACTGCATGTCTTGAGATCTTGTACTGTTGCTTAGTGGTGCAGAGATGTACTCTATGTATGTTGGTGAGGGAGAGGCTCTATTGCGCAACACTTTTAGAAGAGCTCGTCTTGCTGCACCAAGCATAATATTTTTTGATGAGGCCGATGTTGTTGCTGCCAAAAGGTTAGTAGCTAGCAGGATGAATTTCCAAGTTTTTGTGTGGCTAGGTGTAAGTGATTCCAGATAAAGATAAAAGCCTGTCTATTTTTTTAATCCTGTTCCTACTAATCTTAATTCTTGCATTATTTCATGTGATAAATTTTATTATATTACTCTAATATTAGAGGTGGGAGTTCAAGCGGCAACACCACCGTAGGAGAGAGGCTTCTATCTACATTGTTAACTGAGATGGATGGTCTTGAAGAAGCAAAAGTGAGTGTGATATCCATAACCATCCTTTTTATCATTGCCACTTGAGATAGAATGTGCATCTCTTTTTCCATTTTTCTTTTGAGTTGAGTTTCAATTGCTCAGGGAATACTAGTTTTAGCTGCTACAAACCGTCCTCATGCCATTGATGCTGCACTTATGCGACCAGGACGCTTTGACTTGGTGAGACATCCATTTTCTCATTTCATATGTATTAACAAGTACTTCTTCCATAGCATGAAAGTGAAGGTTGCTTTGTTTTATCCAAACTCACCTGCTCTGATTTTACATCTCAAAATTAACAATCTTGGCCAGTCCTATTGACATTCCTATATCTAATGAACTTGTAGGTGCTCTATGTACCTCCACCAGATTTAGAAGTTCGGTACGAGATACTTCGCATTCATACTCGTCAAATGAAAATTGGAAGTGACGTCGACCTCAAAAAAATAGCAGAGGATACAGAGCTGTTCACTGGGGCCGAACTCGAAGGCCTGTGTAGGGAAGCTGGAATTGTAGCTTTAAGAGAAGACATAGCTGCTAGTACTGTGTGTGGTCGTCATTTCCAGACGGTAAAGGATTGTTTGAAGCCAGCTTTAACTTTGGCAGATATTGATATATACTCCACTTTTATGAAGACCCGTTCTGCTCTGCCTTCACAACATTCCGATTTAAGTTCTAATAAGATCAACAGTAAAAGAAATTTGTTGGGTCCTGTATCTTTGGTTAAACTTGGTTTGATTGGCTGTTTCTTTCTTGTTGTTGCTAAGTACTTTCTTTCTGAGGAATATCAAGTTAAACAAGAATTGATGACTACTTAGGATAAGATTTAGGTTTACACATTGAGTGGTTTTTTAGGGTGATTACCTTTTTGTCTTTGATTAATTATTTCTTGGACAAAAACGAGGAGAATGTAAAAATATGAAGCCATGATAGATTCCTTGTATCAATTAATTTTGGTTAAACTTTACATTTTGTACTAAATAGTTTCATCACTTGGTCACATTTTCTTTTAGGAAAAAGAACAATAAAGTCATACCTATCTCATGTTATGCTTTGGAGAGGACTTGAACCTCCAAATTGCCTGTGCTGTCTTATAACTTTTGTTTTTAAGTTAAATGGTAAATTTGGTTCTTGTGGTTTAGAGAAAGTCATAATTTAATTTCTACGGTTATAAAAGTTTGAATTTAGTCCTTTGATAATGTATAATCAATAGTTCTTATGGTTTAATAAAATCCTCATAAATAGTTTAATAGGCCATAGATTTATGATGGTTCTATCAAACCATATAAACTAACTTTTAATTATAAATCATAAGCACTAATTGCTCTTGGGTGTAATAAAATTTAGGTCTTTTTTTCTAAAAAAATTATAAGTACGAAATTGTAACTTTTTTCAAATTATAGAGATCATATTTGCAATTTAACCTTGTTTTTATTAAACATTTTTTACCGTTTAGAGGTCTATATAGTATTGCCATGAAAAATTGGAGACCAACCTTTTATATAGAAAAAAAATGTCAATTTGAGGGAAAAAATTGTAGTTTATTTGTCCATGCTCAAGAAGCATAGAAAAGGTTAAATGGTACCAAATATCCTAAAATTAGAAGTAAGTTTCAATTATGCTAATGTTTTATTTGCACCTTCAAACTTTGAAAATGGTTTGTTTTTTATTTAAAAAAACCTTTTTTTCATTAAAATAATATGAAATTTGATACAACGGTTGATATGTAAAAATGAAGGGCATGATTTACAACATAATCTATGTAAATAAAGTAACATGATAGTTAATGTGTAGAAAATGTTTAAGTAAATGATTTTAACGCTATCTCTAATGACGAAATGATTGATTCACAACAATTTGACTTGAAGATCCTATATCACGAGTGATTTTTTTCTCTTCTTTCTGTTTATCATCTCTTTAGTTATCGTTTATATTTTGTTGAGAAAATGAAATCGATGAAAAAAATAAATGTTGCGGAAGCAAATCAATGTCTCAATGTTTATTAAACAAAGAGAAGAAAATAGAAAATGAGAGTCAAGTTCAATTGATGAATAAACTTGTTATTGAAGTAGAAAATGTTGGTGATGCAAAATGTGTAACTCAAAATGTGTTACCCACAATAGTGATACAAACGAATACAGGGTAATTCACTATTATACAGAACAAGAATGAACTTAATTAATAATACTAACTTACAATCTAAAACAACATTAAAAATAGAAACTTACAAACTTAAAATAACAAAAATCTTAAATCTTAGATCATAGACATAAAAATAAAAGTGAAAAGTTAAATCTAATAATAAATTTAAGAAACTTAAAAAACAACAAAAGTGAAACTAAAAAAAAAAAAAGAAAAAAGAAAAAAGAAAAAAAGGTCAGCCGCAGGGGTTTATAGAGGGTTTAGAGGAACCGTCGACAACCCGCGAAATCCATTCTGCGAGCTTCCATCAATCAACCGACGAGGCCCAAAACAATGCGTGGTAACAGGATTGCTCATACTTTGCTCCATCGAGCTCGAATCGCCGCCGTTTCATCTTCACTCTCCTCCGTCAGAGCACCGTCTTCCATAGTCTTTGGCTCCGAAGCAACGTCTTCTCAAAGTGCTTGCTCCTCTTCCTCCCGTCGCGACCACGCATTCGCCTTTTCCCCCGCAGCAGCCCTGCGGTTACTCAATACCAATTCCTCTAAAGACTTTCAAGATGAAGTGAAAGAACATAATCCACTCCAGTGTACGGATGCGTTTTCTTATTCCTCTGCAATCCGTCAACTTTCTCTTATTTTGAGGCTTCAATCGAGATTACCGTTTGGAATATGATTAATTAATGGCTCTGAGTAGTTTTATGCTGCAGATGATGTTTTCTGTTTAGTGGAATATCTCTAAGGGTGTGGTGTGATTCAGTCATGTTCAGTTGTTTTGATTGTTGAACTGCTTATCTAGTTTATTATGTTTCGTCGAGTTTTTTGTTCCTTTATTTATCCATGCAGTTCTAATGCTTGGAAAGCTTTATAATTACAATACTATTTGACTAGTTTTAGTGTTATTTATAAATTTTTTAAACGTAAAATAGAGATGGTGTACTATAGATTTGATGTGGAAGGTCTCCTTCGCTTCAGTGTACAGAGTTTTCCCCATTCTAATGATAATATCAGTGTGTTCATTGCTAGCTGTACATTTGTCAGGGTATTTTTTACTCTTTTACTGCCAAAATTGGCTATTGGAATTTCTAATTGAAGATTTGTTTGAGCTATGACTAAACCTCGAGGCCTCAATCTTGGAAATCTCTGAACTTTTGTAGATGGGAGGGATGAAGGGGAAGAAACCACAGATGGATGGGAAGAAGACGATGATCTGGAGCCTGAGGTATTTCTATCTATTGAGCTGAGCTTTTATTCACTATATTATTATAGGTGATGCTAATTGTTGATAACATAGCTTGGTGATGGAGGGGGAGGTGGTGGTATTGTTTTGCAAGGCGTGCCATGGGGTGAACATGTTCTTCTTCTTGCTCAAGAGGTCCTGCTGCAATTTGGCGATGACATAAAACTCTATTCTTTCAAGGTCACTCCACGTGGGTACATTTATGTCAGATTAGACAAACTCTCAAACGAGTAATTTTCTTCTTTCTATTTGTTCATGTTTTTCTCCCATAATAGCTTTGCATTCTACCTTCTGAGTACTGGGGAATTTGATTTGCAATCACATTTTAAGCCCCTTTTGCTTGTGGGAGAGATTAGCAATGAACTCAAACCCTGTCTTATAATAACAGGAAGGAAAAAGGTAAAATTATATGAAACTCATCTGTCTCTGGGCTTTTAAATTTTATTTCATAACCTCTCTTTGTCACTATGAATTTGGCCGACTCTGATGGTTGTTGCCCCCAACTAGTTAATATTGAAAATTTCTATTCTTTGCTGAAAATCTTTTTTTTTTTTTTTTTTTTTTTTTGCAAATGAATATATATATATATATATATTTGTTTTTGGATAGGAAATCTGTAGTCATGTATTTGTGATGATAGCATAACCATGAAAATAAACTGGGGTAGGCACTCCATCGGTTTGGATTTCATAATTAAGAATTACAGGCGGCTTTAACTTGGATTTATAAATTTACAATTTGTAAAATATTGTTCTCTTCTTAGACTTGGTTGTCCCGGCCTGGAGGAGCTTGAAAGTTATAGCCAAGAGTACAAAAAACGATTAGATGAAACTGGAGCACTTGGAAAGATTCCCGATGATTTAGCTCTTGAGGTAATAGCTGATAGACTTACCATCCATCCCTACTGTACAAAAATGATTACATAGTGGTTAGTGCACATTATTATGGCTGCATACATTAATACCTGAACAATCATGCTTCTGTTGTGAAGGTATCATCTCCAGGTGCAGAGAGATTACTGAAGGTCCCAGATGATCTGTTTAGATTTAAAGCCATGCCAATGCGAGTTTCCTACATTGAAGATTTAGACTCGAGAGGCACTGAAAATGATGGAGTTTTTATGCTGGATCATGTAGAATTGGAATCTGAGAGCTGTATCTGGAAATTGGCAAATGTGAGGGAAAACCGAGATCCTTTAAGTAAGGGTAGGCCTTTAAATCGTAAGCAGAAAGAATGGAGGTTAAAGTTACCGTACGAAAATCATAAGAAGGTATTCCTTTACCTTGAATGCTGAGATCAACACCTCAAGGTCCAAAAGAAAGGATGGGTTGTGTACTTAATTCATGAGGTTAGTGTTAGTTTTACGTGACTTTATTTCTATTTGAGGTCTTGGAGCTTTTCCACTAGGACACTTTCTTCTGTTTGGAAAAGGTGTGTTCAGCTCAAGCATTATTTTCTCCTTTTGGAATTGATATCTTTGTAAGGATTTGGTATATTGGGTATATCTTCCAGTTCTGCTTGTGTCAGCTCTTCAACTGATATTTCTTTTCTCAACCATATTGAACTTCAAAGTTGATATATTTTTTTCCCTAATTTAATTCATTTTCACGGCCTAAATGGTCTTTTCTTTTAGATATATATTCTTTTTCATTCATTAGGTTCCCCACCTTTTCATTGCTCTTCTAGCGTAATCTTTTAATACTTGCTCTTAAGCTTGGGCTTTTCTTTTGGTATTGCCTTCTCTTTCTACTCTATTGGTTAAAGTTCTGTAAATCAGAGGAACTACCTTTTTTACCTTTTCCTCGTCCTTTATATATTTTCCCTTTATCAATTTATTCTATGACAATCTCATTATCTAAGTTGCATGCACATTAGTTGTTGTGAAACTTGAAAGCCTTGAAGACTTTTCCTTTATGGCATTATCTGGTTAGGATATCCTTGCATGGTACATCTCAGCAGGATTTTAGCTTTTCAGTAAAATTGAAGTGCAGGTATGTAGCTTTGTCTTACACGTTGATTAAACAAAGAGCTGATTTGAGTAAAATTCCTGAAGTTAGATGGTCATGGGAACAAAATTGGTTGACTTCGATAATATGCATTTGGTTTGCTGACGTTAAAACCTTGAAAAGAGTAAGATATTCCCTTCATCGACCGAGGAAAGGAATTGTGCTCTCTCTCTCTCTCTCTCTCTCTCTCTCTCTCTCTCTCTCTCTCTCTCTCTCTCTATCTATCTATCTATCTATGTGTGTGTGTTTTAGGGAGCTTGTTATTGATCTAATTCATTTTATAAGAATGTTTAAGGAAAGCTATTTTAATAATATTCACGAGAATGATATTGTTATTTTCAGAGTAACATTTAGAGTGATGTCATTTTGAATCTACCACAACAAGGAAGTATAACAATGAGAACATTACTATTCCTAGAAGAATAATACTATGTTGTAACTTGTAAGATACTAGAGAGCTTATGCTTATTTCCTCGTATGATTCATTTCTATTCATTCTATTAAATATATAGCTTTTTACTCCTATCTTTGACCCAATAGAAATAAACATATAAAAGACTAGGTAAAATTTCTTATTAACTTATGTGTAACAAAAAATTTCTTCTCTTCTACTAGAACTACATTCATCCATGCATATTACACAGTAGAACCATAAGAGCTGACGTTCTTTTGGAGGAAATCCAACTGAGCCACAGTAATCTTATCATCCATCACGGCTGGAGGGTCAGTTAACAAATTTCAAACTTGGCACGTATTGTTTGTCACACTCGTAGAACGAGCCAACAAGGAGAACTTTTCTCGTCGTGGAGGAGGATGTTAAGGAGGGACAGGTTAATAATGGAGGAAACTGTTTGACGTGTGATTTTTTCCTAAGTGGTTATAGATCCTACAAGTACTTTGTACATTAATGAAACTTATCTGAATGGTTTAGTTGCTTTTGGCTAGTGAAATATTGACCACACGGTCTTGTGCTTCTCCTGTATTTTCTTTTCCCTTCGTTCTTTTTCAGCCCTCGTCTCCCTCAGCAGTAAAGTATTTTGTGGGTGTTAGCTGTTGGTCTCTAATTCCTCTTTCTAAATTTTTGTCTCATTTCATTTTTGTTCTCTCTGACTCAACCTCATCTCTTTTGTTTGTTCATAACTAACTACCACAGATTAATAAAGTTCTAGCAGTACTTTATTTTTCAGTATCTGATATAAAAATAATGTGGCACCATATAATCTATCTATGATATTATTTTTCAGTGTCTGTTGACATCAATATTTCCATCATGAATTTATAATCTCTACATTTTATCTGTGATAACAGGACACATTCAACAAAGGTAGAGCCAAGATACTCATGTCAATCAAAAGGAGGTGTCCATGTTGCCATGTTGGGCAGGTCCCCCGGCTGTAGAGATAGATAGCTCATTATGGATAAGTGGACCACTGACTGGTTTTATTATTTGTTAGAAAGAAAAATTCATGTTGCATCATGTGCTTTGGAGGACATATCTTTTCTCACTAATTGACAAAAACCAATTTAGGTCATCCAATTCCAACCCCATTCAGCTTGGTTATTGTAGTTATTCTGGTTTTTGCATGAACAAGTCCCTTTCATGAGCACCTACTTCTGTACATTTTGCACCTCTCCTCAATAAAAAAGGTTGCCTGACGTCAGAAGAAAACAACTTGGGAAATTTTAGAGCTATTAAATAATTTCCATTCTGGCTTATTCTTGGCATCTTTTGTTATGGTTGCAGGACCAAGCTTTTGATAAGGAAATATCTAGCCAAATGTGGATGCTTTTTTGAGGTAAAAATACTTCCTGAATCTCTATCCCCATCATCTGTTTTTTGTTTTATAGGTAAATTGATTGGATATTGTTTTACTTCTTAGTGAACTGAGGAAGGGAAAGAAAAGATTCATTTGAGTATTGCTAAAGGTACTTGTTTTCTGTTGTTGTTGTGTGCCTTTTTGGTTGAAATAACTTTTTTCTTTTTTCTTTTTTTTTTTTTCGAATTTGCTGAGGAGAAAATCTAAAGTGGTAGAAAGTAGAAAGAGATGTTAATGAATGTAGCTCTCATAAATGCTTGTTTCAACCTTTCACGTTTTCCTTCCGTGTGGCAGTGGGATTCTTGTCTGACAGCTTGTTTGTCTTTATCCACTCACTGACTTTTCTCTTCTGCCATTTTGCTCCTCATGGAACTCGAGAGGTTTTGGGGGAAAAGAAATTACAAAATTTCAACAATATAACTGCAAAACATTCGAGGAAAAATAGGTAACAGATGAAACAGATTGTCTTCAGGTGAAATGTGTCGTTAGATTAACACAATCTTAACGATGCTGTAGTGTAGTTTAATTCTAAAGAGATACAAATCAATGAAACTCAAGATTGAATTTTTTTTTTTTATTATTTTTTTATTTTGTATGGATGACTTTGTTAATGCATAATGACTCAATTTAAAAAAATCGGTGAAAATTAACGTTCTACTGACGTCATATAGCACTATTGCGTTAGGGTCGAAATAATCTGAGCCCTAATGCAATATTCATTTCAATCGCGAACTCAATTGGAAATAGAAAAGTGAAAACAATTCTAAAATTTCTTCAAAAAGTTCAACTGCAAATAGAAAGTAGAAAGTAATTTTCACAGAAGGAACAATGGCGTCTTCCTTCCTCAATAGGTCATTATTGCTAGCATAAGCAAACTTCGCTTCAATAGTGGATAGGTTGCAAACGAGCAAATCGCTTTGCGATTGAAGTTCTAGGTTTAAGCTTTGAGACTTTTGGACCTCCTCCTTCAACACCACCAATTGAGATTGTAAATCTTTAATCAAATCATCCGCAAAACAACATGTCTCTTACAATCCACTCTCAACTCCATTACAATCCTCAACATTCGCACACGAACAAGTACTAAAGCTTCAATGCTATTGCAAAACTTGCTTGAGACCATTCACGACCCCGATTGGATGACCATTGATTGAAATAAATATCGCGTTAGGGTTCCAATTATTTTGCGATGGGAGGGACGTCTCTTATGCGATAGTGTTCTATGTTGTCAGGTTAGTTTATTTTTAGGATTGAGTTATTCTGCATCAACGCCTCCACAGTTAAGTCATCTGTATAAAAATCTAGATAAAACTTGCTACTAAATGTTTAAAAGAAAAATTGGACAACATTAAGATTAGTTTGAAGGTTTAAATACTAATTTTTGGTTCTTATACCATTAGTTTTGATTTATTCATTTTCTTCCATTACTTTAAAGAGAAATTATTTTGGTTCTTTTATTTTTGTTTTTATTTTATTTTTTAAAGACAAAAATGGATACTTTTTCAAAAGTATAGAAATTTAAATGATCATTTTGAACCTATAGTGACTAGAATAAATTAAAGTTAAACCTATAAAAACAAAATTATTATTTAAAATTAATTTGAAATTCAAAATTAGTAATATATCGTCTGAGTAGAAATAAATGTAGGACTCAATTTGAAGAAGCAAACATGGGAATTGTGTGGGCTTTTTTTTTTTTTTTTTTTTTTTAAATATTTTTTTAATGATGGTGTGTGGATGTCATTATAGTTCAACCAATTATGGAGAATAGGATTGGATTGGCTATTCTTGTTTTCACCAATTAGTGGAGAATAAGAACAATAGCCTCATCCACCTTTGAATATTTATTAAAATCATTTTAAATGGTCATCATTACTTAATGGAAATTACTCAAAATTTATTAAAATTGTCAAAGACAGAAGCCAACATTGGTGACCGCCGTGGGCATTTAGATAAACTTACACAACCTTGTGAAACAAAACATTATTATTATTATTTTTATAAAAAAAAAGTTATTGAATATTGTTTTTAGACCATTTTTTTTCAACTAAAATTGTGAATATTTTAAAGGGAGATTTCATATTTAGTTGTTTGTTTTTTTGTTAGAAAAAGTGGTATATGAAACCAGTTTTAATTATATACTTATTATAAGGTTTGTAAATATGCTAAGGTTCTACAAAGTAATTTTAAGAAGTGAAACGTCTGTTAAAGATATATTATTAATTATAAAGTTCTTAATTTTTTAATATAATATTTTAAATAAAAGACGACAACTAAAATGAAAGATTTTCTTTGCCGTTACTAATAAGAAAAGTTATTAGCATTTATGAAATACGAAATTTTGTCAACAAGCCAAAGGTTGTAGAACACACTCTAATATTGAAGACATTATCAATCGATTTTATTCATCTAAACAAAAATTTATTAACTTTGATTTTTCAACGCTTTCACTATGTCTACGTAATTCTCATGCTAAATTTTGTTTTTTCTTTTAGGCTAAGTTAAGGAAATTTAATGGTCCGTTGAATTTTATGTTCAATAGAACTCTAAACTTTCAATTTATGTAAAAAAAATTTGAAAGTTCAAAGACTAATTTTATAATATTATAAATTTATTAATCCTATAGAGTTCGTAAACTAAATTTATAATTTAATGTCTTTAATTTTAAGATATTTTATTTCTTTGTATTTAATTAAAAAAAGTAATTTAGAAAAAGTAACTTATCATATATAATATATAGTTGATTTAGTATTGCATTGGAGAATGTGAAGCTTGGTAATTAAATTATTTATAATGATATATTAAAAGGAAAATGACAAAAAGAAAAAAAAAAGATTCTCATCAATAATTGAGATTATAGAAACAAGCATGATTAGTTAATTAACTAATTAATTATGTCAAGAGCTGATGCTTCAAATCTACAAGCAACTAAATGAAAAAAAAAAAAAAAAAGAGAGAATCTACAAAATAATTGGCAAGATAATGCTGAGAAGGGAGAGGGAAAAATTAGTAATTTTATTATGAACATCAAATCAATATTATATAAATTTATATAAATAAATAAAAAAAAAAAAAAATTCAAAGCTTTGTTGGGCAGTTGGGAAGCAGTAGGCTTAGCTCCCTATGCTTCAGAAATTCAAAGCTTTGAGTCAGCAAACCACACAAGCTTTCATTTTTCACTGCACATTACCATAACTATTATGGAATTTATGTCACCTTATAGTTTGGGATTTTAATGCTGATTAAAAATAACCGTGATGAAGGATTTAAATTGATTTACATATGAAAATTTAAGAGTTTAATTGATTAAAATTATAAGTTTCACACATATTGATTGATCAAAATTTAGAGGAGGGTGCAACTTGATACAATTACATAAATTGATACAACCCTAAAATTTAGGGGTATAAATTAATATTCGCTCATCATTTTATTTTTATTTTTCTCTCATTAGTAATAGTATCTGCATTTAGAATTTAGATTGATGATTACAGTCTAAGCAAAGTCTTAATTAAGATTCAATTTGTATTTGATTTCTCTGTTTAAGATATTGAGACATGAACATTTCTATGCTCTTATTCAATATTTATTGTATAATAATGTTTCTAATCATTATGGCTTATTAATAAGAATAGGAAGAACCCCCTAATTCAATATTAAGCAGTCAATTCAAATTGGTAATGATGGCTTAACAAGGAAATTCAATTCATATAAGCTGTATATCAGAAGTTATAGATCCACTTGCAATATATTTATAGAATAAAGAAAACTTTTAATATTATGTTTATAAAGATATAGAAAATAAGAATTGTGAGAAAATGAAGCTTAGGAGTTGAGAAAAAGGAGAGAGATGAAAGAGGAACTTTTAAAAAATGTCAAAAGTTGGCTTAGAAAACTGCTTAAGTTGGACATGGATATAACTTTTTTTTTTTTTTTTAATAATAATAACAATAATAATAATAACAACAATAACAACAACAATGTAGAGGTTGATAGTATTATAACTTAATAAATAGTTTGATAAGAAAATCATAAATAATTCCTTTCTAACTCTTATTTTTAGTACAACGACATGTTTGAGAGTAATTCTAAAATGATTAAAATTACTTTTAAAATTAATCTTGATAATATGAAAATTGAACTTAAAAGTGTAAAATCTAATATTAAATTAATTTTGAATGATTAAAAATGTATTTTATAGTGATTTTAAAAATAACAAAAATAATTTTGACGATTTTAAAATTACTCTTAAACATACTATGGAGTGTTTGGGTTGAGGAGTGAAATAGTGAGGAATAAAATTATGAAGTCTAGGGAGTTGTAAACTCCTAAGACCCACAGTGTAAAAAGTTGATAAGATATAAAGTTGATATTTTTTTGTAGTGGGACCCACCAACTCCTTGGGCCAAACAAGGGTTAGAGTTCTCAACTCTGACTTCCCAACTCTTTGGGCTAAACACACTCTAAGAGAATTGGAGATAGAACCTTCAACCTCTAGGGAGAAAGATTATGTCGATTACCATTAAGTTAAGTTTACTTTGGCGATTTCTTTTTAACTTTTAAACTACATAGGACTTTTTTGTTTTTTGTTTTTTTAAAAATATGGACCAAATTTATAATTTAATCGAAAATTTGGGATCCCCAAGCATAGGAGTTTTGAAGGTGAGTCATTGATAATGGTAAAGATTGGTGAAAATGGGGCAGGGGAGTGTTTGATATTGTGGTGATGTGGGGTTTCACTCTCAATAAGTTGGGCAAAGCTAAACAGAACTATCCTTAGCCTCCACTGTTTCTTTTCTTTATTTTGACACCAACAGATTCCAATTTTGCTGTTCCATAATTACATATTATATATATATCTTTCTTTCTTTTTGGTGGTGGAGATGGCCAAAACTCCAGAAAATGATGCCTCACAACATTTCTTCAATGCCAACACTTTGAAAGCTGACATATAGTTGGCAGATATACCCCCAACGAATAACTTCATATACTATTTGACTTTACCTCTAATTTTAGCAAATCTCTCTTCCAAATTTAACTCCTTTTTTAGCCTAATCTTAGTCTCATCAATCATCCTACCCACTCAAAAACACAAATTATCATTGACGATGTGACCACCATCATGGAGATTTGTATTATAACACACTCTCAGCTAATCCGAATCTTAAGTTTAGGATGGTTACAAATGGTATCAGAGACACAAGATATGAAAGTTAAGCGTGCTTAGCTTGTAATAATTCTATGTTGGGTGACTTCGTGGAAAAATTTCTTAAGAAGCATATGAGTGAGGAAAAAGTATCATGAAAGGATTCATATTGGTGTGTGAGGATAGTCTTCACTCTTAAAAACAATTTAAGACAAGCAAGTAGATAACGTGGTCAGGTTGTAGGGGATGCAGGAGAATGTCAGGGCTATTACAGATGCCAAATTCAAATTCCAAATCTTGGACATGAGGCATTACATGTATCTCTATGGGTTGTTTTTACTTTATAGCATACCTTTGTCTAATGAAACAGTACAACATTTGGTTGTATTTGTTAGGGATGTTTATATAGTATTATTTATCCCCTGTTTTTAACAGAGGAATTTAATATTTTGAATAATAATAATAAAAAAGTGGTGAGCTTGGTTTGGGGGGACAATCAGAAAGCAATTTCAGAGGAAGGGGAAGGATTTTTGTAAAGATCGGTGAAGAGAAAAAGCAGGAAGATACATGGACATGGCAGATGGAGTTAAATCCCACTACTTAAGTACCTGTGTAGAGTTAAAGTATTCTGCCATTGTTGCACTGTTGCAAGACAGATCCACCAATTGGTACATTTGTCAGCATTGAATTTGTCCACTTGTTTGGTTAATTTGCATTCTAAGAGTCCCCTCTTTAAGTAAAGGACAGACAAATAGTTTCCATTGTATTTTGGGTAATTAAACCTTGTTTCTTTGCCAAACAACAAACCCCATTTTTTCTTTTCTTCTCAACGTTCTTGCAGTTGATCTAGGAAGATAAAAGGGATCTTCTTCCTATCTGTTACAGAGAGAAAGTGAATGAGAGTTTTCTATCTGAAACACAGAGAGAGAGAGAAAAACAGGGGGAAAAAAAGGGAAAAAAGAGTTGGTGCTGCGTTGTGTGGGTTTTTGCATCACGATCATTGGCTGCACGTGGAAGCCTAGAAGGTAAATTCCTCTGTCTCAACTTCTTGTGAGGTTTTCCCATTTATTATAATCGGTAAATTAACATGGATTGTAGAGTATTCTCACATTACCTTATTATTATATATTAGTTTCGTGCCGCTGCTCGTCTTCCACCTTCCTCAGTTTCTTCTTTCTCTGCAACTGCAATCCCTTTCCATTTTTCTCCTCTAATTTCTGTGAGTAAATTTCTCTACCTCTTATTTTTCCCTATTTCTGTTTGACACTGTTATTTGCTGCAGTTTCATCAATCTTAAACCATCATCTAACTATTTCTTTTTTCTAATCATTTGTATTTCTTCGGTTTCCTTCTGTAATGGGGTTGTTTGTTTTGATTTTTTATGATCTGGGTATGGTTTTGTTTTTGTTTTTGATACTCCATTTGCTTCATGGCCATCGACCCAAATCGAGGGTTTCTGTTATCGATCCTCGAGCGATGGCCCAATAAACGAAATTACAGCCTAATTAAAGCTTCGTGCATGTTGTTGTTCATGTGATAATGTCACATGGTTTGTGAATGTTTCTTGATCTGTATGTCTTGAATTTCCATATTTTAATACAGTCCATTGAGAGCTGTAGATTCTTCAACTGCATGCGATGCATTTTTTGCAATGACCCAAAATTTAGTTCAATGCCCACTAGCTGTAAGTGGGAGGAACAAGGAAGCTCTTCCTTCATTGATCTTCTCTAGAAATTTTAAAGGATGGTGTAAAATTTAGTGTTGAATCAGTCAGTTTTGTTCATCTCATTTTGAGCAGGACTTAGTAACTTTGTGAATTATGGCTGTATGTGGGGATCATAAAGATAGAGAGGTGAGGATCCATGAAAGTTTGGAGGAGCTAAGTACTGATTTAGCTGACTATATTGCTGAATTATCAGAGGCATCTGTGAAAGAACGAGGAGTGTTTTCTATTGCGTTGTCTGGTGGTTCTCTGATTAGCTTAATGGGGTATGGATGATTTTGTTTCCTTCTCTGGTTTCAATGAGGCTTTGTAAATTTGGTTTCTTCCTATAATTTTTGGTCGATGGATAACAGAAAGCTCTGTGAAGCTCCTTACAACAAGACTGTTGACTGGGCCAAGTGGTATATATTTTGGGCTGATGAACGTGTTGTTGCAAAAAGCCATGCCGACAGCAATTATAAGCTTGCAAAGGATAACCTTCTTTCCAAGGTTTGTACTAATGTTTCTCTTTTGCTTATAATTGATGGTTGCCTTCTCTTTTGGACCCTTTTTTTCTCTTTTTTGGTGGTGGTGGTGGTTGGAGTGGGGGGTGGGGGATGCTGAGATTTGCAAATGCACTTGCTAATCTGAAAGCTTAGAGGAAGAAAAACTACAAAGCAATCATTCTTTAGCTTCTTTTCCATGAATACTATGTTTGCTAAATTCTGGATCTCTTCATGAATTTTAACAAAGGAAGTAGTTGTATTGTACAATGCTTGGTTTATTTTAATCCTTGGGCTATTTGTTGCCACTTTACTGACCAAACAAGGAACTAAGTTGGTCTTAGAAGTTCTATGAATCATATACATGAATGATGATTTGATAGATCGGCTCTAAAGTATTCTGGAATCATCTCTTTTTCCTTGAAAATATAAAATATAAAATACTTTCATTCAACTCAACATAGAGTAGCTTCCTTTCTCAACTTCAGGGACGAATTGGTCCCTTTATATATATATATATATATGATTTTTTTTTCCTCGAGTTCAACAAAATTTGGGGTAGGGATTTGAACTTCTAATCTTTTGGCGTATGATGTCTTAACTAGTTAAAATACACAACATTTGGGGTAGGGATTTGAACTTCTAACCTTTTGGTATATAATGCGTTAACTAGTTGAAATGCACTCAGTTTGGCCACTTGTTTTTTTTTCTAGGAAAGACATAGTTGCAATTTCATTATATATCACCAAACTTGTTCATTATGACCGGATTTTTTGGTCTTCAGCTAAAAATCGCACTTTTGTTGAACTAACAAAGGGAGGAAATGACATTGAAAATCCATCCTTGTACCATGTCCTACCGTTTGAAAGCATAAATGAATCCATGAACTCTAATCTAATGAAGATCAAGCATCCAAGAGATGGCATTTTGCTGTTCTTGTTTGCTATACAAGATTGCAACCTGTCCAGTAGGGAACTTTCTCAGCTTAAAAGTTTTTCCATGATTTTTTTCTTCATACTCCATCTTCCCATGTCATATACTTGGGAACATTTGTTAGTTTTATCGTAGAACTATGTAATTTTTACCATATGGCAGTTTTCCAACCAAAACTGTAGTAGTCAGCACAGATTAATACAACTCCCAAAGTGGCAAAACTATGCGTGTGATGTCAACCATTTTCATATCTTTCTTTTATTTAGCAATTGCACTCAACTCCAGAACATGCTATTTTGTACTTTGATCCTCATGCTTTAAATCATTCTGGCTATATTGATGATCTGTTCTGTGTGTATCACTAGGTGCCAATTGTTCCCAGTCATGTACACTCGATCAATGATTCGGTGTCAGCTGAGGAAGCTGCCGATGAGTACAAGTTCGTCATTCGACAGTTAGTTAAATCCCGGATCGTTAGTGTGTCGGATGTGAGTGACAGCCCCAAGTTTGACCTCATACTACTTGGAATGGGTTCTGATGGCCATGTTGCCTCATTATTCCCTAATCACTCAGTGCTTGAGGAGAAAGATGAATGGGTTGCCTTCATAACCGATTCTCCGAAACCTCCTCCAGAGAGAATCACCTTCACATTGCCTGTGATCAACTCTGCATCAAATGTGGCGATCGTTGTGACAGGTGAAAACAAAGCAGAGACCGTACATTTGGCGATCGATGATGTAGGAGCAGACTGCCCACTCCTACCTGCAAGGTTGGTACAGCCAAGGAAAGGAAAGTTGGCATGGTTTTTGGATAACCATGCTGCTTCAAAACTTGACAATTACCAATTTTCCGAGTAGTCTTAAGCTGTTCACCGACGCAGTGTATCTCTGTATGCAGTTGATGGATTTCAGCAGTTGTGGATCCTCGTCTCTTCATTTCGATCCCACATTTTATTTCACTCCCTCCCTTCCCGTTTTGTTTTGGGTCACATTCTCCATATTTTGACTTCTCTTCATTTCTTTTCTGGAGTGATAAGAAGTGTGAATCCTTCTTTCATTTTGTAAGCAGAGCTAAATAAGCTAAGATCTCAGTGAAAAGCAGATGGTTTTGTAGGGACAGTTGCTGCTATGTATATGTTGAAGCCAGCAGAAGCATCATTGAAAATATGTAAAAAGCAGCCATCACAAATTTATTGAATTTCTCTCTTTTGTTTTCTCTCCTCTCATTCAGTTTGGCTGAGAAAAAGCTATAAAGTTGTTAGAAATGTGGGGAAAAGTTTGGTAATCCTATCATTGGTTATGACATCAGATTAAGCACTTAAATACAAATCTTAATTAGTTTCTGTGTTCAGTAAAAATTGGCCATTTGAAAATGTAAAATCTAACATCTTCCATCGCTTTCCAGATGGTGACTGTGTTTGAAGAGTGGATTCTATATTCTAAGCAACAGAGAGATGACATTACTGGGAATACTGATTTCAAAAGTTCCAATCTAATCTTTCTTGTTCTCTCAATAGAAAAAAAAAAAAAAAAAAAAAAAAAAAAAAAAAAAAAAAAAAAAAGGTCAAAATATGCAAATTTATTAAAGTCAAGTGGATAAGATTGGGTGACGCGTTGGGCCATAGTGATAAGACATCTCGTAGTTAATTAATTGTTGAGGCTGGTTTCTTGGATCTTACAGATGGAAGCAACGAAAGATAGGAGGACCCACCCTCAATGGGAAATTGAAAGGAAAATTTGACATTTTTATTATACTGTTAAATTTTCAACAACCATATGAAATTAATAATAAAATGTACATTTCAATTATATTGTAAAAATTTCATGAAACAAATGAAATACAATAAAATGTCATTAATTATTGATATTATTATAGGATTGATACTCGACATCTTCTTTGACAATGTTATTTTTTTTAGCTCAACAATATGTAAAGTGGATGACTTAAACCTTTGATCTTTTAATCAATAGTACTCGGTTATGTCTGTTGAACTAAATTCAAGTTAGCAACATCGACACTTTAATTTTCACCGATGCAAACAAAAATGAGAAACATAACCTAATTGTCAAGCTTACTATTCTTGCAGTTAAATAAGATTGATTTATAACTCAGTAGGTTGGTTCCATGATTGTGAAAATGGCATCATATTCAACTAGTTGTAAGCATCTCTTCCACCCTATGAAGCACAGACACAGATATGGATATAGATAATACGTCAATTTTCAAAAAACTAGGATATGGATACTATACGTTTCTTTCTTTTTTTTTTTTAAAAAAAAAATCTAAGATATATGTAAATTTAACATGAAGATACTAAATGTAATTCACTAAAAAACATAAAACATCAAGTTAATTACAATAGTACAAAATACAATACAAAAAACAACATCAAAGATATTGAAATACAATAGTCAACAAAAATTAGAATACAATAGAAAAGGTTAGTAGCGCACCAAAGTCGGAATGATTTGAGAAGAAGAAGATTAGAGGGAGAAGTATGAAATATAACGAAGAACTTTGCTGAATTGTTGAAGATATTCAAGTGAATTATTTTTTGCGTGACTTTGTAGGGACTCAGACGTGACAATGAAGATTAGATAATTCTCGGGTTTGATTTTTATTTTTTATTTTTATTTTTCTTTATAAAGGCTCATTGTGTGTCATTCACATATTTGAAAGGAGGGACACACGTATCCGATATATATTTCTTTAAAAAAAGAAAACAGATTCGCCAAATTGCATATCAGATACATATTTGGGAAGTATTTGGGAGTATCAATATCTGATACGTATCCGATACTGATTCTTGAAATATGTATGCTTCATAGGTTCCACCATTTCATCAAGTGGAAAATGTCAACATTCGAGTTGTAAATGACGTTCACTTACGATGTCCAACATCAATTCATTTGTAGCAATCCAAAATTTCCCCTGATCATCCCTATCACATACCAGTCCTTAATCCAGAATTGAAATAAGAGGAAAAGGAGAATTCAAATGATGGAATGCGAATAAGATTGCAAGAAGGATACACTGTTTAAATTGGTTAATTTAGTTGTTTTGCTATCCTCCATAATCCATCACACATTCAGCTTGTATAAAAATGGTCAAGGTAATTAAAATGATAAACTGAATAAGCACAATATTCAAACCTTCTATGCAAAGAGTTATCTCCTTCCACTTTGAAGACAAAACTTGAGAGATTAGATAGGTGTGGCAATGTTGAATGTTTGATACCCTGATTCAAAATAAGCTGATATCAAAAGCATAAAACAAACAGACTTCATGTCTCATGATAATGGGAAGGGAAGAATATTTGGTCATAATTTTATTCTGCTACAAGAATTATGTTCATTTCACCATCTTTAACACATTGATTTTGATCTCTTACTTTGACAAAGGATCCTCTGCACTAGATTTGGTGCACCTCATTCTCAAGAAACATTTCTGCTAGTCTATATCTGCATTCTGCAATTAATTGTCAATTCAGGCTGATCATATCTGAACATGGTTCACATTGTCAGAATAGAAGCAAAATTAATCAAATACAAACTAGTTAGCCAATAATAAGCTATAAATTTTGGAAGGCCTATAGTTCCACCCTTTTCCTTTTCCTTATTATATCATGGGGATCTAGCCAAAGATCCACGACTAATCGCTTATTCCATTCAACAAGAGAGGTCTGCTGTGTTTTCTAACCCTTTGCCCACACATAAGTCTGATATTATCCTTAGTGGCATAACCAAACCCAATTGTGAGAAATATTCTAAAGAGGGTGTTCAAGCAGTAGTAACTAAAAAGGCAAGTGACCTTGACTCTCAACACCTCAACAATAAAAAAACACACACCATCTTGGATTAAGCAACATATTGGGGCCACCTTCAAATTACTTATCCTGTGTTAAGTCCTGATGAGAATAGGTCCATCTCACTTCAATAACTCAACCCCTATTGTTTATTGGTATTTTTTTTCCTGGTTTTTCTTGAAGTGGATACTCGTATACCAAATATGGCTTGTAATAATCTATCTTCTAATACATTCGATGATTCTTATGTTATTTGAAGCATTAACTTGGCTACCAAAGTCATCCCCATAAATCTTGAAGTTCATGTGAATCATTGAATGTTTTAATTCTCATAAAGCCAATTCTTAATGGAATGGATCATGTGAGTTTCAATACATTTGACATGAACCACAACGAATCAGCTTGGCGGTCGAAAACTACTGTCTTGATGTTAAGAAAATCAAATCAGATAATTACTTCTGCATACATATAATATTTTAAACAGAGAATTGAAGGCAAAAAAATGGTTCAAAAACCATCCTGCCGCTGTAGTTAGGGATGTAAAATTGCCTAAATCTGAAAAATCGTTAAATGAAGTGTTACTGTGAGAACCCTAACTTTAAATGGCTTAAGGACATCCCTTCCCAACCCTAACTTGAACCTCAATTATTGCAAGCTTTTGAGAAGTTTTCTGTATTTATATCAAGCTAAATCGGGAAAACCAAATTCTTTTCACAGGGGCCAGGCGACCGTGTCAGAAAGAAAACAACAGAGTTCCAAACAGAAGAGATTCATGCTACCAATATACATCTCATGCTTTATACTTGAAGAAGATAACAATTAATTGCAAACAATCATCGAGAAGATCTCTCATGGGGAAGAACAACACCAGAACATTACTATTACAAAACATAAAATCAATTATTGATAACGAAATCGAAAGATGCAGAGTAAAGGAAAATCAAACTCTGAAGCGCAACGCTCCACTGATTCACCTTGAGGAAAGATAGAGATGCAAGATGGATCGAACAAGAAGAAGAGAAATGAAATCTGGATTCATATGTTTCCCTCGGTTCCATATTGCGCGGGATTTTAGAGAAAAATAAAAAATTAATATTTTCGCCGTTGCCGGGGATCGAACCCGGGTCACCCGCGTGACAGGCGGGAATACTTACCACTATACTACAACGACCTGTTGTTTTTGAAATTTAAAATCTTTTTTATAATTATTCACAGTTTGAACCATTATAAATCTTCCTATACTAATTTTTTATATATGTTAATCTTTACCTTTAAAGAGGTTTTATACCCATGTTAAAATTATACATTAAATTGGAATCCAATTTGAATGCTTAATTAATTAATTAATTAATTTATTTATTTATTTATATTTAAGATTAGAGTTTAATCGATTCAGTGACCCTCAAAGTCTAGAGTACATATAACCATAATAAAAAAAATAGCCATTTGATAAGGTCTAGGATAAGGGACTCAAACCTTTAACACAATTTGATCGAAAGTATATATCTTATGAGTTAGTAATTAACTATATTATGTTAACTACTTTTCATAATTCCGTTAAAAAAAAATATCTATTAAGTTAGCTTAAATTGATTTTTAAAATCAACATGAATATACCTCATCTGACATGAACTTGTAATATCAACCTTGAGATTTAAAGTTTAATCTCTCATCCCACGTATTGTCAAAAAATAAAAAAAAAAAAAAAAGAAAGAAAAAACCGTAAATTGCTACAAATGAAAAGGACCGGCTATGCAATTAGTAATAACAGAATTTAGAATTTTATATTATTTTATTTTTTAAATTAAGAAGTGCGTTAACTATTGTTGAGCAATGTTCTTGATAGACCTTAAATTTTATATGCAAAGATGTTTTAGAACATTAAAAAAAAATAAGTAATTGAACCTAAATACATATACAAATATATAAACCGTCATGAAACTCAATATAAGCTCATAGAACCTCTACATACATATATACACTAAACACCTTCTTCAATTTGGCAAAAATAAATAAATAAATAAATAAATAAATATTTTAGTAAAAAATATATGTCTTAAATTTTAGGGAAAAATTGAAATTATATGATAGATTTTAAAAATATTTATAAAAATATGGTAGTTTTAAATATTACAAAAAGTGGTGGATTTGTAATAATTACCTTCTCTCTCTTCCCTCTTTTCTTAATTTTCAATAATCTCCACTCATTAATCATCTTTTACCTTCTCTTTTCTCTTTCTTTTTCTCTTTCTCTTCTCTTTCAATCTTTCTTCTTCTTCATTTCACCATTTCTCTTATTTATCCATTTTTCCTTCATTTTTCTCCATTTAAAATATTTAACTTAAACCCTAACTTTTTTTTTTTTTTTACAATTTGAATAATTATTTTGAATAGCTCAACTAATTTAAACAATTACCTCAAATAAAATTTGAACATCAAATATTCATTAAATCAATTACTTATTAACTATAAATTTAAAATTATGAGTCAATCGATTTAGATTTATTTGTTAACTTCAACCGAATCTTTTAGTAAAGTTCTAATTTCAATTGATTTAGGATGGAGAATTAGTCCGTTTTATATTTCATTTGTATTATGGAGAAATAAAATTTTTTGTGTCAAAATTTAAATGTTCTAAAATCATTTAGTCAATTTAGAAAATTCAAATAATTATGAAGTGAAATTTTAAATTTAATTTTAAAAGTGATGAAAATAGTGAAATTTAATTATTATAATTCGTTTAATTGTAACATTTTGAAACTTGTAAACCAATAGAAATTAGACCTAAAACTTAGTGACAAAAATGTATTTTTTCACTTTATTTTTAAAAAATAAAGTCAAGAGTTCACATTTTAACTTGGGAACTCATGAAAAAACTACCACAATATTATAAAATACTTTTCAAACAACCTAATTTTCTTAGATATTTTTTAAAATTCTAAAACCTCAAAATATCAAAAGTACAACTTTTTTAATATATTACTAATCATTCCAAGTAAAATTAGTAGACAACTATATTTTTTTTAAATATAGATATACTACGTTATTTGTCGGAGTTGACATTGGAAGCGGTCTTGTTTGCATTAATGTCGAAGTGGTCGTACGGTGATCATAGAAATAGGTGCCAGAGGTGGTCATCACTAGATATTGAGGACCAATTTTCGATTATAATTTAGAAATTGGAAAAATCAGTACATTGCAATTATACAAAAGAAAAAATTACTATATTAATTAGGTTAAGCATGATAATAATCTGATAAGCATGAATAATAAAAAAACCTTTTGATGATTCTGTGAAACTCGATTTTATCGTGTGATTCTGCTTCGACACTGTCACCAATGGAAGACCTCTCTAATCTTTGATTAAATAGGTTGAAGGTTGGTGGGAACCAAAAACAATGAGAAGTGAAATTTTGTGAGATAATTTTAGAAGGAAAATATACAGAACTTTTCTGCAAAAATAAAAAATACAAACTATAACCATTATGGGATTTTTCTTTTGATAGGTTGTGAGAGAGAACAGGACAACCTGAGATCAATATCAACTAATTTGGTTAAAATAATAAATATAAATATATTAATTAAATTAATTAATTAAAAAATAACATTATGAATTAATATTTAATTAAATCTAATTTGCTAAATATCATTTAATCATATTTAAATAATTTTTTCTCACATAACCTATGTGCATTAATTTTAACTTATAGAGCCATTTGTTCAAGGTTAGAAGACACCACCTAAGGGAACCCTCATCTACTAACCCTAAAGTTGGGAAATAACGAAATCCATCTTATATAAAGTCTTGCAAACTCATGCAAAACTATGAAAAGGGATTCTATTATGTGTTTTTTTTTTTTTTTTTTTAATAACTCTGTGTCAATATGTCATATGTAAGTTTTTGTAAAAAAGAAAAAGGAAACCAATGTATATTATTTACTAATCAAAATCATTTGAATTTCTCTTAAATAATTATAAAGATAAAAAAATATGTATATTTATATGTGCATTATATGAAAAAAATAATATAGAATTAATTTTAAAAATTTTTAGTGAATAATAATAATAAAAATGGATATATATATATATATATATATAATAGAATAGAATGTTAAGAAAAAAGTGAAAAAATGAAACATACGTCGGGTAAAAACATACTTAAAATACTCTACGAGGACTTATCGAGTAATTCATATACGTATTGGGGCTTTCTATGATATAATAACACTTACTAGGCTCTACCGACCTATTTCAATGCCTAACAGACTCCTATAGGCCTAATGGTCGCCTATGGATGGGACATATTGTTGGAAGTCAAAATATTTGTTATCTTGTGAGAAAAATGCCACTTACCAATCTGAAAACATATGAGTGAACCTTTTGTTTGTCTCGCATTATCAAACTAAAATGATTAAACATTTAATAACTAAGATTTAAATTTTGCAATTTAAATTTTTACTATATTTACAATTAAGAGAATAATTGTTATATTGTAATATCATTATATATATACTTCGGTAAGTTAATAATAAACTTGAAATGCGATTTTATAGGTACCTTAATTTTAAATAGGTATAATATGTCTCGAATTTTTAATTTTTAAATTACAATATTTTTGTAAAAGATCCGTAGATTTCACATGTTTATTCGACTAAACCATTTAATCAATATATATTTTTGACAAATAATGTATAACCATTGTATTAAATTTTTGTCGCGTGTCGATATTTTTCATATTTTCATGAATTTGACATTGATATAAGGAGTGAATTAAAATTTTAAAAAAATTCATAAAATATAAAAAATAAGCAATTATATTGTTAATTTGTTCAAAAATCATAAAAATATCTTTTTATTCATTCAAATATATTTTTATTTTTCCTGTTGTAATAATACTTTTCAAAATATCCATTGATATTTTCATAAAATTAAGATATCAGTATTTTTTTCGTGAACAATATTTTTAAACATTATTGTGAATATTAACTCTACATATATATATTAGAAAATTGGAGTTTATTAACATTTATGGAAACTGTGATACTTTGACTGATTTGACATCAAAGTTGTAGAAATTTGACTTATAAGAATTTGGGCAGGCATGGAACATGCTTATTGAACACTTTTTATTTTTATTTTTTTTATATAAAGTTTGTTGAATATATATATATATATCTTTTGGACAAATTTGCTCGTATTGACAAGTGACATTTGTTAAACACATTTGTTCATTAAACTTTTAAATATTCGCTTTCCAAAAAACTAAAATTTGAAGTGATGGATGAGGTAAAAAGCATAAGTCTTCAAGGTTCCTATTTAAATTTTGCAAGAAAAATTGCTTATATTATTTTCATATTAGAAACTAAAATTATCTTAAACTTTACAATTATGTAAAGGTCGTAACATATGCAGTATAACATCAAGGAAATGTGATATAAGGTTCAAATTTATATACAGCATAGTAGTGCAAGATAAACAAACCATATGCATATAGTGATCTGGGGGTGTTAAGAAAATCGGCAACATAAAAAACTCAACCAACTCCAACCACTTTCATAACCTTAAAAAAACTCGACTAATCCAACATAGGGGTCGAGTTGGGATCAATGACAGATCTAGAAATTTTGTTGACGGAGGTTTTATAATTTAGTAAAAATAATTTATAAGTAAGCAGTTCTAAAAATTCATAAGTTTATTAACTTTCATACATCACTATTATTACTTTTCTTCAATATAGATGATGACTCCGTTGATTTTCTTTTAAAATATTTCTTCATTTAGATTTCAAATTAAATCTACAATAACATTGTAATAACAATAAATCAAGAAGAAATTGAAATTGACAACTATAAAATAACTAACTAATAACAATAAAGCAAGAAGAAATTGACAACATAACAACTATATCATAACTTAAACAAATCAACAAACAGAGTTTAAAATGTTTACTTAAGACGCTCCATAAATCATTACAAAAATTAATAAAATAAAGAAACTAAAACAAAAAAATGGAAATTTTTAAAAATAAAAAAATAAGGAAAACTATTTACACAAAATAGCAAAATTTTTAGATAGTTGTGATGGACGCTGATAGAAGTCTATTAGGGTCTATCAATGATAGAAATGATAGAAGTCT
The DNA here is from genome assembly GCA_002890555.2 of Lagenaria siceraria. Lineage (NCBI taxonomy): Eukaryota > Viridiplantae > Streptophyta > Magnoliopsida > Cucurbitales > Cucurbitaceae > Lagenaria > Lagenaria siceraria. The sequence goes on from CM016484.1 coordinate 26,448,015, forward strand.
ATCATTGATAGATGCTGATGGAAGTCTATCAATGTTTTTTTTTTTTGCTATTTTCTGTAAATAATTTGACAAGTTTTCTACGTGTGATGATTTGAAACATGAAAACTAAATGCATAAAAATAAAATAACAAACTTAAAAAGAAGAAAAATAAATTAAAAAATTTACCTAGAGAGAAGTTGAAAAGAAGCCAAGAAGAAATTGGAGAAGAAATAAAAAAAAAAAAAAAAAAAGCTGAAGAATTATTGAATCGAAATTGAGTTTGCTTGCTCTCTCTAACAAGGTTGATCGGGTTAGAGAATCAACCAAGTAAAAAATTTAGGGTTGGTCGATAAAAAACACTACCCTTAACTCAATTCAACTCCGTATACATTTGTAGCGATGAATTATATTATTAAATCTTAAAATTTAGAGATGATATATTATTATATGAGAGATTTTGTGTAGTAGTAGCAGCAGCTAAGGTAATTAATTTTTGTGATGTATTGAGAGTCGAAAAGAGACTTGGAACATCCCAGAGAGAGGTGCTACCACATAATGTCAAAAAAAAAGATTCCCAAAAATGGGTACAAAGGTTGAAGTGACAATAGATTTAGTGGGGTTTTGTATAAAAACGTTAAAAAACATAACCATGCACAATGTAACCTGGTTTTGAAAAATATATGGAATCTCATGTGGGTTAAAAAAAAACAAAGAGAAACCAAAAAAGAAATACATAGATAATTGCAAAAACGTAACCCTAGGCTATCCCAATTGGCAAGTACAATTTATACAAGCAAAGAAAGTTGGAGATTTCAAGTGTAACAATGCCATTGTTGCTATCTTTGGCAATTAGGAATGGACGTTTCATTTTCATTACAATTTTTCTATCTCTCTCTCCCGGCTGCCTTCTTTAATTTTCAATAATAATAACAGGGGATGAGTAAGGAAAAAACAGGGTCGAACAATCGAAATCGGCTTAACCGAGAGTTAGAAGTCGGTTTTCTCAAAATACAGTTAAAAACTTAACCGACCCCAACCGACATTTAGATCAAACCGCCCAACTCCGACCGAATTATAAATATTATAATATTTATTAGATGTCAAGTGTAACAATGCCATTGTTGCTATCTTTGGCAATTAGGAATGGACGTTTCATTTTCATTACAATTTTCCTATCTCTCTCCTGGCTGCCTTCTTTTCAATAATAATAATAGGGGAGGAGTAAGGAAAAAACCGAGTCAAACAATCAAAATCAGCTTAACCGAGAGTTAGAAGTCGGTTTTCTCAAAATACAGTTAAAAACTGAACTGACCCCAACCGACATTTAGATCGAACCGCCCGACTCCGACCGAATTATAAATATTATAATATTTATTAATATACTTTTATTATAAATAATATTATAAAATTAAAATACCTTAATTTTTTTTATTATATTAATCTTATACATTGAAAATACTTTTGAAATTTTGTAATTTGTATGACTATTTTAATTTAGGTATTATTTTAACGAATATTTGTTTTTGTTTGAAATAAACTAATTAAAATAAAGAAATTATGAGTGTAGTATAAAAAAAAAAAAACTAAATTTATAAGCTTATATGAGGGATGGAACTGAATTTGAAAAAAAAAAAGAAAAACTCGAAATCGACCGATTTGACATGCAAACGACCGTTCGGTTTAAGCAAGAATATTTCGAAGTGCGGTTATGAAATTTTAAAATCGAATAGGATAGTTTTGATGCCGGTTTTCTATGAAAACTAATCCAGTCCAATCGATGCTCATCCCTAAATAATAATAATAATAATAATAAAAAAAAAAAAAAAAAAAAAAAAAAAAAAAAGGGTGGGGAGAGAAAAAAGGTATGTGGGTTTGGGTTTGGGAGGAGATGTTGACAAGTGCTTTTAGCCTATTTCATTATCAAGTTTCTTAGTTTAGCATTGCACCCACAAAAGGGGCCATTGCAACACAGACCCACTTCTCTCTTCACCAATCTTTTCACTTCATACAACACTTTCTCCCTTTTCTTTTCATCTATCGTCTATCTCTCACCTTTCTATTTTTCACATCTATTCTTGTATCTCTTTAAACATGACATGTCTATCATAAACACTGTCCTTTTTCTCCTTTCTTTTTTCTTTAAACCATCAAACTTTACAATTCTTTTATATTTATACATATATATGTGTCCTAAATTGTACCTAGATTATGATTCTCTTCAATTCTTGCCCTTTTTTTCTCTCTTTTTCTCCCATCTAACTTGTATTAAATTATCTCTCCATTATACCTTCAATAATTTAAACGGTCCGATACATGAATAAACTAAATCATATTCAAATTTCTATGATAAACAAAGATAAATTGACGCATATTATTTAGATCTTGTTTGATAATTATTATGACCCAATTTTGATAACCATTTGGTTTTTTTTGAAAATTTTGCTTATAAACACTATACTTATACTCACAAGTTTCTATGTTTTGTTATTCGTTTTCTACTCATATTATAGCCAACTTTTGAAAACTAAAAAAAAAAAAAAATCCAAAGCTTGTTTTTTATTTTATAATTTGATTAAGAATTCAAGAATGGTTGAAAAATATACTAGAAAAATTAGAAAGAAACAAACAAAAATCTCCCAAATAGAAAACAAAATTAAAAACTAAATAATTAGGTCCCGTTTGGTAACTATTTGGTTTTTTGTTTTTAGTTTTTAAAAGTTAAGCCTACAAACACCCCTCTCACCTTACCCCTAAATGTCTTGCTTTCTTATCTACTTTGTATTCATGTTTTCAAAAATCAAACAAAAATTTGAAAACTAAAAAAGTAGTTTTTGTTTTTGAAATTTGGCTAAAAATTCAATTCTTTGTACTCAAGAAATATGCAAACTATGGTAAGAAAATGGGAGAGAAAATAGACTTAATTTTCAAAAACCAAAAATGAAAAACAAAATGGTTACCAAATGGGACCTTAGTTTTTAGTTTTTAGAAGGGAAATTATTATAATTTCACTATCTATTAGCAATAGAACGCGATAGACAGTAAAAATTTTCAATATTTGTAAATATTTTGACTTATTTTTCTATATTTGAAAACAACCCCATTTAAAAATTAAGCTTATAAATATCTTCTTCCATAATAACAAACATGTAATAAATCCTAATTAAGAAATTAGAAAGAAAACAAACATATATACAATTCTAAAAAAACAAAAAAATGAAATTGTTACGAAACCAAAACTTTAATATTTTTTTAAAAAAAAAAATTAAATGAAGGTGGCAATTTTTTTCTTAAATTTTGTTTTTTTGTTATTGGTTATGTGAATTTAGTTTTAGGGTTTTTTTTTTTTTTTTTTTTTTTGTCTGGTTGGAGAAGGTGATGATGGGTCTGCAAAAGTGAAGGTGAGGTACGATGGTGAGTATGGTTAACACTAGATTTGCTTTTTCACTCTCTATTCCAACACACAAACACTTGTCTTTTATTCATCACCTTCTTCTCATCCTTCATCATTTCAAATTATTCTAAAAACCCTCTTCCCCCAAAACAAATTTTCCTCGCCATCTTCTTCTTCTTCTTCTTACCCTTCCATTCATAAGTATGAGCAACTCTGAAGATAAATCTTCCATGGATTTGGTTCAACCTTCTGACCACCTCTGTTATGTCAAATGCAACTTCTGCAACACTGTTCTTGCGGTAATAATTTTACTTTTTTTTCTTCTTTTTTTTTTCATACTCTTTTACTTCGTCCTACAATGTTGATATAATATTAAATTCATATCATAATCTTAAAGTTTTTTTTAGTCCATCTATAATTCAACTTAGTACTAAGATATATGTTTCCATATATTAATTATATATATATTACTTAAAGAAACAACTTATCAAACACTTCCAAAACTATTTTGATGATCACATGATAGGCAAAATTTTATGTTTGCATATATTGTTTATAGTTAAGAACAATGATTAAAACATCGATATCGAGATATCAATTTTATGGATGTATTGATAAAATATTGATATCGATGAATATTTTTATAAGTAAGAAATTTATAAGGGTGTTATGAATATCTGGTTTATTTGGGTTTGATTCTGGTTAAAAAAAAAAATTATAAAAATTATTTAGATTTATATTTAAGTTATTTTTACTAGTTGAAACTAAGTTATATATGGATGTTGTTATTAGTATTTCGATTCATTATTTGGTTAAATCAATAGTTTTTTATGTTTATAAATATTGTTTATGGTTAATATCAATGATTAAAATATCGATATCAAAATTATAAGGGTACTATGGATATCTTGCTCATTTGGGTTTAATTATTATTAAAAAAAAATTATAAAAATTATTTAGATTTATATAGATGTTGTTATTAGTATTTCTATTCATTATTTGGTTAAATAAATGATTTTTTTTTAATGTTTTACGAATATTTATACAAAAGATATTAGCGATATTAATGGATCTTTAATATTGATGTTGAACGGTTATATTTATGGATTGTTAATTAATAATTTTTGTTTATGACTTTGTTGGATTTGGAAGGTTGGGATTCCATGCAGACGTTTATTGGATACGGTGACAGTGAAATGTGGTCATTGTAGTAATCTTTCATTTTTAAGCACAAGACCTCCTTTACAAGGCCAATGCATTGATCATCCTCTAAATTTTCAGGTGAAATTAATTAAGTGAATGTATATTTATATTAATTAAAATGAATTTTCTAATATGGTCAACTAATTAATTAAGGAGATTCATTTTCTTTACAAAGGAAAAAAATATATTAATATTGTAATTAATTATAGTACAACCAGTCTCAGGTTGGGTTCTCCAATGATATTCGAAAGGGTGCATCCACATCGTCGAGTTCCACGTCCTCTTCAATGGCAAATGAGTCCCCTTCTCTAAATTTTGTTGTTAAACGTATGTTTCATTCTTCATCATGGTAAACAATTAAGGTTTCGTTTGATAATTATTATTATTATTTTTTACTTGAACTCCTAATCAAATTGTAAAATCAAAAATAAATTTTTAAAAACTACTACTATGACTTGATTTTTTAAAACACCAATAAAAAGTAGATGATAAAATATAGAAACTTTTAGGTTGAAGTTGTTTATAATAAACTTAATTTTCAAAAACCAAAAGCTTAAAACTAAGACTCCAATTTGACAACCATTTAGTTTTTTTCACACCATTTCTTAATTATGATTTTCAAGTTTTTTTTATGTTAACATTTGAATGTTAAGCCAAATTTCAAATATATATATATATAAACTGGTACTTTTTGTTTTCATAACGTGACTTGAACCTTAACATCATTCCTAAAAGGTATAAATTAATAGATGGAAATGATATTTAATTAATAGACAAACCAAGTAATTACAAAATAAAGTCTAATTGATTATCAAATGAGATTTTAATTTATCATAACTTATCATATTTGGGTCCTAGTAGCTATTAATAATCACATTTGAAATCAACTTAAATTATTAAGGTATTGTTTGATAATCACATTTGAAATCAACTTAAATTATTAAGGTATTGTTTGATAATCACATTCATAATTTTTTATTTTTGAAAATTGTGCTTATTTGTTTAACAATTTAGGTGAAAATAGTATTTCTAATCTTACTTTAAGAAAATCAAATAATTATTAAACGAGTGACCATCGGGTTTTTTTTTTTTTTTTTTTTTTTTTTTTGCCTCCATCTTATTTATTTATTTATTTTTTGCAGCCCCTGAGAAGAAACATAGACTGCCATCTGCTTACAATCGTTTCATGAAGTAAGAATACAGTTACAGTTGATTAATCAGAAAAGGAATATAAATTTTTTTTGATAGTTTTCAAAAATTGAAACTTTATTACATTAAATGTTAGAGAGGAGATTCAACGTATCAAAGCTGCCAACCCAGAAATACCTCATCGAGAAGCATTCAGTGCAGCAGCAAAAAACGTAATCAACCTTTTTTATTTCCCTTCTTTTTTAATTTCTGTATTCTTTTCTTATATTTCCAAGTCAAATTAATTATAATTTGCTTTATTTTTGTTCAATTATTTACTGAATTTCTTTCATGTTTTCACAACAGTGGGCAAGGTACATTCCAAATTCAGCTGCTGGCTCGGCTTCTGGAACTCACAACCACGTAAGATAAATAATATATATTTTAATTTAGTGTAAGGTTGTTTTCTCTCATTACAATTAATTTTGAGATAGAACTCCTTTAAGATTCGACCCAACAATATTTAAGGTCAGTCTCATCAACGGGCCAAAAGTCCAAATTCTAGCCCAGACTTGATCCAAATTTAGCCCAAAGTCAACGTTTGACTGGTATAACCCAGTCCAACTCATTTATTCATTGAATTGGACATGGATAACTATTTTAATAATCGGGTTGGCTCTGGACGGGTCTGTTTAGGCCATATTTGGATCGACTCGCAGGCCGACCCAATGAATTTATCATCGGACTAACCCGAATATGCATGCATATGTATAGTCTTCCTATGTTATATTATATATATTAAAAAAGTAAATTATTTAAAATTATTTACGTATATCGTAATTTTTAGTTAATATAAATTTTTTTATACGGTTAACCACTAATAAAACCTAGTAAAAGAATAAATAAAACTTTATAACTTAAATAAGTAACCTTATTACCTATATATTTTTTAATAATTAAATAAGTAGTATTTAATAGATTAAGTCAATAGGCCGACCCAAGCCCAACCCAAGTTAAGTCCAAACTTTGATTCAAATGGTCAAATTCATGGATTAAAGTTGCCCCATGAACTTGACTATTGAAGGTTGGGTCGACTCATTCCAAGCTCAAACAATGCTTTAGACTCTCGAGGCTGGGACCTGGAACCTTTCACTTTTTAGAGTTAGTCTAATGATGAGGCCAAGTGATCTTTGAAAGATATATGATTGATTTTCTACCTTATTCTAATGGAGAGACTTCATAATATTTTTAGATTAATGGATGGGTTTTCAATTTTGCAGGAATGAAAGGGTTTAGGGCACTGGAAGAATCGAACAAATCAAATGGCTGTCTAGTCTAGGGTTTGATAAAGTTAAGATTGGCCATGTCTCTGTTTTGAAATCTTTGCTTTTTTTTTTTTTTTTTTTTTTTTTTTCTCTCTCTCTCGTATTCCATGTTCTTCTTTGTGCTATGTTTTTTCTTTTCCATGGATGAACTTTGATGGCTGTGGATTAAAAGTTGTATTTTCTAATATTATAATCAATGCTAATATTTTCAATCCGAGACATCATTTATGAATGAGAGAATTATTAGAAGATAGCATATATATTGTATTTGTAATTCTCAAAATAAATTTGAAAATGACGTATACTAACGAACTACTTTTATGAGATATCTATAGTTATGTTAACTGTTACAATAGATAAAATTCTCTTCTAATGCCATGAAAAATTACTTCCTAGTAATTAACTAATTATATGTTTTTAATTTTAGCTATAATATGTTGTTCATCCCCTCTCAAAGTTATAATATAACAAACAAAATTTTTCAAAGTCATCTAGCATAATTTAACTATAATTGACTTGTACTATTTCTTTTGAGATTAAAAGTTCAATAATAAGTAAAGATTTAATGTTATAATGAGCAACTATTTTATGGTTGTTTACAATTATTGTATGGTTGATATATATATCTTTTTAATTCAATATTTGTGGGTTGAAGAATTGAATCATCGACATTTAAAATAATAATTGATGAGTCTTATCTTTTCAACTATGTTCAAATTGATATAAAATTAGATTGTTTTATTTTTTATTTTTGATATCTTATACTAATTTAACAATTATTTGAAATTTATTCAATATGCCATCAAGTTTACCTTGACATAAAAGAGAGACTACATTTTTTACCCTAAACTTAACAATTGTATCCATTTAAACTATATATTTTTAGTTTGACTCATTTTTTTTATATTTAAAAACAGTAGAATTACTGTGAATAAAAAAAATCGATCCGAATTCAAAGTAAAAATCAAAAGGAATTGCATCAAAAAAGAAAAAAGAAAAAAGAAAAAAATGTTAGGCTTGGGAACGACAGTGCTAGGTCCGAAGTCATGTCGTTGGGACGGCGAAAAGTCAAACGACAATGAAAATAGTGTCGGGCGAGAAGCGATGTATGGGACTGAGTATTGGAGTTTTTAGCTTCAGCAAACGGCGCCGTTTAGTTCAGATTTACATCACTTCACTGTGCCATGTGATGTACTTGCAATTCAACCTAGTCGTAGACTCCTTTGGCAATGACACAAATATTGATTGGTTTGGTGTGCGAGAAAGCGAAATAATATTGGACTTGAAAATAAAATTTAACTGCTAAATATAAATTTATCATTAATCTTATAATTAACAACTAATATTATGTCAACATACCATCACAATATGGGTGTGCTTGAATCTTTTTGCTCCTCACTATTTCTTCTTCATATTAATATGACCCAATGTTCAGGCCCAAAACTTCTTTTTTTATTTATTTATTAAAATTGGTTAAATAATAACCATTATTTTTAGGCAAGAAATAAAAATTATTAATAATAAATTAGTAATAGGGACTAAAATTAAGATTTATTAAAAATATATAGACTAATATTGAATATTTGAAAGTACATAGACTAAAATTAAATAAATTTATAAATACGAAGGACCAAATTGATATTTTAACCGTTTAAACTACATAACTTTAGTTTATGGCTTTTATAACTTTAGTTTATGACTTTTAAGATCATATGGGTATCTAAACTTTAAAAGATGTCTAGCTACTAAACTTTAGAATGCGTCTAATAAATCTCTATTCTTTTTATTTTTGTGTCTAATAAATTCTAAAAATTGAATTTTTAATTTTGTATTTAATATATTTCTGTCTTATTTGAATTTTTTTTCCAGATTAACTTACTAGACACAATATTTTAATCTACTAATTAGATGAAAATTCCATTTTATGTTTAGTATATTTGTTAAATTTAAAAATGTTGAATATATGTCATTTTTTTTTTGGAGTGATGTGGTAATTGAAATTTGGTTTGACCAAGAGAATGAGAGAATGATTTCATTTTCCAAAAAGAATAATAATAATTGACAAAGAAGGCCAAATCATATCGCATGACTTCCGGGTATATTATGCTTTTCTGAAACTAAATTTAAAAAGTATAGACATACAAAAATGAATTTTTTACAAGGTAAAGTAATCTATTGGAAAGAAAGTAGTAAAAAAAAGAAAATTTGATTGTCACACATATAGAGAGAGAGAGAGAACTAAACTTTTAATTAAATAAACAATTGATATAAAAACACAGTAACAAACAACATTGTAATGATAAATTGATAATAATCATTTCAAATAACATGGTCCATGGGAATGAAGATCAAGGTCTCTTTCAAATAATTGATATAGGAGCTCTCTTATCTATGGAGTTAGGAATTAAGAATTGTTGTAAAGTATTATCTTCCTCTTAATAAATAATTCTTTATTAATATGATTACTTTAAGAAGAGTTTTTAAAATGAAATATATACAAGGTAAAAGATAGACAAAAGTTTAAATTCTATATAGTATGTAAGTTAAAGTTTGAGAAAATTGTGAACAACCACAACATTTAAAATATATAAAATGTTACGGGTAATTTTGGATTAAAGGACATAATCGATAACAAGCAAGAACATACGTGATAAAGCCAAAAAGACAACAAGATTCAGGTTGAAAGTGACACCATATGACCAAAATAGGTGTAGAGAAGGGATTGTCTTAGGCTTTGGCCCAAGCTAGCATACTCGACCTCAGCGAAGACTGGGATCTAGCGTAACAAAGTATCTAATGGGGCATGACTCACGCACTCCGACCTAAGAGATCGTCTTAGGCCCAAAATGAGGTCACACCTCTTCCATGTTCCAAATCTAATGAGTTAGGATAACCCCAATGCTACTTCGAAACTTTATTGGGAAGAAGCTAGGTCAACTACATTTATAAATACATCATGATAGCTCCAAAGAGAAATAAGTTCTTTCTAATACTTAAATTCTCTCCTTGGTATACATATATACATTTTGACTTAAGCATTAGAATTTTTGTGGCAATCGCCATATATACCGATGTGCAGATCTTTTCATTTTGTAGTTCACGTTCTTTCTCGAATTATAAATTTACCGTTGTTGTCATGTGAAAGTCAGATGGTGCATTTCGTTCTTAGGTGAAAAAAAAAACATTATATAATAAATTTTTGTTTATGAGCATATGCAATCTTACAATAAGAGATGTGTATACATCATAGAATAGTAAAATTAATGATAATGTAAAGAAAATTTAAAGATAAGTTTGAGAATGAATAAGTGAAGAAGAAGAATAAGGGTTGGACCCTTCACACCCCACTAAAAGGAGTTATTGTATAATATAATAGGGGGAGGTTTGATGAGGGGCAAAAATAGAATAAGAAAGGGCCAAAGGGGCATCATTGCTATTTCTCCATTATTATTTATTTCAAAAGGCTATGAACAATAACATAGAACTTAGCTCCAACTTAATTATGAAACCTTTGAAAGAAAACCCTCTAGCTCTCTTAAATTCTCCATTTTGTCAACCAGACAATTCTTCTGTACTGTTTCGTTGCATTTCTCTTTCTCTATTCTTTATAAAACGACAACGTTTTTGTGTCCCAAACTTATCAAATTCCCAGTTTTTGTTTCTTCTCCCAATAATTAATCATGTATATGCATTGGAACTTGGAGTATGACATTTGATATGCATCTCAATTTTTTTTACCTTTAATTGTATATCTCAACATTTTCTAATCATATAATTGTATTTAACAGTTGCTAGATTTTTCATAAGCTAAATCAATTTTTAACTTTGGTGTATATATAATATAAGATTTTGAAATTTTATGGTGTCTAATATGTGTGTATTCAACTTTTAATTTTGTATTCATTTAAGGTTCTAACATGTTGGATAACTTTTTAAATCCATGGACTTATATTATTAGACACAAGATTATGACAGTATTTATATCGAGTAAAGTCTGTGATTTTTTTAAAAAAATTTAAATATATTATTAGAGATTTGTTTGGATACAAAATTAAAAACTCGAAAGATCTAGTGTATACTTCAGAAATTGCATGTTTGATTAAAAACTAAGATAAAATCTTAAAAGCTGAAGAATTAAACTAACAATTTAATCTTTATTTATTTAAGACATTCTTAAAAAGAATTATATTGTATTTTGCAACGAATGAATTAGTTAAAACAAAAAAGAAAATAAAAGTTCCTACTAAATATAAAATTAACATAAGTGCTTATGCAACACATTTAGGCCATGTGTACTTTTTAGTAAACATAATTAATCAATCGTAATATAAAAAGTAGTACTCATTTAAATACATTTACAAAAAACCAGTTAACAATATTATGTGAATTATGAAAAAAAAATTCATTACGATTGTAACAATTTTAGTTACATAATAGTAAACATGACTTTAACTTATTCCTTTAAAATTGAAAGTTCAAATTTCATCATCTCATCTCTAATTATTTGAACAAAAATTTTAATGTTATAAAAATATAGAGATCAACTTGAGTATAACTCAACTAGTAAAGGCATACATCATGAACACATTTTACTCAATTAATGTCAAATTGGTGGTAAGTTAGACGTATTAGTTTTTAATTTTTTTTAACCAATTTCTTTAATCTAAACTTGATAATTTTGTTTAAATTTGATCCAATGAGACAGATGATTACATTTCAAATTAAAGACGTCTTTGAAGTTAAATAAGGTTTTTATTTTTAAAAAATAATTAAAAAAAAAAAAAACCCACTGACACACATATAAACCTCAAAAGTGTTTCCTCCTCTTAGCTAGAACCCTTTTTTGAAGGACTAAGGTGGTGTAGTTATGAAAATTTGGAGGTTTGCTGTTTCACAAATCACAAATGAATAGTGTTACAAATTTTTAAATGGTCAAATCAAAGTAATTTATTGGATTAAGATCATAATAATCATCTAATTTTGGAAATATATGGTATAGGACAAGATAAGCAATATAGTACAATTTGTGGAATATTTGTTCTCTCCAACAACCAAAAGACAAAGGTCTAAAGCAAAAATTCCTTATTATAATTGCCATGCATTCTCACACATGCCTAAGGTTGCATGATTAGTGACCTCTCTTATTTTATTAATTAATCAAAAAGTGGATTTTCAATTTCATTAAATGTAATATGATTTAAGGTTTGGAGATTAAATATCAACTCATTAATTAAATATCATTAATGGATGTGCCCTCAAAAGTTTATATATATCCATTGGGATCATAGAAGCCCCCACAAGAATAAATGGTTATGATTTTGTTTGGTGAGAATCTAGTGAGAAAATCTTTTTACATTGTAATGGAAATCTAAATTAGCATGGTGGACATTAAAGAAAAAGGAGACAGACAAACTTTCCAAACTTTGTGTACAAAATTCAGAAGAAAAAAATGGGCTAAATTATTAAAAATGACTCAAAAACTTTCCATTTATTTTAAAAATATTTCCATGCTTTCAAAAATGGTGGTTTAAAAGTTATCTTTCGGGTAGAAATTCTTTTTAGAAAATTTCAATACCCAAAAGTAATTTTGAAATATTTTATGGAAGTCCACGAAAATATTACAATTTTTGAAATGAATGGAGATATATTTAACAATTGGTTAAATAATAAAATAATGCCTCTTTACTTTGCCATTTATTTGAAAATATAACTATACTTTTCAAAGTTGCAATATTACTCCTAACTTTCATAAATGTTTAAAAAATTCTAACTCTTAGAGTAGAAATTCTTCAAAATTTTAGAAAAATTGGAATAGAAAGAACTTTGAATGAAAACTGATATCTAAAAAGTGGAGAGATAACATTACAACTTTACAGTATAAAGATATATTTTTTTAAAGAAAAAAACTTAGGTACTAATTGAGTTATACCTATCTTCATGATGTATATCCTTCCATTGTCGAATGAAAATTTGTCATATCACAAATTGTTATATATATATCACAAACATATATATATGTGTGGAAAATTTTCACAAATAAAAAAATGTCAAACTATTTACATAAAATAGCAAAAAAAATACTGATAGACATTGATAGACTTCTATTAGCATCTATCAGCGATAGACTTCTATCATTTCTATCACTGATAGATCCTGATAGACTTCTATCAGCGTCTATCACAACTATTTAAAAATTTTGCTATTTTGTGTAAATAGTTTACCTTATTTTTCTATTTTTAAAACTTCTCCTATATATATATATATATATATATATTTAAAAAATTAAATTATTATTATTTTTACTACGTTATGAAAAAGAGCTGCATCTCATCCTTGCCCTCTTGAAATGGGTATTTAATAATTTAACCCAAAAAGAAAGAAAGAAATTAAAGAAAGCAAACAATTGATATAGAACGAAGAAAATGGAATTTTGGATTAAAAAAAATGGATAATGAAAAGATGAAATTAATTTACAGTTTATTCATGGTCTGAATGTTGGTGGTTTGATACACAGGCAACTCAGTTGATGAATAACAATCAAATTTATCATAAATTCTTAGCTCAAAAAGATCAGAACTTGAATCACTCTCAGCCCCTTCATCTGGATCGTTGATTTTTCTCATGATCTCCGATTTTTTGTTAATCCCATTTCCGAGATTCTTGGAATTACCTGCCCGTTTCTGATCCAAAAAGCTTCTAATTTCCTTGTAATTTTTATTCGGAGTTTGTACAGTGCAGCAATTAGGAGCTGGTGGAGTTCTAAATCCTGAAATTTTTGAAGAATTAGATGATGATTTTGAATCAATCAACGTACTTAAGCTGCTTCTTCTTTTTTTTCCGCCGATTTCATGATGAAGATCTTCGTTTTTTATTGGATTTTTCGGTTTCTTTTTCTTTTTGGAAGCCGATTGATTGAACAGAGAATTCAGGAAATTGGCAAGCCGGCCGCCGGGGGAGCTGGGTTGTTGCCGGTGTTTTTTCTGCTCTTTAATTGATTGTTTCTCCGCCGTGTACGGTGGTGGGAGAGGAATCACATTGGTTCTTATAGGCAAGTCGAGGCTCATTCTTCCGCCTCTCCGCCCGCCGTGATCCTCTCTGAAGATCTTCTGAGAAAATAAGGAAGTATCGTAACCGCCGGCGGCGGCAGCGACGTTGTAAGGGAGTTCATTGCTACCGGAGAAGTAGCTGGCGGCTTCAAAGACATCGAGCTCGCCGGAATCTTTCCGCCGGTGAAGTGATTTGCGGAAATGTTTATCTGGGTTGCCGGAGAGGTGACCGGTGACGGACATGGTCGGAGAGGGAATTTGGGCGGAGAGGTTTGTGGGGGAGAAAAGGGAGAGAAGTTTGTGGGAGAGGAGGGAGAGGGGAGAGGGAAATATATATGGAAAAAAGGAAGGTTTTTCAGTGTATCCCAATTTTTAATTTATTTCATGTTAAACTCAATTCATTTTTTAATTAAATTATATATTACGTAATATATATTAGAAATTATCGGAGAATTTTACAGAAAATAGCAAAATATTTAGATAGTTATAGATGCTCATAGATCTATCATGTCTATGAGTGATAAAAATGGCAGAAGTCTATCAATGTTTTTTTTATATTTTCTGTAAATAGTTTGACATTTTTTCTATCTGTGAAAATTTCTCTAAATTAGGGTGATTTTCAAATATAGCGGAATGAGCAAAAATATTTATAAATATAGTAAAATGTCATACTAATTGACATCTATCCGTGTCTATCACTAATAGGTAGTGATAAATGATAGACATTATTATCATGATAGACATTATTATCTTATCTCTGTCTATTAATGATATATAATGGGCATTTTGCTATATTTAACAATATTTCCAACACTTATGTCATTTAAAACAATTACTTTATACTTTTGGATTTGATTCATTTTAATTAGTTCTTATACTTTCAATTTTAGTTTATTTTAGTCCTTATATTTTGAAAATGCAGGTCCTTGTACATTCAATTTTTGTTCATTTTAGTTATTGAACTTTGAAAAAGTAACTATTTTCGTCTCTTAATTAAAATAAAATAAAAATTAAAATGAAAGAATTAAAATAGTCACTTTTTTTAAAGGACAAACACTAAAATAAACATTTTGAAAATACAAAAATCAAAGTAAACCAAAGTTAAAAGAACTGAGACCAAAATGAACATAATGAAAGTACGTAGATTAAAATAAACAAAAGTCAAAAGTACATAGACGAAATAATATTTTAACCTCGTTTAAACTAAAATTCAATTTTTGAAATTGCTACCGATGAAATTTTATTCAATATTTCCTACCATACATGCTCTAAACTATTTGTGAGATTATGTTATTCATAAAATATTATGTAGTTTAGATTTGCCATTTGAATTAGTTTTGTTATCAAGTTTTTGATTAATTTGAATAAGTTATTTGGTATAGGTTTGTTGGATTGTGTTATTAGAACTTTTTTTTTTTTAATTACTATAAATAAATCTTTTAAATTTTATTTCAGTATGCATTTTTCTATATATTCAACGAAATCATAGTCATCTTTCTGTGTATTCTTCTTCCCTAAACTTAACAGTATATAATGCTTTATTAACTAAAGCTCAGCTTCTATTTCAGAAAAATAAAAATTAAAAAAAAAATTAAAAAATAGAGCTAAGCTTCAATCAATAGAAAGATTTTTTTTTTAGTCAAATTCAATATTTGAAAGTGAGAAGATTCAACCCAATTGAACTATATTTATATTGACAAATTTTAAACCAACATTACAAATAAACTAAGCTAAATGCATGGTTTAAACCTATTGTTATTGTTAGAATGAATAGAGTGGGATTAGAGTGTTGGGGAAAAAGAAAAAAAAAAAGTGAATTGTAGAGCTAACTTTTACAGTAATTTTTTTAAAATTCTGATATTACAATATTAAATAATGGATGTTTTGTATTTTTGGAAGAGAACCCCCACTTGATAATAATCTTGATTTGGCAATAGAGAAAAGAGTGGGCACCAACAAAAACAAACCTTTTCTTTTCTTTTCTTTTCCTCTCTCTCTTTTCTTAATGTCATTATATCAAAAGGCAACTTAAAATCCAGGTTGGTTTGATTAATTAAAAATCAAAGTTTAAATTAAAGAATTTTTTTTTTAAAATAGAAAAAAAAAACTATTTACACAAAATAGAAATTTTTTTAAATAATTATGATAGATACGGATAAAAGTGTATCAGAGTCTATCAATGATGGAAATGATAGAAATCTATTACTAAGATGCTGATAGAAGTCTATCAATTTTTTTTTTTTTTTTTTTTATCTTTTGTAAATAGTTTGACATTTTTTCTATCAGTGAAATAAATTAAAACTCAATAATGACTTTTTTTCTTTACTTCATTGTATTCTCTCTTAAGAATGTTTGTTAATTTCACTAAGCCATATCATTATGTAGAAGAAATAAGGTAAAACCACGGTTCGAAATATCGATGTCGATGGAAATATCAAGGTCCTGATTTTATGAAAATATCGATGGAAATTTCGGAAAAAATTATGGAAATTGATGGAAATTTATAGAAATTGTTATAATTAATTAATGAAATTTTGATTGTGGTTTAATTAGATTATAACTGACAATTTTTAATCACAATTTCTATAAAGTAAGACAATATTTAGATGTCTGAGTAACTGTTGATACGAGAGCAAAAATTTAAAAGAGAAATGAAAAATTAATTACAAAATAATAAAAAGTTTATGAATATTTTGATGTAATGATGTGAAAATTATGAAATTTTGGATGGTAAAAGAAAAACTCACATCAATTCAATTTTAAGGTAAAATGATGTGAAAATTTAATGAAAAAAGTTTGATTGAGTTTAAAAATAAATATAGATTAATTTTTTTTTGTGGTTTTTTCAAATTCAATTTCTTTATAAATGAAAGTTTTGGATAGAAAATAAAGTTAAAAATTGAGAAAAATTAGAAATTAAAAAAAAGTAGCACATACAAAATGTTTAATCATTTGTCGAAAATAATTGGTGTGTGAAACTATAAAATTGTGTGTAATTAGAACCATAAAATTGAAAATTTTGAACTAAGCTAACATAGTTAATAAAAAAAAATTGATATTTTCTCGAAATGTTCACGAAATCTCGAAATTGGGGAGAAAATAAAATTTCTCCCAATCAAGATTTCGAGACCCTCCACTATGGGTAAAACAACACATTAATCTTTTTTATATTTATATATAATAATTATTTTTTAAAATGTATATGAAAGAAAGAATAATTGTTTAACGGTGGCCCATTAACATTTAGCTGCCTCCTATCCTTTGAAATGGGATGGTAAGCCATCAACATCTTAATCTTAGGAGTATTTGTTTAAAAAGTTCAAAACCCAACAATCTTTTCAGAGTTCTCAACTTTACGAAAATGTCGATATGAATGGATATTTTTAAAAAATTATAAAAATATTTATATTGATAAATATATTTTTTTATAAATTTTTAAAGAGATATAATAAAAATATCGATTCATCTCTCGTATCAATGTCGGACATAAAAAAAATGAAAATATCAATTGAAATGTCGACATGTCGATAAATTTTTTATGTATACCATACTTTTATCGTATAAAGGAGATAGAAACTCGATGTATAAATAAAGACTACTCAAACCTGAGAAAAAAATAATGATTTTCGAGAAAGGGAATTGACAAGAACAATGAACAAGTCATTGGCAAGGACCAATGGGAAAAATGTAGAAACTTCTCTCACGGATCATCAAACTTGAAAATAAAAATTAAAAAAAAAAAAAAAACAAAAAATCATTAAGAAAAATTGGTCCATTCCACACACCAAAAAAGGTAGCCATCGAGTTAAAATGGTTTGGACCAATAGCCAAGTTGAGATCTTGGGATGAAGCAATTGAAAGGGGAGTTTTTTTAAGCTTTCCCATCAAATGAAAACTACTGTTCATATCATACAAAAGTCTCTAACGACAAAAAAAAAAAAAAAAAAAAAAAAAAAAAAAAAAAAAAAAAATAGTTACATGTCAGATGATATAATATTAAATTTACTTTTATTCATTAGGTTAAGCTCGTATGTCAATCGATGATTTAAGATGATATCAAAATAGGTTGTCTAGGAGCTCATGTGTTCAAATTCCTTAATATTATTTCTTCTCCAATTAATATTGATTTCTACAAGTTTTTGAGACAATCAGTAAGTTAAAATTATAAAAGAATATATGAAATTGATAATATTGAATAAATGGTTTTTTTTATTTATGGATTTAAAAAAAGAAAGAAAAAATGAAAGACCCCAAATGATGGTGTGGTAGTCCAAGGCTGTCTATCCTTAGAGTTAGAGTACACGAATGGATATATATATATATATATATATATATATATATATATAATTCAAAATACAAACACAAACGTATAATATTGTGTTGATAGCAACTAACATTGGATTTGATGTGAAAGCTTTTAAGACGTTCGAGAGTGATTTTCAATTCAAAATAATACTTTTAAGAGTAATTATAATAAACAGTAATTTTAGAGATAATATTTATTTTTTAAAAGAAATTGTAAATATAATCGTGATAAACCACCTAAATCATAAAAGTCTATCAATTATAGACTTTATTATACTTACAATTTTTTAAAAATGTTATTATCTATGCTAATATTTTGAATCAGATTGCTATATTTGCAACTTTCCATACTTTTAATCAATTCAAAATAATCTTATTCAAAATGCTATTTTGTTGTTGGATTTGAGATATGATGATGACTCCATCGATGTTTCAACCTAGTTGAGATTTTCGATTGAGTCTAGAGAGATCTTGTTACCAAATAGTTCTCTTTTTTTTTTTTCCTTTTTTCTTTTTTTAATCTTTTGCTTAATTCTTATTTATTTGTTTTTAACTACGTGGGTCCGTTTTTAAATAATTTCAGGATAATATATAGCTATATAGTTTAATTTTTAGAAAGTCTCGTAAATACTCTTTATGTTGTCGAAGTTTTATTTTATTTTATTTGTAAAATTTTTAATTTTTACCTCAAAGGAAATTAAAGCTTTTCAATGTTATTTATTTATTTATTAGAATTGTTGAAACTGAATATATGACATGAAAAAAAATATTGTTTTTTTTTTTCTTTTTATGGGTTGACATTTTTCAAAATATATATATCAAAAGCTTATTTTATCTCATTTATAAGTCTAATTTTGATTTTGTTCTTAATAATCTATTAGTTTTAGATATTTTGGGTGTCCAAAGGGCATGTGTATATAACACCAATAATGTTGAGACCAAATCATGTTAGTTATATTTACCTAACACAATAATTTAATTGATTTTTGATCTTATGAAAAGAAAATATATGTATTATTAAAAAAAAACCCTCACTTATCATTTCAACATTTGATGAACTTCTATCATAATATATGATGAAAACAATTACATCAAAACAAGCACAACTTTTATCTTATGATTGATAGGACATTTCACATCCATCTACTAATCCAAAAATAATTCGAACTTATCAAATAGAACAAACACAACTTTATCAAATTAAACTCTTACTTGCTTAGTATTTTCTATTATACATCAAATTAAGAAACTTTTGAATTTTATCAAACGTCTATTAACTTAACTAAAATTGAAAAGCTCCAACATAACCTAAAAGTTTGTTAATCACATGGCATTAGAATGACATTTATCTAAACTATTTCTCTATATATTTCATTTTTCATTAATGTGAGCTTTATACACTTATAAAGATCTTATTTTAATCTTATATTCAAGAAACTTCATCTCATTTTGGTAATCAATACTACAAGAATTTTTGTCTCTGCCCACACAAGAAAACGTTAAAAAAGTGTAGACTATTCCTCTACCGACGTTTTTTTACGTGGGCAGAAGCCTGTGGGTAGAGCTTCTGCCCACGCATTCTGGCACTGCATCGTTAGAAATGCCCAGTTCAAATTGATCGTCTTTTCATTTGATATACCGATTTTAGATATATAAACAAACCCGAGTTAAAATTAAACCATTAGATTTGATGGAAATTTTTGTTGGGTAGCCTTAGAAAGACAAAGCATAATTAAATATAATTAAAAATGTGTAAATATAATTAAATTAAAATGCTGAATTATTTTGAGAATGGATATGAAAATTGGTGGTAGAAAACAAAGAGGATTGAAATAGTCGTTTTCCTATGCATAGGCAGTGACAGTTCAATTTACAAGGTCGTTGTCTGCCTTCTCTCAATATGATTGGTAGCAATCGATGGGGCCATTAAAATTTTAATAATAATAATAATTCCAAAAAAAAAAACAATAATCCAACCACTTCTTGAACACGACATATTGTTTGTTTCCTAATCGATATTGAGGAAATGTTTTATTTCATATATGACTGCCAACTGGGCCTTCCTTGGAGCTTCTTTCCCATTAATCAATCATATAAACACTTTTTTCTTCTTCATGTGAGTCACTAAGTGACACTTATAATTGTAATAATATTAATTAAACCTTTCCATTTTTATAAATGAATTGATTTAAATTATCGATTAGAATTTTGTTGGAGCACTGTTTATACATCAATTTTAATCATTCATTTTGTAAAATCGACATTTGAAAAAAGTCTACACACGTATGAAAATTGATACAAGTTATGAGTTTCACATGATATTTGTCAAACGAAATTTGAAACAGTGTGTAAATTGATACACGTATTGTAACGACTCGAGTTTAGGAGGGGAACATGAATGAACCGAGATCACATCTGAATGAGAGGGATTCTAAAGACATGAAAGTATAGTTAAGAAAGATTTAAAAGAATTGAAAGTTACTACCTATACCAACAAGGTGCACCTTTCTTTTCAGTGGCTCAATCATATGAACTCCAAAGTTAAGCCTGCTTAGCTTGGAGTAATAGGACCCGTGTTGGTTTGTGGAGACAACTTTCAATCTCTCAGAAGCATTCAAGACAAGCAAGGCTGACGTAGTTGAGTCGCATGAGATGTAGGAAAATGTCAGGGCCATTAAGTGCCGAATCCTGGCCTGAATCTTAGACTTGAAGCGTTACATTAAGGGTTTAAATTGATTTATTAGTTTAGAATATAAACCGATTATTATAAAATAAGAACAATACAATGAACAAAGGAAGAACAAAAGTAGTAAAGTAGAGAGAAATAAGAAAGTAGAAATGACAATTGAACTCAATTGTGGTGTGTATTACAAAGGTAACATATACCACTATTTATAGGATATGAGATGGTGTATGTTACAAGATTGAATTCAATGGGGAGGTATGTTACAATATCAAATTCAATGGGAGTTTTATGATATTTTGTAACCTATATAAGTTATGGATATCTACATTTATATATTACATTTATAATACTCCCCCTTAGATATCCATATTATATAAAATAAATGCCTCGTTAAAACCTTACTAGGAAAAAACCCAAAGGGAAAAAAAATCCTAGTGAAGGAAAAAGAGTACATTATTTTATATACTTTCCTGCCTCATTAAAAAAAACCTTGCTACAAAAACCCTATGGGGAAAAGCATAGCCAAGGGAAAAAGAGTACAGTAATTCTACTCCCCCTCATGAATATATCACTTGAGTTCTCTGAGTCGTCGCATTCCAATGTTATGCACCAACTTTTCGAATGTCGATGTGGGTAATGCCTTTGTAAATAAGTCTGCCAAGTTATCTTTTGAAGAAATTTGTTGAACATTAATGTCGCCATTTTCTTCGAGGTCATGCGTGTAGAAGAGTTTTGGTGAGATATGTTTTGTTCTATCTCCTTTTATATACCCTCCTTTGATTTGGGTTATACATGCTGTATTGTCTTCATATAATATTGTTGGTAAAAATTTTCCAGAAGACAAGCCACATGTTCCTCGAATGTGATGAGTCATTGACCTCAACCATACACATTCTCTACTAGCTTCATGAATTGCAAGAATTTCTGCATGATTTGAGGAAGTGGCTGTAATGGTCTGTTTTACAGACCGCCAAGATATAGCAGTTCCTCCACATGTAAACAGATAACCTGTTTGAGATCTAGCTTTGTGTGGATCAGATAAATATCCAGCATCTGCATAACCAACTAGATCAAAATTTGATTTGTTTGAATAAAACAAACCCATATCAACCGTTCCTCGAAGATAACGGAGTACATGTTTAACTCCATTCCAATGTCTTTTTGTTGGAGAAGAACTGTATCTTGCTAATAAATTCACTGAGAATGCTATATCTGGTATTGTGTTGTTAGCAAGATACATTAGTGCACCTATTGCACTAAGATATGGTACTTCAGGACCAAGTAGTTCTTCATTATCTTCTCGAGGTCGAAAGATATCCTTTTTCACGTCTAGTGATCGAACTACCATTGGAATGTTCAATGGGTGTGCTTTGTCCATGTAAAACATTTTTAAAATCTTTTCTGTATATGTCGTTTGATGAATAAAAATTCCATCAGCTAAATGTTCAATTTGCAAGCCAAGGCAAAATTTTGTTTTTCCAAGGTCTTTCATCTCAAATTCTTTTTTGAGATAGTTTATTGCCTTTGAAAGTTCTTCAGGAGTTCCAATTATATTTAAATCATCAACATATACAGCTATAATAGCAAATCCTGATTGTGATTTCTTAATAAACACACATGGACAAATTGGATTATTTTGATAACCTTCTTTCAATAAATATTCACTTAGACGATTGTACCACATCCGTTCTGATTGTTTTAATCCATACAATGATCTCTGTAATTTGATTGAATATAATTCTCTAGATTTTGAATTATATGATTCAGGTATCTTAAATCCTTCAGGGATTTTCATATAGATTTCATTTTCCAGAGATCCATATAGATATGCTGTGACTACATCCATAAGATGCATGTTAAGCTTTTCATATACAGTCAGGCTAATTAAATATCTTAATGTAATAGCGTCCACCACAGGTGAATATGTTTCCTCATAATCAATGCTTGGTCTTTGAGAAAATCCTTGTGCAACCAATCGTGCTTTGTATCTCGTGACCTCATTATTTTCATTTCTTTTACGTACAAATACCCATTTGTATCCCACAGGTTTTACACCTTCAGGTGTATGGACTACAGGTCCAAAAACTTCACGTTTTGAAAGTGAGTTTAATTCTGCTTGGATGGCTTCTTTCCACTTAAGCCAATCCTTTCTATGGCGACATTCTTCAACAGATCTAGGTTCACAATCCTCATTTTCATGTATAATATCATGAGCAACAGTATAAGCGAAAATGTTGTCTATGGCTACATCAGTTCTATTCCATCTTTTTCCTGTCATTACATAATTTATCGAGATCTCACTGTTATCTTCATATACTTGAGTCTCTTCGACATTTTTATCAATAGTCATGTCTGGAGATTCTTTTTGAATCTTCTCATTTTCAATTGAGTCATTTTGACTATTGATTACTTTTCTTTTTCGAGGATTTTTATCTTTTGAACCTACTGGTCTACCACGCTTCTGGCGTACCGTTGACTCATTAGTTGTAACAACTTGCTGAGTTGGAATTTCAATTCTAGATGGAGCATTAACAGCTGGAATATATGACTTGGTCACTTTCTTAACATTTGTAAAAGCATCTGGCATTTTGTTTGCTATGTTTTGTAAATGAATTATTTTTCGAACTTCCAGTTCGCATTGATTTGTACGAGGGTCTAAATGAGACAATAACGATGAGTTCCAGGCAATTTCATTTTCCAACTTCTTAATTCCTCCCCCTAATGTTGGAAAAGTTGTCTCATTAAAATGACAATCAGCAAATCGTGCAGTAAATACATCACCCGTCAGGGGTTCAGGATATCTAATAATTGATGGGGAATCAAATCCGACATATATTCCTAATCTCCTTTGAGGTCCCATTTTAGTACGTTGTGGTGGGGCAATTGGAACATATACTGCACAACCAAAAATTCGCAAATGGGAAATATTTGGCTCTTGACCATAAGCTAATTGCACTGGGGAGTACTTATGATAAGATGTCGGTCTTATGCGTATAAGTGACGCTGCATGCAAAATAGCATGACCCCATACAGATATTGGAAGTTTTGCTCTCATAAGTAATGGTCTAGCAATTAATTGTAAACGTTTGATGAATGATTCTGCTAATCCATTTTGTGTATGAACATGAGCTACAGGATGTTCAATACTTATCCCAATTGACATACAATAATTATTAAATGCTTGGGATGTAAACTCACCAGCATTATCAAGTCGAATGCTTTTGATTGTATAATCAGGGAACTGTGCCCTTAATTTGATTATTTGAGCAAGTAATCTTGCAAATGCAAGGTTTCGACTTGATAATAAACACACATGTGACCATCTACTGGATGCGTCAATTAAAACCATGAAATATCTAAATGGTCCACTTGGTGGATTAATAGGTCCACATATGTCACCATGAATTCGTTCTAAAAATGTAGGTGACTCAATTCCCACTTTAGCTGGTGATGGCCTAATTATTAATTTTCCTTGAGAGCAAGCAACACATGATAATTCATTAGATTGAAGAATCTTCTGGTTCTTTAATGGATGTCCATGAGAATTCTCGATAATTCTTCTCATCATTATTGATCCAGGATGACCCAATCGATCATGCCAAACGATGAATATATCTGGATTCATGAACTTCAGGTTCATTGTTGTGTATGTTTCAATTACTCGTATATGTATATAATATAATCCAGAAGAAAAAGCAGGCAGTGTTTCCAATATACGTTTTCCATGTGAAACAATAGATGTAATATAGAGATATTCTATATTATTTTTATTGTTAGTTTCAACATGATAACCATTTTGACGTATATCTTTGAAACTCAATAGATTTCTTTTCGATTTACTAGAGAACAAAGCATTATTAATTGTGAATTTTGTTCCTCTAGGTAAATAAGGTTTGCTTTTCCAAAACCTTCAATCAAGTTTGCAGAACCTGATATTGTATTGACATTTGCTTCAAGCATTGTCAATTTAGAAAAGTATTTTCTATTTTTAAGTATTGTATGCGTAGTTGCACTATCTGCCAAGCATAAGTCTTCATTATTCATCTTTGAGTCAGTCAAAATATGAGAAATGTCAATGATTCTTCATTATATATAAAAAAAAAAGGATTACAATAATTCTGAAAATTAAAGACAAAACTACTATAAATATTCAAAAATTAGCTTGCAAATGTAAAAGAAAGAGAAAACTAAACAAAACTACTTTTGGACATTATCATAATCAAAGGAAGTATTTGCGACTCCTTCAATAGCATCAATTTTCTCTTCAGGAGACTCAAAAAAATCAGCAACATCTAAATGCGTCATGTTGGAAGGGTCAAATACATCATCTTGATATGCAAAATTTGCTTCCACATTTTTTCCTTTCTCCTTTAATGAGGCTTGATAGAGATCAACTAAGTGTTTGGACGTACGACAGGTACGAGACCAATGCCCCTTCATACCACATCGGAAGCATTGATTTTCAACACTTTTAAAGCTCTTATTTTGTGGAGTTTTTCTTCTTTGATCATCAGTATTTGTGATTTTCTTGAAATCTGAATAATTATTACCACGAAAAGAATAGTTATTTCTTCCTCTACCGCGGTCACGACCTCGACCACGACCACGACCACGACCTCGACCTCGACCATGATTATTTGAAATTATAGCATTCACTTCAGGGAATGGTGTTGCTCCAGTTGGTCGAGACTCATGGTTTTTCATTAATAGCTCATTATTTTGTTCAGCCACAAGAAGACATGATATAAGTTCAGAATACTTTTTAAAACCTCTTTCTCGATATTGCTGCTGCAGGAGCATATTCGAGACATGAAATGTAGAAAATGTCTTCTCTAACATATCTTCATCAGTAATTTTTTCTCCGCATAACAACAATTTTGAACTAATTTTAAATAGTGCGGAATTATAATCACTTACTGATTTAAAATCTTGCAACCTTAGGTGCATCCAATCATAACGAGCTTTAGGAAGAATTACTGTTTTTTGATGATCATACCTTTCCTTTAAATTTTGCCATAGAACATAGGGATCTTTTACTGTAAGATATTCAGTCTTTAGCCCCTCATGAAGATGATGTCGAAGGAAAATCAAGGCTTTTGCCTTTTCTTGACTAGAAGTCGTATTTCCTTCTTTAATTGTTTCTCCAAGATTCATGGCATCCAAATGAATTTCAGCATCAAGTACCCATGATAAATAATTGTTACCATTGATATCAAGAGCTAAAAACTCTAATTTGGTAAGACTTGTCATGGTAAAACTATAGCAAAGAAATATACTTATATTAGAAATTTAATAAACATATCAAATATGCATTTTAAACAATATAGATAATTACTACATGTTATATATATATATATATATATATATATATATATATTATATATATATATATATATAATATATATATTTTAACCAATATAAATAACATGCTCAACATATATGTATTATAGACATGATATTATATATAAAATAATAATAATAATAGTAACCATATTGTACATAATACAAAATGTAACAAAATTAATACATAGTGATTTAAAATATACATGTCTATGATCAATTAAAGGTATAATACATATCATAATACATAGCAATATATCAATCTTTTTAATTAAATTATCAAGTAATGAGAATTTAGATATGCATATTTTATTCCCATGTTAATGATAATTCAAATAAACAAATTGCAATATATATATTAATTTTACAACATGCTCATATATATCTATATAAAATGATTAACAACATGTTTAGATAAAAATGGTATAATCATTTAGATCAATGCTATGAAGGACACAAATAAGTATAAGTTTAGGAAAAATAAAAGGATAAAAGATCTTATAGGGAATGAACAATCATATTATACATAATATATTATTCTCATACATGATTAATAAGATAAACATAAACTAAAGAATAAGATAAATTTAATCATAATATTATATGAATCGAATAATAACTTTGTAAAAGTAATATGTCAATATTGCATAAAATAACATGTCAACGTTTAAACCATACACAGTGTATATATGATGTATTTGATACATATACACTGTATACATAGAACGTTCATAACACAAAACAAAAGCAAAAACAAAATTAACCTACCTTTTGCAAATGAAAGTGGTAGAGTCGTGCTGATAACGTATTATAAAATAAGAACAATACAATGAACAAAGGAAGAACAAAAGTAGTAAAGTAGAGAGAAATAAGAAAGTAGAAATGACAATTGAACTCAATTGTGGTGTGTATTACAAAGGTAACATATACCACTATTTATAGGATATGAGATGGTGTATGTTACAAGATTGAATCCAATGGGGAGGTATGTTACAATATCAAATTCAATGAGAGTTTTATGATATTTTGTAACCTATATAGGTTATGGATATCTACATTTATATATTACATTTATAATACCGATAACTTTGATATTTTTCTAAAATGATTCAATATTACTAGACGTCATATAATGCGGACGTGACAATAATAAAGGAAATAGCATCATAATTCTCCTTTATAATCAATGAATCCTACCCTAATTTCCAATCCCTTTGTTTTCACTTTTTCTTCGTTTCTTTATAATTATTTATCTCATTAATGATGTGGAATTTCTCATTAATTAGTACTATAAATAAACACATGATAATCCATATAAAAATGGGTTGTTTTCAAATATAGAAAAATGAGCCAAACTATTTATAAATATAGAAAAATTTTACCGTCTATCAATGATAGACCGCAATAGAATTCTATCGCTTTCTATCGCTCAAACGATAGAATTTATTTGCTTGAGCGATAGAAAGCGATAGAATTCTATTGGTGTCTATCACTAATAGACAGTGAAATTTTTCTATATTTGTAAATAGTTTGATATTTTTTCTGTTTATAGTAATTTTCCATAAAAATGACTAGTTCGAAAACAAATCAACCCTAATTTCCAACACAAATTATGATATTAATTTCTTAATTGTTTACATTTGATCGCTCTAACGCGAGGATTATTTCAATGACAACTCTACCTTTGTTTCAAACTAATAAGTGCATACTAATTTAGGTTATCTAAAATTTTAGTCATTGTTATGAATTCTTATATTTGTATAAGAAAATTAAAAGGGAACCCTTCCTAAAATTTGATGTTTGTGTCTATCTAGTCACTAGATTTTTAGAATTTTATCTAATAGATAGATGTCTCAACTTTCAGTTTTGTACAAAATTTGAAATTTAATAATTTATTGTGGACAAAAAAAATTAAGACCCCGTTTGGTAACTATTTCGTTTTTTGTTTTTGTTTTTGAAAATTAAGCTTATTTCCTCCTCATTTCTTACATTGATTTGCATCTCTCTTAAGTATAATAGTTGAATTCTTTGCCAAATTCCAAAAACAAAAACAAGTTTTTAAAAGCTACTTTTTTTAGGTTTCAAATTTTGGCTTAGTTTTTTAAACCATTGGTAAAAAAATAGATAATAAAAGAATAAATTTGAAGGTGGAAGTAGTGTCTATAGGCTTAATCTACAAAAACAAAAACAAAAAACAAAATGGTTACAAAACGAGACCTAAAAGTTTTTAAAGACCTATTTAATGACCTGGCCATGTTCACAAAAGTGAATTAAAGGTTGTTCCCATATATCAACATGTGTTCTTTCAGCATGTTTTATTCTTACTCATATGTTTCTTAAGAAAATTTTCAAAGGAACCCTTAATATATGATTATTCTAATCATATCATACTTAACCTTGGTTTAGATAGTAATTATCAATTCAAGTCTTTCTTAATCATGCTTTTATATCCTTTAGATCATCTCTCTCGAAAGTATCGTCCATTCATTCATAAACATACTAAACTTGTAATTTAACTTCTTTTTCTTTTTTTTTTTGAAACGTTGCGAGTCATCCCTATCAAATTTATGTGGGAGATTTTGAATAGGAGATATGAATCCAATGAAAGGTGTAGTTGTGATTGTGTCCAAGTAGATAGCAGCCACCCACAAATCAATGGTCCTTTTAGAGGTGTGACAAAATTCAAGAAGTTAATTAATTAAGATTGGAGAAAATGAAAAAAAAAAAAAAAAAAAAAAGAGGGGGGGGGCTTTGTCCCCCACCCTCATCCATCTTTCCAAAGCCAAACTCCTTATGAAAATTAAAATTAAAATAAACAAAATCTTGGACCGATTCATGTCATATTTTGATTATATATGTTTTGTGGCTTTCTTTTATTCTCCACCATACATTCTTAAAGTCACCTTCCATGGCCTTAATTTTCCCACAAGTCCCATCTCTTTCAAACTCTTCTCCCCACATCTAATTTAATCTGCCCTTTAAATTTAAGACCCTCTCTCCTATTGCATGTGCAACAAAATTCAATCAAATTAATCAATAAATTACCTCCTCCTCTTAATTTCTCTAAATTAAATTAAACGAAAATTCCAAATATAGCAATCAGATTCAAAATATTAATATATATATAGCAACATTTTAAAAAAAAATTACAAATATAGCAAACTTTATCAATGATAGACTTTATTATATTGACAATTTTTTTAAAATGTTGTTATACACTTAGTTATTATCTCTAAAATTGTTACTCATTACAATTACCCATATTCTTTATTTTATTGTAAACATTTTTGCATTATTATCATCAAAATTTGGAAATTTTCTAATTTTCTCAGTAAATTAAAGCAGATTTGATATTTCTACTCTATAGTGAAAGGTTTTTCTTTTTCATTATTCATATATATTCTTTTTTCATTGCATTTGAGGAAGGTCGAGTAGACCCAGTTATTGTTTTGTGTCTTATGGGGAGACAGTGTGTAGGACATCAACCAAATTTGGTCTCCCAAATTCAAGGTCTTAATACCCTACAAAAAGTCCTTACATTCACAGATAAGCAACATCAATCAACCAAAAACTGTTCTCCAATCAGGGTTTATCAACTGATGATGAATCTGATAAAAAAGGAAGTGTTTTTAGATATGTGGATATGGGATTTCCAAGCCTGAATCAGAGAACAACAAAACAAAAAAATATAAAAATAAAAAATAAAAATAAAACAAATCTTAAATAAAAAATAAAAAAAGATATGAACTTTGTAACAAAAGTTATGGCTGAGAATTGATATAATATTAAATTTACTTAAGTCTATAAACTTAAATTTTTAGTTATTGATTGGTAATTTTACATGCTATGAATTAATATTAGGAGATTCTGAGTTTGAACCTAATAAGTGAGAGTGTCGTTAGAGTATTTATAAAATATTAAATTTAACATAAATTATTAGCTTAATCTCATTTAACCTATCTCAATTTGAATTAGCATAAAGATTTTGTTCCAAAAGAACATAAACGTGTTCCAATGTGATTCACAGGTAGTGCTCAAATACTCAAAAAGAAGTTTTTTTTTTTTTTTTTTTTTTCCACTGAAAAAAGGTTAATAAACAAAAAAGGAGACAACTTTATTGATGGGTTAATATCAAATGTGTAAAATATATATAATTGTGTAATAAAATGAAGCAAAATAGAATTGGTGCATGTGAGTTTTGCTGATGAGTTGTGAATTTTATCTCATTTGATTTATTGGGTTGATGTCATTTCTTGTCTTGATGGTTCATTTCTAGATATATTAAAAAAATTACTTTATTAATTATTAATTATTATTATTATTATTATTGTGGGAAGGAATTAGAGCGGCTCATTTACACCCAATTTTTGTTTGTTTCTATTTTTGCTTCGACATTATGAAATAAAGACAGCTTGAATTAATTCTCACCCACCTCTTGCTTTTCATCGAAATTATGTCAATTCCTTATTAACCACGTTTTCTTTTATTTTTATTTTTTCCAAAAGGGAATTGATTGATCACCCACTATTGCTAATATATGTTCTTTTTTTGTCTCCATGTAGATTCATGCACATTATATTCTAACTAATTTAATAAAATATATGTGTTTTCTACTATAAATTTTCTTTTTTTAGAGAAAGTACAAAGTCAAACCAGCTAGTAAATAAAGTGGGAAGCGTACGCAAATTTATAGTAGTGTAGGTCACAAGCTCTATATTGTTCACTTTTTGTAACTTGTGCGATTTTTTCATTAATTACAATAATTAAAAAGTTGATGAGAAGTTAATTATGAGGATAAAATAAATTTAATATATAAAAAAAATGCTTTTAAAATAATAAAGTAGTTAAAGTATACCAAGAAAAAAAATTAACGAAAAAAAATAAAATGAAAAATTAGTTAAATTTTGTGGAGTAAAATTAATTTAATATATAAAAAAAGTGCTTTTAAAATAATAAAATAAATTAAAGTACTTCCTAAGAAAAAAAATTAATGAAAAAGAAAATAAAATGAATGAAATTAGATTAAAAGATGGTGTGAATTCCATTCCATGTTATCTGGACCCTGGAACCATTCGTATTTGGGCCTAGCGTCGGCCCAGTCCGAAAATAAGCATAAAATAAATAAAGGCTAAAAAAATTGGTAAAAAAAGTGGCCCATGCAGGTTTCGAACCTGCGACCTTCGCGTTATTAGCACGACGCTCTAACCAACTGAGCTAATAGGCCACGTGATGGTAATCAAAATGCTTTTCTTTTATTTAAATGTAGAACATTCAAGTCCGGAAAACTACGTTGCTGATAAAAATAAACACTATTATAAGAATTAAAAAATAAAAATAGAACATTATATATGTGGTAGCACCTTCAGAAATTCACAAAATAATAAAAATATAGAAATGTCCCATTGGAAAATACTCAGGAAAGAACCAATTTTCCCTTTAAACATGGCAATGTATATCTCAATTTTTACATTAAAATAGTCTTTCGTTTGAATAATTGTTATAAAAACTTTTTTTTTAGCTCAATAACAAATTTAGAGATGTTTGAATATCTAATCTCTTGATTAAGGATATATATCTTAATTAGTGGAACGATTCTCAAACTAAACCGAAAAAAAATATATCTCACATGTATTTGATCAATTATATAATATATATTTTGTTAAAGTCAATGGAACTTAAAAGTTGAGTTTTTTTTATTATTATAAAAAAAATCAATAATTCATTTCTATTCCTCTGGTCAATTTTGCATCATTCTTTTTTTTAAAAAAAAAAAACCTGAATTTAGGAGATTGTACCTTACTTTTTTTTTTTTTTTTTTGGTCAAAATTAGTGGGGAAATTTAACCTTTATGAAAAAAAGTGAAGTAAATGATGCAAAATTTAGAGTTTAATTTGATCAAATATAAAGTGAGTGAAAATTGATAATAGGGTGTCAAAAGTTTAGTGGTAAAAGTATATTTTATCATATATTGGTTTTTTTAAATTATAAAAATAATACAATGAAAAATACATTAGGTTAAATTACAAATCTAGTCTGTAAATTTTCATGTTTGTGTCAAATAGGTCATGGAATTACAGTTTAGTGTTTAATAAGTCCATGAACTTTAAAAATGTTATACAAGTTTCTAAGGTTGTTTGGTAACCATTTGATTTTTATTTTTTGTTTTTGAAAATTAAGTTTATAAACACTACTTCCAACTCTAAATTTATTGATTGGTTATTTACTTTTAAACAATTTTAGAAAAACCAAGCCAAATTTTGGAAAGGAAAAAAATATAATGTAGTTTTTAAAAACTTGTTTCCGTTTTTGCAATTTAGATAAGAATTCAATTCTTCTACTTAAAAAAGATGAAATCCATTGTAAGGAATGGAGAGGAAATCAACTTTTATTTTCAAAACCAAAAACTAAAAACAAAAAACCGAAAAACAAAAAATGAAAAACCAAATGGTTACCAAATGTGGATTAAACTTTCAATTTTTTTGTAACGTTGAGCTTTTAAATTTTTCTATCAAATTTGTTTGTAAATTAAAAAAATGAGATAGGTCAACGACGTATTAGACCTAAAATAAAAAAAAACTTTAAACATTTATTGGCTACAAAATCTAAAGAATCAAAACTTACTAACTACCTTGTTTTGAATCAAAACCATAGGGTCAAAATCGTAAATAATATTCTAAATATGAATCACCCACCAGGACGTGTCGCCCTTCTTGTATTTGGTCGTTTGAAGAACTCCATATCAGATTCAAGACCAGAAACCTATTAGATACAAGATTTAAAGTTTAAAGACTTAACATAGGATTTTTTTTAAATCCAATAGCCTATTTTTTTTTTTTTTACATACATAAGTTTAAATGTTATATCAATTTGGTTAAAGTAAAATTAGGGTTTATTCCTAATTAGTATTTTTCTATTTATGTGTATTTATCCTTTTTTGGTTTCTTTCCTTTGTTGGATATGTTGGTGTCTATTTATTCGTTGATTAAGTTAATTATTCAATAAAATATACCAAATTTATAATGTTAGAGAGGGGGAGAAGAAACCTTGGGTTGTGTCATTAAATGTTGTTTGAGAAACTGTGTGGGCCGTGGCCCAATAATAGAGATCCAATGAAAGACTTTGGCCCATCACATCAAAATCCTCTCTTTATGAGTTCTTCTTCCACTTCCATTATGTCAATTTTTCCATGATTGCAATTTCTGTATTTTGTAGAATAATACCAAAGGCCAATCATTCACTTTGTCTCATAATATTTATTCCATCTCTTCCTATAATTTTTTATTATCTACCAGAATTTTATGAATATTCCCTTTTTTTTTTTTTCTTTGGTTGTTGTGGAAAATCTTCAAATGAAATATCCTTCTTTATTATCATTACCTTTAAACTCTCAACGCTAAAACTATAGGACCGACAAGCCACATAACTCTCTTCCTCGCAGGCTTGGGGGGTCAAATGAAATGGCCTTTCATTTTTAGGGCACACAGTCAAAACATAAGTAGAAAAAGTAAAAAAGAGAAAAAAAAAAAAAAAAAAAAAACCACTTTTGACAAAGTGAATGAACTCTCTCCTTTTTGTAAAGATAAACATCCTAAGTTTTAAAAAATATCCACCAAATTAAAATTAAAAAAAAAACTTGAATTCTAACATTTGTTTAAAAAATAGAGAAATCTATTTACAGAAAATAGTAAAAAAAAAAAAACTCATAGACATTGATAGACTTCTATAATTTCTGTCACTGATAGATCTTGATAGACTTCAATTAGCGTCTATCATAATTATCTAAAAATTTTGCTACTTTGTGGAAATACTTTTCCTCATATTTCTATTTTAAAAATTCCCCTGAAAACACTCAAAATTATTATTGGAGTATAAAGAAGTTAGAATGTTCGTAAAAATTTGAAACAATATGGTGGTAACTTAGAACGAAAATTGAGACCACTCCATTTCAAAGTACTGCTACAATTAATCCAAGTTTCAATTTTTCATCCAACATTTGATAATTGTTTTGAAATGTTTTGTAAAAGATAGGATGATAATATTACAACTTTAGAAAGAATACCAGTGTTACTTAAATGAATAGCAAAGTTTAGAGATTTTTTTTTTGTTTCAGAACAAGAAAAAAGAAAGAAAAAAAAAGGTGTCCCCCACATAAGAAAAGAGCTTGAATAGGGAGTGAATAACCTCAACTTGGGTCAATTTATAGATTGGTGACCTAAGATACTCATAATTCCAACTTCTTTTTATTGGCAATTAAGCTTTTAATCAAATCCAACTTAATTACTCTTTCAACAATGACTCATCAATTGCTTTTGAATTACGCTAAAGGATAATATATATATATTAACCACCCAAAAAAGAAAAAGGGTGTAGGGATCAACTTCTCAATAAAAGCTTCTAATTATTTAATCCCCTTATCTCTCCCTTTCTCCTTATTTTCTCAATTCTCTATTTCTCAAAATTTTGAATGCATTATCTGTTAGAGGTATGTTTAGATTGACTTTTTAAGGGTTTATAAGTAAAAAAAAAAAAGTATTTTTAAATACTTAGAAAATTAATCTAATCGAGTCATACATTTATATAATGATCATTGGATGAGGCTATAGAAAAATGATGTTGAGAAAAATCTCCCACTGACTATTATAGAAATAATTAAAAAATTCAAAGAAAGTAATAATATTAAAAACAAGAGCATTAATATGAAAAAACTCCAAATTAGGAAAAAACTACCTACCAAATTTTTTTGTTTTATTGTGGGATGAATTATTACAAACACACGTAAATCTCTCCTCAACCCCAATTAGAAAGAAAATACTCTCTCAAAACATTTGTACTACTTACACCATTTTTCTCGGTCTAGAGTTATCACACTCGAGCTTCACCCGAGTTTTGGTCATGCTAAAATAACAATACTTTTGAGTACAGCTATTTCGAAGTATTTTTCATTGGAAAAATGGAAGAAGAAATGGAAAATAAACAATGAAATGTAATAAAAATGTCAAATTCTGAGAACTGAAGAAAACAGGCTGGCTTTAGGGAAGAAGATGATGGGCCTACACTGTTTCATGACGAGCACGTTCGGTAATAAGTCCCCACACACTCAAAAAGAAATTAAAAAAAAAAAAAAAAAAAAACCAAACCAACTGAAATCATTACAAAGCAAACAAAAAAAAACTAAAAAAAAAACTAAAACTATGTGATTCACAATCACAATGTCTCTTTACCGACACAAAGCAATCTGTTCAATCACACTCCAATTCTAAACACAAAAAATCAAACAAACCCTTTCATTTTTCTTCTTCTTCTTCTTTCTCATACTGATTTCTTGTTTTGAAGCAAACCCCATCTCCAGAAATGGGGAAAACCGGGGCCAAGTTGCCAAGTTTCTGCCTGAACCGGATCCGGCCTCATGTTCGAGTCCCTATTCAGTCCAAACCGGACTCTGTTTCTGTGAAAACCGGTCCAAACAAGAAGGCTGATGATTCTGTTGATGACATTCAAGTTGGAGCTAAGCCTGTGTTGGGAATTGGAAGGAAGATCATGATTGTAGTTGATTCCACCATTGAAGCTGAAGGAGCTCTTCATTGGGCTCTCTCTCACACTGTCCAAAATCAAGACAACATTCTTCTTCTCCATCTCACTAAACCTTCTACAAAAGGTCCTAATTTTCCACCCACATTCTCTCTTTTTTCTTATCTCCGTATTTGTTCTATTTACGTTGATTTTCTATTGTTTACCTTTTTTTTTTGTTCATCTTTAACTATTGATTTCTTAACAATTTTTAACAGTTGGGTTTACAGGGGAAGGAGTAAGTAAAGAGACAGCACCAAGAGCTTATGAATTGGTTCATTCCATGAGAACTTTATGTCAATTGAAAAGACCAGAGGTAAGATTTTGATTCTAACATGGTATAAGAGGCATAGATCTAAGTCAGAATTTTGAAAAGTTTGTTTTTTGTAGGTGGAAACGGAAGTTGCGGTGGTGGAAGGAGGGAAGGAGAAAGGGGCAGTGATAGTAGAAGAAGCGAGAAAGCGAGGAGCGTCGTTGCTGGTTTTGGGGCAGAAGAAACGGTCGACGACATGGCGGCTTCTGATGGTGTGGGCAGGCCACCGATGGGGTAGCGGAGGCGGCGGCGGCGTGGTGGAGTATTGCATACAAAATGCGAGTTGTATGGCGATTGCAGTGAGAAGGAAGAGCAAGAAATTGGGTGGTTATTTGATCACTACAAAACGTCAAAAGGATTTCTGGCTTTTGGCTTAATTATTACAAAACCAAAATTTGGCTTTGAATATCAAAGGCTGTGGCTTCTCAAATCTCTCTGTTTTCAGAGATGAGATGTAAATAATGTAATTGAGAAATGGAGAGAATTGTGAATTGTGAATTGTGAATTGTGATTTAGAATTTTTCTTTTTCTTTTTCTTTTGGGAAAAAAATGATAGATAGGTGCTGGAAAGTGAAAGTGTTTGATGATTTGGGAATCCTATCTATGGCTTGGGGAAACTTGACTGTCTAATTTCTAATTTCTTAATGGATTAATTTGGTTTGGTTTTTTCTTTTTTTCCTTTTTCCTCTCAAATTTATGTTTGTTTTAGTGTGGCAGATTTTTTTTTTTTTCAATTTAGTTATTATTTTCTAACATTTGAATGGGGTTGATTTGATTTTAGTTTTCACAAGACATGATATTAAATCAGTTAACAAAATTTTATATCAGAAATTAGGTCCCTCGCAAAGAAAAAAAAAATCAAAGTTTCTACTTACATTAAATTAGACCCATAAGAAAATTTGGTCTAAGAAATTAATTTTTTTTTCTTATTTTATGTGATCTAATTCATTTTCAACCTTTCTACCTATTATTGAGTAAGTATTCTTTTATGCAAACCAACTGTAATTTTGGTATACTATTGATTTAATGGTGGTAATTATAAAGATGATTACAAGAACGCATATATACACGAGAGAGATTAGAAGAAATGTTATCATATATGTTTGTGCTATAAATTAGCCTAAAATGTAGAGATTTTAATTGGCTAATTTATAGGATATATATATATATATATATATATATATATATATATATATATATATATATTTTGACATATTCACGAATATATCTTTAACATTTCTTGATAGTAATGATGTAGTTGAAACTAAGGACAAAAATATTCGTGGATATGTCGATATATCCGTCGATATATCTATAAATCAAAAGGTTCGATATCAATATTAAATATTCATGGATATCTTAAACATTTTTTTTATTATGATTGTATCATATAAAAATGTTATCTATTTAGTCCAATATCAACAAGAATACTAATAATAATATCCATAACTTAGTTTGGGAGTAAAAACAACTTAATTATTAAACTAAATAAATTTTATAAAATTCGTGATTTACAGAAATATATGTTGATATCGATATTTTGTCGATATATCCATTGATATATCTGTAAAATTAAAATGTCGATATCAATATCAACATCAATATTTTAATCCTGGATTGAAACATGTTAAAACGTCTGGATTGGAACTTCTTAAACAATAAGAACTAAGAGACTAAATTAGACATTATAATTAGGTGATCTCCTGGCATTATCTTATTATTATTATTATTATTGGGCACTGATTTATTTGTTTGTACCAATGTATAATTAATAGCATGTGATCCTCCTTTCAAAAGAATTTTTT
This sequence comes from Lagenaria siceraria, assembly GCA_002890555.2. Lineage (NCBI taxonomy): Eukaryota > Viridiplantae > Streptophyta > Magnoliopsida > Cucurbitales > Cucurbitaceae > Lagenaria > Lagenaria siceraria. The sequence goes on from CM016484.1 coordinate 26,486,104, forward strand.
TTAAAAAAAAAATTAATAATAATAAAGGAAAAAAAACCCAAACGAAATATGTATTTAGGAGAAGTTACCAAATTTATCTTAAGAAAGCTTAAATTTTCGTTAGTAAACCTGAAAATTTTAAATTTTGATTTTTTAATTACTATATGATTGTCGTATATGTTCAAGCAAACTATTAATAACGTAATAATAAGGAAGAGACTAAAATTATTACTTTTTAAGTTTTTCTGAATGAAATTATATTTTTAAAATTAGTTGACAGTGTTACCAAGTTTTATATTAACTAATAAATAAGAGATTTATGGTATATAAATAAATATATAAAATCTTTTGAGTGAAGAGAGTGAGATCATTTTATGTGTTTTATATCAAATCCTTTGATTTACAAATATTTCAATCCTTGTAAAATTATTTATGATCATATATATCATGGGTAGACGGAAGATGCAATCCAATTTACCCAAACATCAAAACACAATAGAAATAGAAGGATAACTAAAAATACAAAACAAACAAATACAAACAAATACATATTACTAAACTAATAAATTATGAAGAAAAAAAAAACTTGAATTTATCTTGTGTTGTACCTTTTTTTTTTGCAGTCTACCCAATCGTTCAACCATAAGGATTAGTTCATTTTATGCTCAACCTTCTATAGTATTTGTAGTACTTGTCATCTTCAAACTCATCCTTGTGAGTTTGTTGTCCCCCTTGTTTTGTTGGAGCCTTACTTGTTTTTCGATCCGTCGTGGTTCCAGACTTGGCAGGCAACATGCTTGGTGTGCTAACGATCGTTGTTGCTTTTGACCCTCCGATCTCGAGTTCACTGTCCATTTCGATCGGTTCAAGTTAATTGTTCAATCTTTATGTGATTTTAAGGCATTAGCAGAGACGAGGTTTAAATATCACCAACGAACATTGATTTGAGTAGTCAAAAAGCATCTGCGGTGGAATCGTTTTTAAGAGAAAAATTAGGTGACATGGAGAAGAGAACTTATCCATGAAAAGGAGAAGTGAAAAAAGAAGTGAAATTGACCCATTATTCCTTCCCTTTTTTTTAGTACATTCCTTCCCTAGAATTGTAATTATCCATTTTCTTAATAATTTGTACTTTAATTAGGATTTTCCTAAATGATAGATTAATTATGGGGAGTTGGTTGAAAAAAATTAATTAGTAAGTTGCCTCATAATAATTAAAAAAAAAATTACATAATAACAATTGAATATTATGAATGCAAAAAATTGCATGTGATAAAACATAATTTGAGTTTCTCCTCTTTCATACATCAATTTGTGAAAAATCTAATAACCACGTCAAGGAAACTTCATTTCAATAATTTCTCTGTTGATATATCTCTAATTAACAGTTTAGGAGATTCTCATCTAGCATTTAAGAAGATCCTAAACGATTTACAATTTAAGACAATTTGAATCAATGTACCATTTAAAAGAATTCGAGCTTATCTGCATTGATTAGTGAAATTTATCTACAATTTTAGAAAATTCAAAGTTACATTATTCTCTAATAAATTACACTAGGATAAATATATATCTTTGTTCGACGAGAATTTCGAATAAATTTAATTCGTTGAAAATGAACTTGGTATTTGTATTGATTTGTAGTATAGTAGGTACAATTTCTAATAAATAATCATTTGATGCTTTCTCTCGAAAAGTAAACTTTAATCCTCAGGTTTATTGATGGTTTTCTTGGATAATCAACCTTTAGGCTTGATGATCTTCTTGGATGATTGGTCTTTGAGCTTGATGATCTTCAATTGGATGATTGACCTTAGACTTGTTGATCAGTTTAGATCACTCCCTTCATCCATTTGGACCAACCTTTAGTTTGTTAATCAACTTAGATCGACCTCTGGCTTGTTGATCAACTTGGATAAGCCTCTAGCTTGTTGATCAGTTTGGATCAACCTTTAGCTTGTTGATTGGCTTGGATCGGTCTCTGACTTGTTGATCGACTTGGATCGACCTCTTGCTTATTAATCCGTTTGGATTGGCTTTTGGCTTGTTGATCGACTTGAATCGACCTCTTGCTTATTAATCATAGCTCGTAGGTGGCCTTGGATCGACATCTTACTTCTTGATCTGCTCGGATCAGTCTTTAACTTGTCTAGTTGTTCAATTCTTCCAACCTCCCAAAATAAAAGGGTAAGGCCTCTATTTATAGAAGTTTATTATGGGCCTTATATGGGCTTGGGCCTAGTTGCTTTTGGGCTTGGACTAAAGTTGGGTTTCAACCCACATTTTCAACATGGACTTGAATTGTGTTAGACTTTGGACCCGAGTAACTTTAATTATTAAAATCAACTTTCATTGTGATGATGCGGTAAAATTTGATTGGCCAAAATTTCTCATTTAATACGCTGTTTAGTTTTTTAGACAATTCTTAATTAGGTTATTTTTTATTTAAATTTTTCTACAGTTTCAATTTTATTTTTAATTTATATATATATATATATATAAAAACAGCCATTAAGAAAATTTTGCTATAATTTGTTACCAAGTTCCTTTTCAGGCTAAATACACCCTTCTTAACCTGTTCCTTCATTTGGTTTCTGTTTTTTATTAAAAAAAAAAAATCAATTTTATTTTAAATTTATTTTAAAAAATAAATTTCTTAATTAGGTGATAAAAAAAAAAAAAAAGAAACTAAAATTTGCCACCAACTTCCTTTTAAGAAGTTTCTAAATTTTGTTAACAATTTTTAATCTTGTAGGCCATTTTTTTCTTAATTAGGTGATTAAAAAAAAAAAAAAAAGAAACTAAAATTTGCCACCAACTTCCTTTTAAGAAGTTTCTAAATTTTGTTAACAATTTTTAATCTTGTAGGCCATTTTTAATTTGGTTTTTTTTTAATAAAAATCTCAAATTTATTTTTAATTTATTGAAAATCTTAAGTAGGTCATTTAAAAAAATATATTAAAATTTAACCATTTTTTCTCTTATTGTGTTATTATCACCATTAATCTAAACACATTAACATGCCAAAAAATGATATTTGAATAGCATGTTTATTGTGTATACTTTTAACCTTTATTATATGGCATTCTCCCTTACTAAAGAAAAAGAAAAAGAAAAAGAAAACTTTATTATATGCCATAAGAACCCACCTATAAAAATATTCCACATAAAAAGCTATTCTATCGATAAAGTTGGTGACTGTTGTAGAGTATAATTAGTTACTAACATGCTCGTATGTTAATTAAGCTATGTTCGATTTAGTGATAAAGTTGGTGACTGGTGTCAACAAGTCGTGGAGTCTCTACAATAGGAGAGATTTTGGTGTCGAATACGAATTTAACAACTAAATTGTTTTTTAATGCATATCTTTTTAAATCTCGTCATTTTGAAAATAAATTTTTTCCGTTTTCAATTTTATGAAAATTTCTAAGGAAGTATATTAATAAAGTATGTTTGTTGAGGGATATTTTTTAAAAATTATTCTCAAATATAAAAAAATGAAATCAACTATTTACAAATATAGAAAAATTTCACTGTCTATCAGTAATAGAATTCTATTGATTGAGTGATAGAAAATTTTTACTGTCTATCGCTCATAGACAGTAAAATATTTCTATATTTGTAAATTGTTTGATATTTTCCTATTTTCCTTAATAAAAAATTGTAAAAACAAAAAAAAAAATTTTAAATGATTAAAAAAATCTTTTTGATTCCTAAGTTTCACAATGTTACAATTTTACTTTTCAGATTTGAATTTTGTTTCAATTTGGTCCCTAAGTTTCAAGATTTATAATTTTAACTTCGATTTTTTTTTATTAATTATCCACTTTTAGTCATTAACATCAATGTCTATTAATTAATTGAAAGGTTTTTTTTATATCTGCTTACGCATACCTCGACTGATCTCACCGAACAACCCGCCTGACTCTGCAAAATTTGACTGTTATTATCAAGGAAACATATTATTAAATCTTAGGTAGATGGCCACCATAGATTGAACCTATAACCCTTTAGGGTTTACCTATTTTTAATGTTTCCATTATCATTAGGTCAACCATGATGGTTTAATTAATTAAAAATAATTATGTAGTGAAATTTTAAGTTTAATATTAATAGCGATGAAAAATTGTATATGAAATTAATTAATTATAATTGTTTTAAATTAATTAAGATACTAATATATTAAAACAAAAAATGGCTATTTTCAAATATAGAAAAAATTCCCTATTTATTGTTTAAACGATAGAATTCTATGGCTGTCCAGGAGTGATAGACAATAAAAATTTTCTATATTTGTAAATACTTTGAAATTTTTTCTGTTTATAGTAATTTTCCAATAAAAAAGAGTATTTAGTAAAACAAATCGAGATTAAAAGTATAAATCTTGAAAGCCAAAGATTAAATTGAAACAAAATTAGAATAAAATTGTAATATTTTAAAATTTAAAAACTAATTGCAAACAGAAAAAAAAAACTACTAAATAGGTAACATTTAACAATTTAAGATCTAAATACAAACTAAACCTAAAATGGAGATTTTTGTGGGTGGTAATAATAACAAAACTTACACGAAGCTCCCATTTCATTCCATAGTTTGAAACTCCCAGAAAACTCACTGTATATTCCTCATCACAACATTCATAAAACAGGGGAAAAAGAAAAAAAAAAAAAGAAACTAATTAATCATCATTGGGAGCTTTTTTCTTTTCTTGAGATTTTTAGTTGGATCGTTTCTTGCGCAGGCCGTCGAAGTACTTAGAGGGATTTTTCTGAAACTCAGCTCTGGAAATTCGCTCCCCCTGTTTTCCCGGAGCCTTCATCGTTTTATCATTGGCGGTGGTTTTAAAGGTCGCCAATAACATGGTGGCCAAACACCCAATGAAAATGGCGAGCCCCACCACTGCCCCGACGATCTTCGCCCCCATCGACCCTCCGATCTCCGGCTCCCCGCTCATTTTAATCGCTCTGTTCTGTTTGATTTTGGGCATTAACAGAGAGAGGGGGTTTAAATAGACCGGTGGTCGTCTTGCCGCTGTGGTGGTTGATATCAATGGTGGGGAGGGGAATCATTTAGTGTGAAAAGTGACGCTACAAATTGGACAACTTAAAGTTAAACCAATCAAATTCGAAAGGGGAGGGGAAAAAAAAGTATGTTACTAAGAACTCACCAATTACATGGAAAAGCTTAAGAGTTAAGACAAGTGATAGTCATTGTAGTTTTCATTTTTGTTCATTTTGGTCCTACAAAAAGTATAGGAATTAAAATAGTATTTATACCTTTAATTTAACATATCTAATTTATCATCAAAATGTGATGACATATCCCGATTTTTTCAATTCAAATAGATGTTCTCATTAGGAGAGTAATGAGTTTTGTTGGTTGGATTTTATCTCTTCTGTTTTTTTATCTTTTATGGTGTATTTTTTTCCTATTGAAATATTAAGGAGATTAGCATATTAAATATAACTAAGATTTTACAAATGTTCTAAACTTTAGTAATATTTCATAACTAGATTTCAATCACTTTTTTTTTTTTTTTTTTGGACATTTTTAACATTTCAATAGAATTCTTTTTACCTTTTAATTTTCGTAATATTTTAAAACAAGAAAAAATATCATTTTTGAATTTACTATTAATTATATAAGGATTTTATTTTTGAATTATCGTTAATCTCTCAAATCTAAAATGACTGTCATAATAAAAACTTACATGCGAATTTAACATAGTATTAGAGTAGGTTGCTTCAGGATGTCCTAGGTTCAAACCCCACTTGAGTCACGCCCACAAGTTCGCAAAGAACCAATCCATTAGGCCATTTTTGTAAAAAAAAAGGATCATAATTTGGACAAATTAGGAATATGAGCTTATTATTTAGGCCTTATACGTAGAAAATCCTTGTTTATTTGTATTCTTTTGGTCCATTAGGGTAAAAGTTCAAACAATGTCCTATATATGTTTGGATTGATTTTCTAAGTAATCAAATAAGTGTTTATAAGTATAAAAAAATGATGCATGTTGCGACATACCCTTCTCACAAGTTTTTCTTAAATAATATTGATTTTGATATTTGCGTGTGATTAAAGTGACATGGATAAGTATTGCTTAATTAAAATTAACCTAAAATTACCAACTTCCATGAAGCTCCCATTTCATTCCATTATTTGAAACTCCAAGAACGACTCACTCACTATATCTTCATCATCATAGCATTCATAAAACAGAGAACCAACCAAAAAAGCCCATAAAAATACGAAAACTAATTAATTATTATTAGGAGCTTTCTTGAGATGTTTATAGTAGGATCATTTCTTGCGCAGATCTTTGAAGTACTTAGAAGGATCCCCCTGTTTTCCCGGAGCCTTCATCATTTTCCGATCCCCGGTGGTTTCAGAGTCCGCCGACAACATGCTCGCCACACACCCAATGAAAGTGGCAAACCCCACCACCGCCCCCACGATCTTCGCTGCCTTCGACCCTCCGTTCTCCCCTTCGCCGCTCATTTCAATCTCTCTGTTCTCTGTGATTTTGGGGCAATAACAGAGAGGGGGTTTAAATAGACCGGTCGTCGTCGTCGCTGCCGTGGTTGTTGAGACACGTGTCCATATGTCAGTGGTCATTGACTGGGGAGTCAAGAAGCATCTGTGACGAAATCATGTACAGTAAAATGTGACGCTACGAATTCGAAAAGGGAAGGGGAAAAAAAAGCAGGTTCTCAAGAACTGACCAATTACATGGAAAAGCCTAAGAGTAATGTTATAATATTTAATTTAACATATTTTAATTAATCATCAAAATGTGACATCATATTCATATACGTATATTATTTGGTTATTTAGTGACCAAATTGACTATAATTAAAATGGACCTATAGAGAGACATTTGCAGAGTATGAAATTTTATAAGGTGGATACCCAATAATTTTTAGGAAAAATTATACCGGTCTCTTTTGCGGGATCCAAACAAAAAGTGGCCCAAAGTTTGAATATGCTTGAAAAATGACATTTGCCGTTTTGACCCCAAAACGCACGTGATGGCCGAACACAACCACAATTTCGTGCTCATTCCTCTCGCTCCGGACTCCTTCCGTTCATGCATCATTAGACACAAAATCGACTATTTGAAAATCGTGGTTGCATCCAGTCCTAGCGTGTGTTTCAAAGTGAAAATAGTACTTTCACATGCAACTGATAGCAAAATGTCATTTTTCAAGTAGATTTAGGGTGTGTTTGGACTCTTTCCCTTGTCAAAATCAGATGTTTGGCACTCACATAAAATTGATTTTTCAAAAATTTGAAATCACTAAAAATTGATTTTGTAGGTATCAGTTTATTGGTGATTTGGTTGGGGTGATTATCAGGGAATCAGATAAAAAATTTAGAACACCAAATTTGTCACTCATATTTAAGGATAAGATTTAGCCCTAATCCATTTCTTCCTTCTCTTTCAGCCGATACATCCTCTCTCGTGTCCGTCGCTTGGTTCCATTAACTATCCGTGGTAGTGATGATTTCAGTAAGTTTTTGTTTTTTGTAATTTTCTTTTCACATGGATGAGCTTCAATTTTTAGCAGTTTTTGTTGTTTTTTCACTGTATCGTTCCTTAGTTTTTTGTTACTATTTACTTTGTTCCTTTCGTGGCTTTTCCTCTCTATATGAACAATTTTTTTTGGGATATTTCAATCATTGTCTTCGATCCTTGTTGATTTTTTTTTTTAGTCTCTCTACTTTTCTGATGGAGCGGGAGAAAATTGCAAGATTTCTTATATCTCGTTAATATTTTTGTTATACAGCTCGTATTTCAATAGATAATATCTAGTTTAAGTATTTTGTAATGATACAAAAATTTCTAGATTGGATGAGATATATGTTTTGAATTTTCTTTTGTTTTTATTATGTGTATTTTTCTTACCTCACATATCAATTATGCATACAATAATTTAACATTAAAATAAATAAAAATAATAAATTAATAAAATTAGATATTTTTATAATTATTTTTTAAAACAAAAATTCAAATATAAAATACCCTTTTTAGTAATTTGGTAATTTTAAAATTACTTTTAGAACCAAACATGATAAATTCAAAATCACTTTTATATATTTGAAAATCACTTTAAAAGTTCGGAACCAAACATAAGTTTGATTGTTTAAAAATCAATTTTATAAAATCAATTTGTTCTAAAATCTCTATCACTAAAATCACCACTCCAACTATCACTCCCAAACACACCCTTAAACTTTGAGTCATTTTTTATTTGGACTCGTCCAAAGGGGCTATCTTACAATTTTTCCTAATTTTTAGGGGGTTTAATGAGAGTAAAAGTGAAAAGTTTTGTTATTTATAAAATTGTGTTACATCTAACAATCACCCATTACATTTGAGAGTAAAATATGACGACAAGATTAGTATTTTATAAGAAGAATGAAATGTATTTAATACTCTTGTTAAATTACAAATTTAGTTATTAAAGTACTCTGTCAATTTGATATTTGAACTTTTAATTTTATGTATAATAAGTCTTTAAACTTAACAAAATGTCCAATAGAAGTCTTAAATTTTCAATCTTGTGACTAATAAATTTTTAAATTTTGTGTTAAAAACGTCTTCAACCTATTCTATATGTTAAAATTTATAAATTTATTAGATGCAAAATTGAGACTTTAGACTTTCGGTAAATATAATTTATATTTATATTTTATAGATTCATTAATATAATATATGACATAGATTTATTTTTAAAAATTAAAAATAAAAAAATTAAATTTTAAAAAATTTATGGACTAAATTTAATAATTTAAATAGATGTTTTCAAATATAGCAAAATGAGTCAACTAATTTACTGTAATCTATCACCCTTTATCACTTTTGCTACATTTAAAAATATTTTAAGTAGTTTTAATAATCCTAATTTAAACTATTTTTTAGTACAATTTAAACACTTTTTATTAAAAAACATAAAAAAAAAAAAGAATTGTTTAATATTTTGGGGGGATTTTACTTATTTATTTATTTATGTCAGTATTTGGTCGATCAGGTAATTCTGGGAAAAGAATGAAAATTGGGAAGTCGCATTGAAAGGTCGCGTAATCCAAAGAGGGAACTCTCTTTTTCTTCACTCATTGGGTTGGAAATTGATATGGAATTTTGTCATTTCCAAAATTCCCATACTAATTTTCTTTTTCCTTTTTTTTTTCCTCCACACCACATTTTCGAAGAATAAAATAAACAAAAATCTTAAAATTCAATCCTTGAGGTCTCATTTCATAATAATTTTATTTGTAATTTTTTTAATATATGTTTCTTTATTATAGTTTTCATCTATTTCTATGTGACATTTTGAATTTTTTTTTTTGTCAAATTCTAAAAATAGTAACAAAATTTTAAAAATTATTTTTCATAGTTTTCTCTAATTTGGCATTATAATTATTATTATTTTTAACAAAAAAAAAATAAAAAGACATTAAGTAGTAAATAGATAACAAAACATATAACTCATAGATGAAAGTTATGTACTTTATAAGCTTAATTTTAAAAATTATAGTTATTAAGGAAATTTTTAAAAATAGAAAAATAAGGAAAACTATTTACACAAAATAGAAATTTTTTTAGATAGTTGTGATAGATACTGATAAAAATCTATCAGGGTCTATCAGTGATAGAAATGATAAAAGTCTATCACTGATAGATGTTAATAAAAATCTATCAATGTCTATTAGTGTTTTTTTTTTTTTTTTTTTTGTTATTTTGTGTAAATAATTTTACATTTTTTCTATCTATAAAAATTTCCTTAGTTATTATGTGGGATTTTAAATTAAAACTTCAAAATTTAGCTTTCTAACGTAGTAAAGTTATTATATCATTATTTTGTATTATATATATGTAGGCAAACTGATTTATTACTACGTGTAATACATGTGTTATATATTTTAAAAATATAACATGATTTTTGATTTTATTATATATGGATAATTATGTGGTTTATTTAACAATTGAAAATTTTGGGAGGAAAAAGATATTATTTCCAAGAATTAATGTGTAATAATACAAGTCGGAAACAAACCACATTAATCGAGAAGAGCCCCAAAAAAATATGGAAATTAAGAAGATGGAGCATTTTTGTGTAGAAGGGGCTATGTTATTTAATTGAAATTGAATTAGTTCGGAATTCCAAGATGTTATATTTCCCAATAATTGAGCCCCCTCTATATAAATATAACGAAATCCTCCTTCAATCTTGTTAATTATATTATTGTGAAAATTGGTAGGCCAAAAAATGGAAAATGCAAGTGCAATTGTTGGTGCTGTGGTGGGAATTGCTTCCATTGCTGTGTCCTTGGCTTCTTTAATGACTGGAAATCCAAAGATGATGAAAGCTCCTGGAAAAGATGGCTTCATTCCCAGAGCTGGTTTTGAGCGCCATCCTGCTGCTTATTTTAGAAACCTCCGCAAGCCTTCCTAATTCCCTTTATATATCTAATTATGTAATGCGCCATTGTATTCTGGTCTCTTTTACTTATCTACCTATATTATCCTATTAATCAAAATATTTTCTTATTTTTATTTTTATGTCTCTTTTAGTACAATAATGAATCAAATCTTTATTCTTTAACTGTCAATTATGGACTTAATTTGTAGTATTTTAAGCTAAATTATAAGAATTTTTTTTTTTTTTAAAAAAAAAAAAAAAGGGATACTATTTACACAAAATAATAAAATTTTTAGATAGTAGTGATAGATGTTGATATAAATTTATTAGAGTCTATTAGTGATAGAAATGATAGAAGTCAATCCATGTTTATTAGTATTTTTTTTATTTTTTTGTAAATAGTTTGATATATTTTTTTATTTGTGAAAATTTTTCAAAATTATAGCATATATCTTTTTTATTCTCAACTTAATTTGTAGTTTTTATGGACTTAATTTTTCACAAGTTGATTTCATGGGTGGATTTTGCTATTTGCTTTTTGTCATTTGTTTTAACATTATTCTTATTTATAATACATTAAAAAGTGAAAATGTAAAAAATAAAACTTTTTTTTGGACACTTTTGTTTCTTTTTTAGTTTATTAATTTACAAAAATATGACACTAAAGATTAATTATAAATAGTAAATAATTAATTGATTATTAATTAACCTTTATATATATATATATATATATATATATATTTAGATATATAATATACATGAAATATTTACTTTTGTCCTTTGTTTTAAAGTTTTCCCATTGCCAAGGATAATTGGGTCAATCGCCAAATTTAAGGGGAACCGAATGTTATTGTATTCGCAGGGGTCATATTATCTTATAAGAAAAATACTTTATAGTTTACATATAAAAGAACAATCCATTATAATCCTCGTCCAAAAGCAAATTATCATGATTAACAATTCACAAACCATATGATCTGTAGAAGGTTCTCATTTTAATGAAATCTCTTGATAATATGGTGATGAATATTTTTTTAAAAAATTGTAGAAACAAAAACATTAAAAATATATTTAAATTGATAAACAAATATTTTATACGTTATATCTAAAAATATAGATGAAAATGTTGATATGCAGATGGAAATTTAATAGTATGATAGAACACAATTTTCTATTTTTTTAATCCTCGTCCAAAATTGTATGACACCGAAATTTCCAAATTACTTCCACATCTGAAGCTTCCACGATATAAAACGTTTTTAGGTTAATTAATTTGGAATTTTATGGCATTGAGAGTTATTCAGTTGTCTTTTTTCTCACTTTTGTAGCGTTATATTTGTTTGTTGTTTTATATAGTTTAGTATTTTAGAGGGGGGTGATATTACCAAGAGAAACATTAATTACAAAAAAAAAAAAAAAAAAAAAAAAAAAAGGAGATAATAACAAATAAAACTATAAAAGTATGAAACCAACAATTTCTGAAAAGAAATCAAGAAAATGAATCAGCAATCTTAAAAAAGTTAAGCCAATTCAAGTCGCATTTAATCAAAATAAATACAACTTTTTACTCCTTGCATTTGCTTATAGGTTTTCTTAAAATGAGAACCAAACAAAGTTAATTAAGCAAAATTTGTTATTAATTTCTTTGTAATTAATAAACAATAAAAATTTACAGCTACATTTAAAATTAAAAATCAAAAGAAAATGAAAATGAAAAATATCTAAAAATAACTAGAGATCAAAATATAACAAAAATAAATAAATAAATAAATAAAAGTTAAAAGTACATCGAAACTAAAATGAATCGAAATAAAAAATAGATATCGGTATGTAGGTAGGTCTTGATGACTTAAGTAATGAGGTAAGCATTTTGATTTTTTTTAAAAAAATTGAAATCTCAATAATGTTATCATTATCGTTGCCATTTAATTAATTATTTCCTTAATTATATATGAAGATTCCAAGGAGTAATTTCTAAATTTTTCTCTCACCATTAATACTATATATAAACTCCTCAAGGCAAATATGATTTCCAATTGAATAGAAACACCATGAACTCAAAGAACAAAGAGGCAATAATAATGGATATTGTAAGCACATACATTATAATTCCAAGTCTTGTATTTGGTTGTGTTGTTTTGATCAGCACCATCATGAAGTTGCTGAAGAAATTTTGGTGGACTCCCATGAAGATTCAAAGATTCATGAGGTCCCAAGGAATAGAAGGCCCTTCTTACAAGTTCATACAAGGCAATATTAGAGATATGTACACCAAGAGAATGCATGCCATGGCTACTCCAATGGAGCTCTCCCACGATATACTCCCTAGGGTTATCCCTCATGTTCATTCCTGGCTCAACGATTACGGTACGATGTTGAAACCACTCTATTCTGTTAAAGTTTTAAGTTTTTAGATGACTTTTGAAAAGACAATTTTTTTAAAATGAGAGTTTGAATTTTATTCTTTGATATGACTTAAAGATATCAATTTCGTTTTTGTCCTATGATTTGTTGAGCATAAAGTTTGTTGGCCAAATTCATGGGAAAAACTAAAAGGATTTTGTGAGGGATATATAGAATTTTACCTACTAACTTTTGAGCAATAGATGGGTGCATCAATATTTGTGCATTAATCCACTTTAATGGTATATACAAAAGAAATATATATATATATATATATTTTATTAAAAAAAAAAAAAAATTTGTCATGTAACAAATAATGATTGGACAACTGGTTGGAATGCACAAAAATGAGTATAACTCAAGATACACACCTAAGTTTTTATGTTAAATTACATTTTTAGTCTTTAATTGATATTTATTTTGGTCCCTAAAACTTTTAAAAAATGTCTAATAGATTCTTTTAACTTTTAGATTTGTATCTAACAGGTCGTTGACATATGCAAATATTTTGAAAATAAATTAAATTAGATACTTGATATAAAATTGAATTTTTAAACTTTCAACTTTGTGTCTTGTATTATATTGTACATCTTTAAATTAAAGAAAAAAACTCCAAATAGGTAAATAACCCGTTAGATATAAAATTGAAATTTCAAAAAACTCATTCGACACACAAAACTGAAAGCTAAAAGACTTACTAGATACTTTATAAATTTCAGTGTTTTTTTTTAGAATCTTGAGGTGATCCGATCCAATTTTGTTAGTTAATAACCAAAATATATAAATATTCTAAACTTTTTTGAAAAGTGCTTTTTACAAAAGATGAACCCTAAACTGTGAGAATGGATCGATGGAGTATTATTTGATTAATATGTGAAATGAAACAGGGAGAAGCTTCCTGCAGTGGTATGGCATTGAAGCACAGTTGATTATTACAGACCCAGAAATGATCAAAGAAGTATTGAATGATAAACAAAAAAATTACCCAAAAGCAAAACTTGGTAGCCATTTACTTAGAATTTTTGGGAATGGACTCGTCACTTCTGATGGTCAAAGATGGGCCAAGTCAAGAAAAATAGCCAACTTTGCTTTCCATGGAGACAGCCTCAAAGTAATTCATTCATTTGCTTAATTAATTATTATTAATTTGTTTCTCTAAAAGTATTTACAATCTTATTTATTAATTTGAAGAACATGATCCCAACAATGATTGAGTGTGGTGAGAAGATGATTGAAGGGTGGAAGAATTATGAAGGGAAAGAACTGGATGTGTTCAAAGAATTCAAAGTATATACTTTGGATGTCATTTCTCATACTGCTTTTGGAAGTAGTTATCAACAAGGAAAGAATATCTTTCACATGCTACAACAGCTCACTGATCTATCAATTAGAAATGGATACAAAATTAAGCGGCCGATAATCAGGTATTTCTAACTCAAAATTTAACGAGCGGAAATAATATTTAAGAATCTGAATATACGTGAATTCTTACTCTAATATTATGTTAAATCACTCCACTGAATTTGAAATTTTAATTATAACGATATACTTTTACTATTGTTTTTAAGGATGAAAAATAACATTATGTTTGGAAATTTTATTATTATTATTTTTGAAAAAAGGATTGAAATAGGTTCGGTAAAAATCTCTTGTTCTATTTCAAAATTTAAATTAAAAAAGTAATTAATGTTTTGCATGACAATTATTTTTTAAATAAAATAATAAAAGTTATCATATTATATTTTCGTTTTCTAAAATATTTATGGTATATTTTACAAGTAAAAGAAAATGATAGACTAAGAAATTATATTTAGAGTAATTGTAATGAGTAGCACTTTTAGGACTAATAATTAAATGTATATCAATATTTTTAAAGAATTGCAATTACAGCAAAATCTATCAGTAATAGACTCTATCATTAATAGACTCCTATTAGTGATAGACTCCAAGAGCTAGATCTAGATTTTGCTATATTTGCAAATTATTTTGCATTGTGTTATATTTGCTAGTACCTTGAGTTTGATTATTATATTTGCAACTGCCCTTCATAGTTATGTTAGCAAAAACTATCGATGATAGTCTTTGTCACTGATATGGACTCCTATTAGCGATATACTCTCCATCAGCGATATAGTGTATCACTGATAGACTTCAAGAGCTAGATCTACAAATTCTTTTGCATTGTGTTATATCTGTTAATACATTATGGTTCTGGTTATTATATTTGCAACTGCCAAATTGGGCCTTGATTTTTGGTTTTTTGTTTTCAACTAATAAAACACGCACGTCCGTGTTCGATAACCATTTTGAAAATGATGTTTGTTTTCTCATATTGTGATGCAGTAAGATATTGAAATGTAAAGACGATATAGAAGGAGAACGACTGGAGAAGAGAATGAGAGAATGTTTCATGGAAATAATAAGAGGAAGAGAAGAGAAGTTGAAGAATGGAGAAGCAGAAGGGTATGGGAATGACTTTCTAGGAATGTTAGTGAAGGCAAAGAATGAAGGTGAAAAATCAGAGAGGATATCAGAGGATGTGATAGTAGCAGAATGCAAGACATTTTACTTTGCTGGCCATGAAACTACCAATGTTTTAATTACTTGGATTGTGTTTCTTCTTGCTATACATAAAGAATGGCAACAACAAGCAAGAAATGAAGTTTTAAGGATATTTGGTCACAACAATAACCCAACTTCTGAAGCCCTCTCTAAATTAAAAATAGTAAGAATTTTCATTTTTTACATATTTTAGACCATTTAATATTTCATATAAATTTTGCTATCTCTATTTTGTTTTTGGTTTCTATGTTTTGTTATTCACATTTTAGAAATGTTTTCAAAATTAAGGACTCGTTTTATAATCATTTGGTTTTTTGTTTTTTGTTTTTTGTTTTTCAAAATTAACTACTTTCACCTCCAAATTTCTTCTTTTATTATTTACTTTTTTTACCAATGGTTTAAAACATCAAGTCAAGTTTTGAGAACTAAAAAGAGTAGCTTTCAAAATTTTGTTTTTGTTTTTTGAATTTGGCTAAAAATTCAACCATATTGTACTTAAGAAAAATACAAATCATAGTAAGAAATGAGGAGGAAATAAGTTTAATTTTCAAAAACTAAAAACAAATTAATAGTTATCAAACGAGGCCTAAAAAAAAAAAAAGTAGTTTTCAAAAACTTATTTTTATTTTGAAAATTTGGTAAGAATTCAAATGTTTACATAAAAAATATGAAAATAATGAATAAGAAATTAGGAGAAAACAAACACAATTTTCAAAAATCAAATGGTTACTAAATGGGCCCTTAAGAATTGAAATGTGTATGTATATAAAATACAAAAATCATGAGTAAGAAATTGCAAGAAAACAAACACAGTTTTCAAAAAACTAAAAATCAAAGAGTTACCAAACGAAATCTTAGTTTTTGAGTTTTGATTTTTGAAAACTAAACTTTTAAATATTACTTTCACAAGTTTCTTTGTTTTGTTACTCCACTTTCCACCATGCTTTCAAATATCCATTGGAATTTTAAAAACTAAAAAAAAGTTGTTTTGTTTTAAAAAAAATTTGACATAAGAATTCAAGAAATGTAAAAACATAGTATGAAATTTAAGAAAAAACAATCATAAAATTAAAAAACAAAGAACTAAAGACAACAAAATCATTACCAACTAAATTACAAAGTTAACTCATGTGATTTCAACCATTTTTCTATGTAGTTCTTAAAAGTATTTCTAGTCATTCTTATAATCTTTATGAAAAAAATTAGGTCTAAAGTCATTAGGAACAGAGTCTTAGACGCCCTTTATGGCAATTTAATTTTTTTATTTTTTATTTATTTTATCTTTTATAGATGACAATGATCATCAACGAAACCTTGAGGCTGTATCCGCCGGCAATGACAGTATCACGGCAAGTGGTCGAGAAGGAAGTGAGATTGGGGAGCCTCCTTCTTCCGACAACGCTGCAGCTGACGATCCCCACCATCGCAGTCCATCACGACAAAGCATTTTGGGGAGAAGATGTAAATGAATTCAAACCAGAAAGATTTTCAGAAGGAGTCTCGAAAACCATTGAAAGAAACTCAGCTGGGTATCTACCATTTGGGTTAGGTCCTCGAAATTGCGTGGGGATGAACTTTGCAATGAACGAGGCCAAAATTGCAATGTCAATGATTCTACAAAAATACTCATTTACCCTCTCACCAGTCTACGCTCATACGCCGATTCAACTTCTCACTACTTGCCCCCAACAAGGACTTCAAGTCATTCTTCATTCTGTATCTGACTAAAATCAGAAACAGAAACATATTTAATAAAAGAAAAGATTGTTTAATTTAAAAAAAAAAAAAAAAAAAAAGTTACTGTAAGTTATAATTAAACATCACAATAAATATGATATTAAATTTTTGTCGATATAATATACAAACATTTTCACATGTATCGTCCATGAGTTTGATATAGACATAAGAAGTCAAATCAACATTATCATTATTTGTAAGAAAAAACGATTTAAACATTTAAAAACTATATGAAACAAAATACCACTAATATAAATATAATATAATAATAAACATTCTAACAGCTAATGTAAGCTTGACTTAATCGTAATTAACATAGTATTATTTTTTAAAGGTTGAACATTTAATTCTCTATCTCTTAATTGTTGTATTAAAAAAACTTTATTTTTTTAAATATGTTGTCCACTAAAATTGGAGAAAAAAAAAAGCTTTCAAACTAAGCTTGTGGGTCCATGCAGGTAGATCATAACAAGGAATGAAAGTTTGAAAGATTTTTTTTTTTTAAATAATAATAATAATAAAATAAAAAAAAGGGTGTGAAAGTTTGAACAATTTCAAACTAAGCTTTAATTTAGCTTGGCTCCACGTAATTTAAACAAGGCCCATGGACTTTTGGGTCCATGTACTAGATAATATCAAGGTCAAAAGAAAATTTGTGGTTTATATTTCAACAAATTTAAAACCAAAGCATAACTCAACTTTTTATTTCAGTATATATAACAAATATCGGAGTATGAAGATTTGAACCTCTTTAATTAAAAAGAGAATAAGTATATTTCAATTATTATTGAACTTTGTCTATATGACCATAATAGAGCTCAGCTGGATAAGATATATGATCTTGATTAAGAAGTTAAAGGTTTGAATCTTTCCATTCCTACTTGTTGAACTCGGAAAAAAAAAATAATAATATCCTAATTGTGTGTTAGGATGTCAAACCTGAGTATGACTCAATTATTGCATCATGGTCTAAAATGTCAAATGTTGGAATCCCTCCGCATATATTGTTGAAGTAAAAAAAAAAAAAAAAAATTAGGCCAATCAATTATGGTAGAGTTGGGAGATTCTACCTCCACATATTTTATAAACATTTTTTAAACCCATATCTATTTGATAACTATTTGGTTTTTGAAAATTAAGCTTATAAACGATATTTTAACCTATGAGTTTTTATGTATTGTTATCTTATCTTTTTTAATAAAATGACAAATTGCAAAAAACCACCCCTAAAGAAAGGTGGTAGTTGCAATTATAACCTTAAACATTCAATTGTAAAAATTGAGCACTTAAACTTATGTAAGTGTTAAAATTGGACCCTCAAACTTAGAGTCCAATTTTAACGTTTGTATAAGGTTGACGGTTCAATTTTTTACAATCGAAAGTTTGAGAGTGCAATTGCAATTTACAACTACTATCACACTTCAGTAGTGATTTTTGCAATTTTCCTTTAAAAAACCAAAAGAAATTTAAAAAATTAAGACCTTGCTTAGTAACCATTTGGTTTTTAATTTTTTGTTTTTTAAAATTAAGCATATAAACACTCTTTCTACTTCTAAATTTCTTGATTTGTTATCTACGTTCTACCAATGTTTTAAAAAATCAAGCTAAATTTTAAAAATTAAAAAAAAATATTTTTTGTTAGAACTAAAAGTAAAATCATTACAAGAGTCAGGAGCATAGACCTCTTGGTCCTTAGCACATACTGATGCGAGTTGAGCTAACTCTTTTTTGGCAAACATGTCTAAATTATTAATATACCCTTCTAAATAGCTGAATAAAGAATATTATAATCTAAGAAATAATAGCATTTCATCTGTGGTTTACTCACCCCACCATTATTGAACTTTGAACAAGGGCCGCCCAATCCGCTGCCTTTCTTTGATTTTTCCCCTCATCTCCATCCTCCGACTCCTTCACCCCTTCATTTCCGCCATTTTAACCTCCGCCGTCTTCTTCGCCGCCGTACCCATCATCTTCCTCCGCCTTCTTCGCGGTCCACTCAAACGCCAGGTTTCTTTATTTCAATTTATTTATCTTTATCCCTCTCTTAATTTTTCAATCGGCTGAACATTGATTATCTCTAGACCAAAATGAACTTAGTTCAACTAGTATAAAGTTTGTACTATCGATTTTGACCACCTTTGAAGTTAGAGGTTTAATTTTCCAAGCTGGTTTTGAAATCCTTCTGTTCTTGGAACTGGAGAAAGGATCAAAAGATTAAGAATCAAACATCTGTCCTGTTTGATTTTCGAAGTAGATAGTACAAGCTTTATGTAAGTTGAATTATTTTTTTTTTTTAGCTTAAATTGCAAGTTTGCCAAACTTTCCGTTTTTTGTTACTAAATTATTTCTATGCTCCATTGATTGTACTTGTTCAATTTTAGCCTTTGTAATTTTAAATGTACAATTTTAGATTTGTATTTCAATAAATCGTAAATTTAGTCTTACTGTTGTTCTTTAAAAAAATGTTATTATCTATTAGGATCTTCACTATAAATTTTGGAAAGGAAAATTACTATAAATAGAAAAAATATCAAACTATTTAATTTTATCGCGGCCTATCGCGGATAAACAGTAATATTTTTCTATATTTGTAAATAGTTTGACTCATTTTTCTATATTTGAAAACAACTCTTTTAGAAATATATTCACCTATTTTATTTTTTTACGTGAGAATGATTATTATTTAACTAATTATGACAAAATCTAATTGTAAAAGACTAAACTTAAGATTTATTGAAAGTGTAAGGACAAAAATTGGGAATTTGAAAATACATTGACTAAAATTGAACAACGTACAAAGACCAAAATGGTAATGCATATACTCAAGACCAAAATGATATTTTAATCCAAAACAAACTTTTTGTTAATAAAAAAAAAAAGAAAAAGTACTTGAGTGTATCAAACTGAACCAAAGAAGCATATGTCCGTTTGATAACTATTTGGTTTTTGAAAATTAAGCCTATAACCTATCATTTCACGTCTAAATTTCTTGCTTTTTATCTATGTTTTACCATTATTTTTAAAAAATCAAGCCAAATTTTGAAAACTAAAAAAAATGTAGTTTTTAAAAACTTGTGAACTAAGATTACAACTCTTGTATTCAAGTAAGATGCCAACCATGGTAAGAAATTAGGATAATATAGGCTTAATTTTCAAAAACTAAAAACCAAAAATGAAATAGTTACCAAACGGGGCCGTAACTTTCAACTTTTAATCTTAATGATTACACATGGAAGTTTCCCAGATGCTAATTGCTTGTCAGTGACAATATCAGATGCCATCTTGAAGCAATTAGTCAAATGATTTTGAGCAACAAACAACAGTGAACTCAAAGAAGAGAGGAAAAGTGAGATGGACTGTATGATCATCATTTACATTTCAACATTATTTCTATTTGGGTGTCTTCTTTTTGGTGTCATCAAGCTCTTTGCCAAACTATGGTGGACTCCCATGAGGATTCAAAGGTTCATGAGGTCACAGGGGATTCAAGGCCCTTCTTATAAGTTCATCCAAGGCAACACCAGAGATGTTTACACCAAAAGAATGCAGGCCATGGCCACACCCATGGACCTTTCCCATCATATTCTCCCCAGGGTTATGCCTAGTATTCACTCTTGGCTCCACCTTTACGGTACAAAACTCATCTTGACCTTTCACTTTTTTCTGTTGGACTGCCTTGGATCTGTTATCTAGCACTTCGAGTGAAACTAACCAAGCACAGGAGATTATATACCTTGTCTCTCTGCCCGTGGACGTAGCTAACAACACACTGTTAGTGAACTATCTGTGTCGATATTTACTGTTTACGCTTTCCTCACTTTCTTTGCTTGATGATTTCATAACATTTTCCTTTTCATTAACTCACGAGTTTGGTTGCTGAACTTTTAGAGCTATGCTTTTAAGAATAGATTCTTGAATTTAAAATAGTGTTTAAGAGGTCTCTTAACCATTACGTTTGAATCTAATGTCTTGTAAACCGAATACTTATTAAACACAATTGAAAGTTAAAGGGATCTATTAAACATAACTTTGAAAGTTTATGACTTAACTTGTAATTGAACTGTTTGTTTTTCAATTAGATATCTCTTTTTATCTGTTTTGAGTGTCTGGATTTGTGCAAACAGGGAGGAACTTTCTTCAGTGGTCTGGAGTTGATGCTCAGTTGATCATCACAGACCCTGAGATGATCAAGGAGGTGCTTCATGATCGACAAAAGAATTTCCCAAAAGCAAAACTCCAAGGCCACATTCATAGAATTTTCGGAAATGGACTTGCCACAGCCGAGGGTGAAAGATGGGCCAAGTCCAGGAAAATAGCCAACTTTGCTTTCCATGGAGACAGCCTCAAAGTAATTAAAGGCCATGCTTGATTTTAGTTTCAAAATTTTGGTGAATTTTATGTTGAGATTTGATTGAACTGTATGAGATTATTGGAACTGTACTGCAGAACATGATCCCAACAATGATTGAGTGTGGTGAGAAGATGATTGAAGGGTGGAAGAATTATGAAGGAAAGGAAGTGGATATGTTCAAAGAATTCAAAGTATACACTTTGGATGTCATTTCTCATACTGCTTTTGGGAGTAGTTATCAACAAGGAAAGGATATCTTCCACATGCTACAAGAGCTTTGTGAACTATCAATCAGAAATGGATACAAAATTAAGCTACCTATAATCAGGTAGTTTAGCCTCATTTGATAACCCATTTGAGTTTTTGAAAATTAAGCTTACAAACACTAATCTTGATCATAAGTTTGTTGACTAGGAATTCAAATGTTTCCGATGTAAACTATAGTAAAAATATTGAGAAGAAACAAACATAAATTTATCGAATGGGGGCTTAGTTCCTAAATTACTTGATGAAAACTGATGTTATGTTAATCGAAATGAAGGTGATTTTGATTTATTTGCAGTAAGATTTTGAAATCCAAAGATGATAATGAAGGGGAGAGGCTTGAAAAGAGAATGAAAGATTGCTTCATGGGAATCATAAAAGCCAGAGAAGAGAAGTTGAGGAATGGAGAAGCAGAAGGGTATGGGAATGATTTTCTGGGATTGTTAGTGAAGGCAAAGAATGACCCTGAAACATCACAGAGCATTTCTTTGGAAGATATTGTGGATGAATGCAAGACATTTTACTTTGCTGGACATGAAACCACCAATGTTTTGTTGGCTTGGACTATGTTTCTTCTGGCATTGCATAAAGAATGGCAAGAGGAAGCAAGAAATGAAGCGTTGAAGGTATTTGGAGACAAGAATCCAACATTGGAAGGCCTTCCCAAATTAAGAACGGTAAGCATTACGATGTGACAACTAAGATCTCTTGATCTGATATCATGTTAATAATTATAGGACGACGTGTGTGTGTTTGTTTTTACAATGGACAGATGACGATGATCATCAATGAATGTTTGAGGTTATATCCACCAGCGATGTCGGTAGCACGGCGAGCAGAGAAGGAAGTGAGACTGGGAAGCTTGGTGGTTCCAAGAACGATTATGGTTACGATTCCAACGATAGCAGTTCATCATGACACGACATATTGGGGGGAGGACGCACATGAATTCAAACCAGAAAGATTTTCAGAAGGGGTGGGGAAAGCCACCGAAAGCAACTTGGCCGCGTATATCCCATTTGGATTGGGGCCTCGAAATTGCGTGGGCATGAACTTTGCAATGAATGAGGCTAAAATTGCAATGTCAATGATTCTACAAAGATACTCCTTTAGCCTGTCACCAGCTTACGCTCATATGCCAGTTCAATTTCTTACCATTTGCCCACAGAATGGAGTTCAAGTGATACTAAATTCAATAACAAATTACAGTTAGTACTCTAAATTTGAACATTGGTATCTAGAAACCACTTGTTTAGTCAATTTTAAGCAGCTTCGAATTACAGAGTTGCTAAATCAAATGGGGTTGTCATTTGGAATCATCATGAAAAAATTATGGGTGATATTGTGAATTTTGATGCTTTGAATATATAGAAATGATTGAAGTTGTAGAAGCCATAGCTCTTTGAGAGGAACTAAATGCAGCTAGAGAGATGGGCCATTATGTGTTATTTAATCTCAAGAAAGTTGGTTGTGTCTAAGAAGGGATACTAAACCACGTTACTATTGCAAAGGTCGATTTGATCTTTCAACTTCGTAATTGGAATATGTTAAGTTGTAATCAAAATTCAAAAAGTATAAACTTATTTTAATGGATGAATTTGTGAGTCATATAGTTTGAAACTAAACTTGTGATAAAAAGAAATTATACTTGCACAACAAGCAAAGTAACCTCATAATTTTTTATGCTCCAAATCTTGTTCACATTTGGCTTCATTGTAGATGTTTAGTAGCCTTGACTTCCGACCCACTTCCTTTTAATTTGATCTCGATATCTTTCGAGCTAACCTACATAAGAGATCCTTGCATCGTTGTGGTGTTGAGCCTACTGCACTCTGATACTTAAGTCAGTACAAGGAGTGGTTAATTTAGCTAAACACGAAAAGAAGTAAGGTCGAATGTCTCATTTGGAGATTACTTACTCTTCCCCTTGAGATGGTTGAATGAGCATATATTTATTAGCCAATCTTCTGACACACATCTACGATTACGTGTGACGGCAATAGTGTTAGGAACGTTTCTAATGCTCGAGGTTGTAGGGGCGGTCCAACCCGACTCATTTATTTTTTTATTGGTATGTATTCACTCACTCGACTAGTCGACCCAAACCCCAAGGCACTAACATTTTCCTTTTAAAAAGCATGCTCCCTTATGTCCTTTCCAAGTACCCTTTCGTTTGGGTTCGCCCATGGACTTTGGGTCTTGCCTTGGACAATCCTCAACATATATAGTTCAACTAACATAAAAGCTTATACTGTCATCGATCTCGAAGTTAGAAGTCTAATTTTCTCCACCACACATATATTGTCCAAAAAAAAAGCGGATTGAAAATAACAAATCAAATTAAAAACAAGCCACAAATGATCACTGTTTGTTTTTTTTTTTTTTTTTTGTTAATTGTCAATTCAAACATTACTTAATAGATAAGGCATTTATGTTGTTAAAATAAAAATTAATAAATAAATAAAAGTGTGATTTGAGCAATGACGATTGAAACGTATGTTCCCTTCCAAAGTTATATGTTTGACATTTTATTATTTATTAATGTCAAAGAACGGGAAAGATCCCCACATGACAATTGCAAAAATAAATATTAAAAATTAAAAACCTGTTTTTAAGGAACACAAACACAAACAGAACATGAATTGAACTGAAAAAAAGAAAAAAAAGTTGATAAAGAAACAAATTCCAGTAATGGATGGTAATATTATTATTATATCAACATTGATATTTGGTAGTTTCGTATTTGGGGCTATCATGAAGCTTTTGGGAAGGCTATGGTGGACTCCGATGAGGATCCAACGGTTGATGAGATCGCAAGGGATCCAAGGGCCATCCTACAATTTCATCCAAGGCAACTCCAAAGAGATTTATTCCAAAAGAATGAAGGCTATGGCCACACCCATGGAACTCTCTCACCATATACTTCCTAGGGTTCTTCCTCATACTCAATCTTGGCTCAACCATTATGGTATGCATCCAATAACACCTCCCCTTTTTCATTCTAATTTCTACTTTTACTTTTTAACTAATTGTCTCTCGCTTTCACTACTGCTAAAAATTCAAAATTCTTACTTACTATAAATCATCAGTTGTAGTCTAGAATATAGATTTCATACTGAGAGACTTTACAATGTTTATAGGATATATGAATTACTTCTCTCAATTGTCAATTAGTTTTTGAGATGAAACTCCATGTTATCTAATAGTATCAAAAACGGTGTCTAGCCCAAGGAGTTACGGGAGTATGAGTTAGGAGGAGTTGGAGTTGTGAACTTCACTTCTTGTTTAGTCCAAAGTCACCCTCATCATTGGATCAAGTCATCCTAACCCGACCCTAAAAAGTGAAGGCCCAAGCTCGGTGGTTCAGGCTCAAACTCAAAACTTAAGGCATTGTTTAGGTTTGGATCGGGTCAGCCCAACCCTTGGACTTAGCTCATTAGATTATATTAAAGTTTGGGCAGAGCTTAGTTTAGCTTAAGTTGGCTTATTGGATTAACCCGTTAAAAATTATTCATATATATAATATATATATATATATATATATAGATTTTCTCAATTAAATATTATGAGATTTCTATTTTTAATTAATTTTTCTTCAAAAAAAAAAATTGATATGATAAAGTGTTATTTAGTATTTAATTTTCTTTAAACAAAATATTAGTATTTAATCCTTTTAAAAATATTATGTTTATTAAAAATTTTACTTACTTTCTTATATAAAATATGATATATGAAAAACTATATACATATATATTTGGGTTCACTTACTATAATATGCCTAGGGACCATTTAAGTATAGCATTATTGATGAATGTCTCACAACTAAAAAAAACATCAATTTTGTGTTATATTAACAATTTTCTTTTAAAAGCACCCAATTAATTGATTTGATGGTGTGAAAAAACAGGGAGGAACTTTGTTCAATGGTTTGGTGCAGATGCTCAACTGGTGATTACAGAGCCAGAGCTGATCAAGGAAGTGCTCAACCATCAACACAAAAACTTCCCAAAAGCAAAACTCCAAGGCCACATTCATAGAATTTTTGGAAATGGGCTTGTCACAGCCGATGGTCAAAGATGGGTCAAATCTAGAAAACTTGCCCATTTTGCTTTCCATGGAGATAACCTCAAAGTAAATTATTAGTATATATAGCAACATTTTTTTTTAAAAAAAAATGTAAATATAACAAAGTCTATCAATTTTAGTAATTAAAAAAAGAAAAAAAAACCGATTGTTTTACAATTTTGCAGAACATGATCCCATCGATGATTCAATGTGCTGAAACAATGGTTGAAGAATGGAAACATCTTGAAGGCAAAGAGGTTGATGTGTTCGAATGTTTTAAGATTTACACTTTGGATGTCATTTCACATACGGCTTTTGGAAGCAGTTATGAACAAGGAAGAAATATCTTCCAAATGCTACAGAGATTATGTGAGCTGTCAATCAGAAATGGATATAAAGTTAGGCTCCCCGTAATCAGGTATTTTAAAGTTTACGATTCGTTTGATAATGATTTTGCTTTTAGTTTTTTTAAATTTTGCTTGTTTACACTTTTAATTTCTCTATTGTGGGTTGTACCAATCTTAAGAAAATACTTGAATTCCTAGTTAAGTACTAAAAATAATTACTTTTTGAAAAACTATTTGGCTTTGTTTTTTAAATCATGAAGAGAAAGTGGATAACAAAACATAGATATTTATAGGTTGAAGTAGTGTTTACTCTTTATAGGCTTAAATTTTAAAAAACTAAGGCCTCATTTGATAACCATTTGGGCCGTTATTAGTTTTTAATTTTTGAAAATTAAACCTATAAACATTCATTCCACCTCTAAATTTTTTCTTGTTTGGTTATCTCTTTCAACCAATGTTTTAAAAAACCAAGTCAACCTTTGAAAACTATATATGTATATTTGTCGTTATGCAGTAAGATTTTGAAATCGAAAGATGATGTAGAAGGGCAAAGGCTTGAAAAGAGAATGAAGGATTGCTTGATGGAAATGATCAAAGCAAGAGAAGAGAAGTTGAATAATGGTGAAGAAAATGGTTATGGGAATGACTTTTTAGGGTTGTTGGTGAAGGCAAAGAATGAGCCTGAAAAATCAGAGAGAATTTCAGTGGAAGATGTTGTGGATGAATGCAAGACATTTTACTTTGCTGGACATGAAACCACCAATGTTTTGTTATCTTGGACTTCCGACCCGCACGAAAGGCGTAACGATCTGGGCACTGTCTCGGAGAGAGGCTCGGTATGTTTCTTTTGGCATTGCATAAAGAATGGCAACAAGAAGCAAGAAATGAAGTGTTCAATATATTTGGTCACAACAACCCAACTTTGGAACGCCTCCCCAAATTAACAACGGTAATTTTAAATTATAATCTCACTCAGTTTAAGTTTATATGTTATTTTCATCCTTCCCAATTAAGTTTAGTTAAAAGAAAGAAACACAACCATTTAAGCAAAACTTTTCACAACTATAATCTACTAGTAACAAACTTTACTACGTATACAATTATTACAATCACATAGAATTCTTTCTCTTATACAATTACAAAAAGTGAAAAATTTGGGTGTTGGTTGAACTACACTTATCTTTGTGCAGTCTAACAATTATTTTTTTTTAAAAAATATTGTTTTTAATATATATATTTTTTTTTAATCTAAAGTATTCTTTTTAATGAAGATGATTGGAAACCAAAGGCTCCATTTATAGAGTTGCTTCGTGGCTATCATCTATGTTTTTTAAATATATGTTTGTTTTCTCTCAAGTTTTTTAATTACGATTTTCACCATTTTTAACAATACACTTGAACTCCTGGTCAAATTTTAAAAATAAAATTAACTTTTTCTTTTTGGAGCTTTCAAAACTTGGCTAAATTTTTTAAAACATTAGTGAAAAGTTGATAACAAAACATAGAAAACTTACTAGTAGAAGTAGTATTTATTAGTTTATATTTTCAAAAACAAAAATGCAAAAACCAAAAGCAAAAGCTCTATATAGTAACAACTTTGTTTTCAATTTTCTGCTTTTTTTAAATTTATATTTGTTTTCTCCTAATTTTTCAATTATAGTTTTCACCTTTGTTAACGAAACACTTGAATTCTTGATCAAATTCTAAAACTAAAAATACGTTTTTGGAAACTATTTTTTTAAGTATTCAATTTTTGGTTCGATTTTAAAACAATAGTAGAAGAAAGTGGATAACAAAACATAGAAAGATATAAGTAGAAGTACTGTTTATAACCTTAATTTTCAAAAACTAAATGATTATCAAACCAGTCGTTAAACTTTGTTAGTATGTGAACAGATGAGTATGATCATCCATGAATGCTTGAGGTTGTACCCTCCGGCGATGACATTATGGCAAAAAGTGGAGAAGGAGACGAGATTGGGGAGGCTGGTTCTTCCAAGCGGAATGCGTGTGGTGATACCAACGACAGCAATTCACCACGACGGAGAGATATGGGGGGAAGATGTAGACGTTTTCAAGCCAGAAAGATTTTCAAAAGGGATAGCACAGGCGAGCGAGAAAAAGTCGGGCGGCGGTACGTATCTCCCCTTCGGTTTGGGGCCTCGAAGCTGCGTGGGGATGAACTTTGCATTGAACGAAGCCAAAATAGCAATCTCCATGATTCTTCAACGATTCTCCTTCACCCTTTCCCCTGCCTACGCTCACTCCCCTGTTCTGTTTCTTACAGTTGCTCCTCAGCATGGAGTTCAGCTCATTCTTCATCCACTTCCCACACATCAACAAAACACTATCATTATCTGATGATTCTCATTCCAATATTATAAACATTTGGAGCGCTGAGCTGTTTAGTCCGCATGGAGTTAAATAATTTGTGTTTTGAGTGTACAGTTGTTTAGTCTAGGTATAGAAAGTCTGTGTTGAGGTGGAGAGTTAAAATTGGTATGTTCGACTTTTTTTTTCTATGCATTATACAATTAGAGTTGTATTATAATCAGAATTTTCGATAATAATAAATTTGATTTTAAACTTTTTATTGAATATGAATCTAACAAATTTTTTTAATTTGAGATCAATCTTAGATGATTTGAATTTGGATTTGATCGATGGAGCATAAAAACTTATGAAAATATACTCAAATTTTCTTAGCAAGGAATATATAACTCCGTATGGTGTTCAGTTTAATTGTTTGAATTTGTTGTTTGCTCAAAAAGAAAAAAAAACCACATAACGTTGTTACTAATGTTTTTAAAAACTAAATCAAATTTTGAAAACTAAAAAATGTAGTTTTTAAAAGCTTGTTTTTATTTTTGGAATTTGGCTAAGAATTTAACTCTTGTACTTAAAAAAAAAGATGCAAATTATTATAAGGAATTTGAGAGAAAATAAACTTAACTTTCAAAAAAAAATAAATACAACAAATGAAATAGTTATCATTGGTCAATTTTTTTTTAAGTTGAAGGAGCAAATAGAAAGTTATCCTCAAGTGATAAAAAGGGAAGGGAACGTGTGATAAATTACCATATTGGACTTAAAACGAGCCCATTTGAAATGTGAAGTTGGGCCGACAAGAAAAGCCCAAAATTATTAATAAAGGCGCGTATTTCGTGTGTTTGGATGCCAAAACCGGACAATGAGATTGAGCAACAAGAACAACTGAACAATAATTGTCAAGGAAAGGAAGATCTTCAATGTCTCATTTAAATTCAAATTTAAATTAAAAAAAATAAAAATTAGGTGACAATCTCAATGATAATTGGCATAGATTTTCTTTTTTAAAGTCAGAGACTCGATTTTTCAAAATTGCTATACACTATTGTGGTTAAAAAATATGACTAGATATTTAGTTATAAGGAGATGATCCAATAGATCATTCCAAGAGAAAAACTTTATTAATTAAGTATAATGGCCGACCCATAGACTCAACCAAAAAAGCTAAAGATATCAATTCCTGTCATAAGATCAATAAGAACTATAAAGGCTGACTTTTAGAGTTGGCCATGAAAGTTGAAGACCATAGAGGACCGACTCTATTAATTAAATAATTACCAATTTGATTGACACGATTCCTCTTAAATATTATAAATTCTAATCGGTAAAAAAATAAAAAATAAAAAAATAATTGTTGGCCGACCAGGTCTCTGTTTCAGAAAAAGGGTTTATTGTTCCACACTACCCTTTTTGTATGGTTAATTATTAAAAATAATGTCATGTTTGTTGTACCGAACCGGGTTTATAATTTTGTCCCTACACATTTGAACCCATCTCAACTTCTATAGTTCTATTGTTTGTGTCTTGTCGTTTTGTACAATTTAAGGTTGCGTTTTGACTATAAACTCCAAACATAACATAATATTTCTCTCTTTCTTCTCTTCCTTACAGACACACAGACACTTTGGTTGTTTTTAATGTCTTTTTTTCAATGGATTCTCTCAGGGTCCTACCCCTACATTCCTTACTCCCTCTTCTTTCACTTCTATTTTAGCTTCTTTCCCTTATAATTTCACTTTTTAAATTTAGTCCTTAATCTCTCACATTACTTCTGAGTTTTTAATTTAATTTTTATTTGATCTCTACATTTTTTAAATATTCTATTTTTATTCTTGAGTTTTGAGTCATTTTTAGTTAGTTCAAACAAAAATGTAACATTTTATTCTTGAGTTTTGTTTTCTATTTTTCTTTTGAAACTCAAAAATTAAATGAAAATTAAACTCAAAATTTGAAAATAAAAACATAACATTTTCACATTTATGCCAAATAAACCAAAGAAAAATTATGTAGAGACTAGATAGACGCAACGTTCATAAATTAAGCTTATATTTTTATTTATTTTAAATTGACCAATGTTTTAGGTCTAATTCACACATATCAATTATCATTAATTAAATAATAATTTTCTGGTGGAAAAAGATTAATTTAGGACAAACCTTAAACTCCCATCTGGTTTGAAAAAATTTCTAATGTTTTGGAAAGTACCGTATTCTTTTTGTACGCACGAGAACTTAGCTTTCATAAATACTTTTTCAATACTGTTAAATTATTTTAAAAAATAGGAAAAATTTTACCGATAGAAAAAATGTCAAACTATTTACAGAAAATAGCAAAAAAAACACTGATAGACATTAATAAACTTCTATTAACATCTATCAGTGATAGATTTCTATCACTGATAGACTTTTATCAGCGTCTATCACAACTATCTAAAAATTTTGTTATTTTGGGTAAATAGCTCCTTTATTTTTCTATTCTTAAAAATTTTCTTAAAAAATATGCAAGTAATAAATGAAGATAGTATAAGGTGGGTGTGTTTGTCTTTTCACTGAGATTAAATTTATTAAATAAGGTCACACGTGGTAGGTCTTTTTTTTTTTTTTTTTTGGAAACGTGGTAGCGTGGTATTATTGTAATTAGTAATGAGAAGAAATTGTGGTGTGGAGGGCATTTATGAGAATTGAAGTTAGCAATAAAGTGGGAAAATAATAGTTTGGTTTAAAATAAATGATTTGGCGCTGATAAGAATTAACTACTTTCCCATAACTTTAACCATAAATAAATGCTTTGTGTACAGATTCGTCCCCACTGTTCATGCTCATAATACGGCCTTTTCCCCGCCTTTTTTTTTAATTATTAATTATCAATTATCAACTTATTAAATTGACTTTTTTTTTTCTTTTCAAGTTCAATAAAAATTCAACCAACTCTTAAAAAAATACTTTTTGTATTTCGACATTCTATTAATCTTTTAGTCATATGAATTAAACAAAAGTATAATTTACCAAGTTGAACAATGGGTGGACAAATTAAATAATTATTATCATCAAGTTTAGCATAACTTGATTTAGGGAAAGTCGTATAAATGACTAAAATTTTGGAACTAAAATAAAATATGCCCTACATTTTAAACGTCGCATGTTATTTTAGAGTTGTAGATTGGGATCTCGCTCTCTACTTCCTCTCTCTCCTCTCTCCTCACATCTCCTTTCTCTCTTATTGTCCTCTCTCTCTTTCACCCGTTTTCGAGGAAAACTCATTGATCCGACACCTAAAACTCACATCCCTCACTTTCTCTTTGATGTCATTTTTTGTCGAAAAACTACATATATCCGACCAGTGAAAAATCAATTGACCCAACAAATCGACGTTCTATATATTGAAAATTCACTCATCTAACATTCCTCCGACGACTTCTCAAATTCCTCTCTACTAGATCACAACCTCTTCGATGAACACACGGCCGACGATCACTATGTAACAAATGAAAAAAAAAATAAAGAAAAAAAGAAAATCGGAAAGAGGAAGATGCAAAAAGATAAAATATTTGGTATGTGATTGATGATGTAAACAAAATCGAAAAGGAGCAAAAACCATTCTAAACTTTTTTTTTCTATATAATTACTTCCTTGATTTATGTTTATATTCTCGAGATGAAATTTAAATTTCCTTAAATCTTTATTTTACTAAACTTGAAAACAAATACCTTTACCATCATTTCAAAGGTTTATAATTTAATTCCTTCTTCACCCTGTCGCCATTAACTAAAAAAACATAAATAAATCTACTTTAAAATATAAAGGGATGGTCTCTAAAAAAAATATTAATTCAGAATCAACTGATATTTTACCATGAGAATTTTAAAATTCAATTTTTTGAAAAGGGAAGAATGAAGTAGATTTGGAGAGAAACAATTTCAGCCACCAAATTTTTTTTTTTTTAAAAAAAAAAAATCTAATTAATTGGTGCCCATCATTTTCAAAAAAGTTCAATAGTTTCAAATTCAATAAATTAAAATGAATTCAAATTGACACAACTATTTATTTTATGGTGATTATCACTATGAAAATACATTGCACCTTATTTTCTTAAAAATTAAGCATCAAATACACAAAGTCTTAGTTTGTTTAGCAATTACAGAAAACAAGTAAATATACATATTAACTAATTATTAGTGTATGGTTTTTAAATATTATTTCACATTGAATTTTATTCAAATTTTTTTAGTTCAACGTGGAAATTTAAATCAATGACTTTTTCTTTTCTTTTTTTTTTGTAATGAGCTCTATAACTTCGATTTAAATTTCATATTAGATTATTGACATAAATTTAAACGTGAAGTAAATAATGGTATATATCAGTTTTAGTGATTATTTAATGCTAGACGGTGTATGTTGTGATACCATGACACTTGATCATAAAATGTTATTATAAGTATGTTGCAAAAATAATTATATTATAAATAATTAACATATATGTGATATAGTTTAATGTTTTAATTAATTAGGTTGTACTCAAGTTGAAGAATGCACCAACTACATAAACAGTTGTTTGTTGCAATTATGCACACCAACCACCCTGTTATTAAAATTATAGCTACAAACTTTATGTAGCCAATCTTTATATTTTCCTTATACATTTTTAGTATATATTTACTTAGCTGATGGTAATTCTTCTACTTAACTTTCTAGTTATATATATATATATATTTTTTTTTTATGTGATTTCAACTTTTAATGTATCCAAATCTTAATGAAATTAGGTATTTTTAAGTAGTGAAAGTAAATTGATTGAGGCATAAATCTTGGTGATTTTTTTTTAAAATAAAAAATAAATAAATTTGATTTAAAAAAAGAAAAAGAAAAAGAGGAGACAAGCATGAGAAGAAGGTACTCAAAACAAGCCACATGAGAAATGTTTTGACTTTGTATGTGGGTGGACATGCCACATGAGATTTGTCAATTCTCACATCCATACATAGAGATGATGACACATGCATACGTGGCATTTTATATAATAAACTTTACTTAAAAACAAATAATTTCCCTATAATAACCCTATTTCATTACTAGGTTGAGAAAACAAGCACAACCCCTATTTTGTTATGAAAAATATTCAAACAAAATTTCCCACAAAAAGTTAAATAAAAAAAATGAAAGTTTTAGCTAGTGAAAGACCTAAATGTACTAGGATAATTGTTTCAAGTGATGTGACTCTAATATGTCAATGGTAATAGTTGCAGGATAGCTTTTAAAATTAAAAAAATTGGTCCACATAGGTAATGACCCTATTATATTTGTAATATAGCTCGATTCAGCATCTTATTCTCACTACTTTTGATTACCTAACATCCAAATAGGTCGTCACTTTAATAATATAATACCAGCTAAGTAGTTATAAAGACACAGTAACTCAATTAATATTTCATTCATATAAAAATTAAAAGTCATCTCATTTTTCTTTCTGAAGACACGAAATGAAGAAAATTATTATAATGGAAGAAAATGAAATATAGCAACAAAAATAGGCTCAGAAAGTTATATGAGAAGTTAATTAACCAACTTTTGTGGTGGCTAATTGATTCAATTTTTTTTTTTCAAAAAAAGTGACGTTGCCTTTTAAATTTTCTTAATCGAATGCCTTTATATGATATTGTTTTAGTTTAAAATTAGAAAGAAAAAAAAAAGTGACAACTTTTCTTGCTTAGTCGGTTTTCCTAACAAATAAATCGTTGGCATTAGTATTACTTATGAAATCAAATATCAAAGCAATCCACTTATTATGTCAATGGATCATATTTTAATAATCCTTTTTTAAAAGAATTAAAAAAAAATCTTTGTATAGCTTGATTTCTAATATAATTAATCAATTATTGTCCTTTATTGGTGTACAATCATGTTAAATTAAATATAGCTTAAGAAATAACATACAATTAGTCAACGATTCGATATTTTATCATTGTTGAACTAGATGCAACACAGTCAATATCTTGAAATTGATGGCATTTGCAGCTTTACTCCATTCAATATTCATCATGTTTTGGTTGAGTCCAACTGTCTGGAGGTGGTTAATTTTACTTAATGTGATCTCGGTGGATCTTATGAAAGTCTCTTTCTTCATAGATGAGATGGTGTCGGTTGTGCATGAGATGATCGATATTTCCTTCTCACGTATAATTATGTGAGTCATTGCTACAATGTGTTGGCGCATTCCGTTGTGTCTAAAGCATTGGAAGAGCAAGTTTTTTCTCTTCTTCAATCTCTGTATTGTGAGTGGTAAACTTCAAACAAAATGTGTAACTGCACAACATGTTCATGATTTATTTATTTATTTTAATTATTTAAAAACAATAAAATTCAAATTTTGGTTGGGTATTTTACAATTAACTACTATAATAACACAAATTTTGTTGCAAATTGTATTATAAGAATGAATTTATATCCTCGATACTAGGGAGAGGGACTACAACTTAATCCTTTTTAATTATCATAATTCTTTCACTTAATACTAATTAAAAAATAAAACTAGTAATTTAACCTAATTCTAAAATCTCATAATATCTCTCTAATCTCCAACTCAACCTCTAATATATAATCACGATATATCACCCCAAACAGAAAATATGGTAGAATGTCAATTTTATTATTTCAATTATTTTAAATGCGGATTTTTTTCGCCTGCATAAATAAAATAATGTTGTATAGGGTTTAATTTTATAAACGCAATCCTAACAAAATATATAAAATAATTTCCCTATAACTACTTCCTCTTCTTATGGTAGGTTTATTACACCAATATCACCAACAACTATTTTTCATAATTTATTTAAAAATACACTTACAAATTTTAGTTAATAATAATAACAACAACAAACTTCCTTTAGGTCTAAGAGTAAATAACGAAAGAAAAATAGGCAGCGGATCTTAGTCTATCTTCATTTTTTTACCTTCCATATTCAATAGTCTAATCAAAATTTGCCGTATAGTATTTTTTTACAAATATATATATATATATATATATATATATATATAATTAAAATGAGATGCACAAAGATGAACACATTTTAGAAATATAGGGCATGTTTGGGAGTTTACATGTTTTTAATCATTCAAAATCAATTTTGATGATATGAAAATTGCATTAAAAGTGTAAAATTAAATATTAAATTAATTTTGAAAAACTACCTTTTTAGTCCTGAGTTTTGAAGAATAAGTGTGCTTGATTTTTTAGTTTTAAAAAAACCCTTTTAGTCTCAAATTTTTAGCAAGGTACGTTTGGTCTTCAAATTTTCAATATATACCTTTTTAGTTCTTAAATTTTTAATATAATGATATGACATTTTGAATTACAAAAATAAGTTGCTCAAGTATTTTATATATAATGAGATGACATTTTAAATTATAAAAAGTCAAAAATAAATTTAGTGAAGACTATTTTTTAAAATTATTTTTCTAATTTAAAATAATTTAAAAGATTAATGTAGTATAGCTCATAATCATCGATTCCCCGCCATCAAGTGGTAAAAAAAAAAAACCGATTATAAACTTTTATGCCAGTAAATTAGATGAATTACTAAAATTAGTAGCACTTCACTACAACTACAAGGGAGCCCAAAAATCATTTTTTTATAAAAAAAAAAATTAAAAAGAATCCAAATTGTTTAAAGCACATAAAAAATCAAATCACCCAAACAAAAAATTCACCATCTTGGTGCAATTAAAAAGAAGAAAAAAAAAGCTTTTCAGGGAAATGATCGCATAAAAATGGCGAAAATATTCAGAATCCCAATTCCCAAATCAGAATGATACGAAAGAAAATCGGACCCACAAAATATAGAGAAAAAAAAAAAGTAAAAAAAGAAAAAGGGGACCGCTTCTGATCCGAAAAGCAGGGCAGAGCAGAGCTTTTGGGTAAAATCCAGAGAGACGAAGAAGGAAGCAGCACCCAAAATCAGAAAATCAGAATCAGCGTTTCGATCCAACCTGGTAGTCTACTCTAATCCCCCCCACTCACAAGGAAACAACTCCCCTCCAGCTAATTCCTTCTGTTCTCACTTTTCCCGGCATAAAAGAAGAAATCATCAACAAAAAAAAATTAATATCCTCCGCTGGTTGCTTTTCGGGGTGTAGAAATGGAAACATGTCCCGTTTTGACTTCAGAACAGCACAAAAACCCCTCTCGGTTACAGTTTCTTCTGACATGATTGTCACCCCCAGAAAAAAGGTTTCGGTTCTCGTCTCGGTTTAATTTCAGAGGCCGATGATCATCAAATCAAATCAGGGACTGACTCTCTGCAAGAGAGTATTCGGGATTGCTGCTCAATCCATTTAAAAAAAAAGCCTACATTGTAGTAGACCCTTCTTTGGGTAGGTAAAACGAATTTCAACCTATTTTTCTATTTTGTTTTTCCGGGAAAATCTTTCCCCTGTTTGAGGAGATGCGAAGTTTTTTAATCTGGGTTTTAGTTGCAAGAGGAAGAAGAGAAGCCAGATGGGTAGGTTAAAAAGGAATTTAAAAAGGGTTTGCGGATGTATGAAAGAAAGTGCTAAATATCAAGCCATTTTACTAGACCGTTCGTTTCCCTTATTAATTGCAGAGAGAGAAGAGAGAGAGTAGATAGAGAGGGACGGTGCTTTTCATAGTTGACCTTTAATTAGTGAAACAGATAATAACAACTCATTTCCTTCTCTCTCTCTTTCTCTGTGTGCGACCCCAATTATTCTCTCATCTGCTTGTCGTAATAATCTTTAATGGTTTATACAGGCGCACCTCTTCGTTTCAGGCTGTTTGGGGGATTCCTCTGTACAGTTGCTCTAACACAATGTGGACTGCATTTTCCTCTGTTCCTATAGGCCTCAAGGTTCTCTCCCTTTCTTTCATCTCCCTTTTTTCTTTTCTTGTTTCTGTTCTCATTCTTAATCATTTTCTTATGTTTTCTTCTTGGCTGTTTCAAAGTCTCACACACACACACCAACATAGTTTCTCTTTGAGCTTTTTTCTCCATTTATTTTCACCCCCTTTTGCTTGAATCACCTACTGGATGGATGGCCTCTTGTCTATGAATATGGAGAAGGGAAAGTTGTGATTTCTCTTTTTATTTTTCTTTTCTAGCTCATAAATAAGTCAACAGTTGGAGCATATTTTAATGGGGTTGAAATTTTACTTGAAATTGGATCTGTTTTGTTAGTCAAATTTCTTATTCATATCATGAATTGGATTCTCTCTCTCTCTTTGGTTCCACCCATCAGTGCACGGAATTGTTGATTTCCTATCTGGGTTTTCTCTCCGTTCTTTGGAACTTTCTTTCATTTTTGTTTTCCCTAAATTATAAGATTAAATAACAAGGTGGTCGGATCTAATCTGGACTACCAGACAAAAAAGGGTGGTGGGAATTTTGAGAGGGGCCGATCTCGGATACACTTCGATTTAATATTTGGATTTGGGTTTTAATTTTTCCGTTCAGATTTAAGAAGTTCTTGTAAAGTCAAATCTTCTGTCTTTTAGCATGAACAGGACACTGGATTTGCTTGAAAATTTTACTTATACAGCATTCCATGTGTATTGATTTTTGTTTACAGTATTTATGTCTGCCCCTTTCCTTTGAAATTAAGTTCTTGACTCGATCTCCTCTTCAGATCAGTTATCTATGTTTATCTATGGACGAATACATACTTTGTGAGGCAGCCTAAAATTTTAGAAAAACACATGAGTTTTTAATTCCAAGTAATGAAAGTGATCAAGTGGATCATTTTTTCTTGCTTATAGTCAATGGAACAATAATCTTAATTTTTTGACTTCTGGGAACCATTCCTCGAAACCATTTTTATTGTGACTTTAAACTTAAAAGTTGCCCTCTTTTATACTTCTTGAGCTGACCTTCTGCTATGTAAATTGTTAATTTATTGTGCAATTGTACGAATATGGAAGGTTTTGACTTAGCTTTTTCACTTTACTTTTCTTGCCTGTGGAATGACAGACTCTCCACATAATATCCATCTCAAGCCAACTTCGATGCATGTCTTGAGAAAATCCATTTGAACAGTCCATGTGAATCATGAAAGTTGGTAAATCTCATATTCTTCAAGTTTTTTTTTCTTTAAGTAAATACCATTTTAAAATTTCATTCCATCCTGCACTAGGCATCTGTTCACCTGTGAATTTGTTTTATTTAGGCTGCCCAGTTTACTAAAAATAATTTAACTTTGCTCTATATCAAATTTCTTCCAGTCATGAAAAATTAATCATACTCAGGTTGCTAAAAGATTAAAAAGGAAAAAAAATCTTCAGTTGACCTTCCCCTTTGCCACTTGCCCAGAAAAAATTATAAAGAAAAAAAAATTCCCCCTGGGGATTATATTTTTATTTTTTTACAGAGGGTGAGCCCATAGTTTGCCATTCAAATGCATCCCCCAAGTTTGGTCCCAAGTCTTTTGAATGCGATAATGATGCTCTCGATTCTGGTGGGATGAAGCTTGAAGATCAGAAAGAATTTACAAGCCTTCTCAAAGGTAATGAGGATGCCAATCACAATAATATATACATGGAAAAGAGTATTGTTGAATGTCAACTTCCCGAACTAATAGTTTGTTACAAAGAAAATATTTGCAATATTGTGAAGGATATTTGTATTGACGACGGAGTACCTTCTCGGGATAAGCTCTTTTGTGGTAGTAGTTTGGATGAGAAGGATGCCTGTTCGATTCTCCCTTCTAAGGAAGATTGGAAGGAAAAGTTGGTAGGAGAACTAGAGAAAAGAGATATGTTTGCTTCAGATGATTCAGAGCATTCAGAATCTTTTGGCAATAAGGATTCACCCAAACAAAGTGATTCCAACGATTTGGCTAGAACACCTGAGGCAGAATATGATGTGGCATATTTTACTGACAATGATATGCTAAGTCTTCCAATGACTGACTTGGTTACAGAGAGCTTAAAGCCACTGACCAACAATAAGAATGAGCCTCAAGCTCAGTCTGAACAGGTATGTTTCTTTTTGACACAATAGATGTTCAACTTACATCATGAACATGTATTTATTCTGCCTTTAGTTGGGTTTTTCATTACTGTTCTTGTATCTAGCTCGTACTATCATTCTTGGGTGTTATGCACAATTAATTGTATAGATCTCTTGGAGCTCTGGACATCGTTGCCAGTATTTTAAGTTTTAAACTCTGTAATTGTAGCCAAAGACTGGGGGGTGGGGGTTGGCTATGACTAAAACTTTGAATTTCCAGTTCTTGTTGGCTCTTTATGGCTCTATGATAGTCAGGTTGTAATTATGCTTGTGGGAGTAGTGTGTGCTACAAGGTGACTGTATTTTGTTTGTTCTGATGCAGGTTTTTATTGAAAGTACGAGTTTGGAAGTCCCTGTTTTGGCATGTGTAGCTGAAGAATCTTTTAGTAACACCAGAGAAGCAATATCAGAGTCCACTACTTCAGCTCTAGCACCTGAAGAGACCAAAAATAGTGATTCAGCGAATGATATATCATACAATAGTAAAGTGGACAAAGGAAACATTACTTTTGATTTCAATTCTTTAGTATCAACAGCTAGTGATGGACTGGAGCGTTGTGATAATGGTGACTTGAACTCTTCAGCTCCTTCAACCAGTGCCTCGGTGGGCTGCGAAGAGACTAGCAGCTCCAACCCTTTAGCTTCTGATGACAAGTGTCAAGCACAGTGTCACGATACTAGTAGTAACCCTAAACGTGTGGAATATGAAGACTTACTACGAGTGGAATATGGAGACCTACCTAAGACGGAGGTTGGAAAATTTGATAGTCATACAGTTTCAAGCCAAGTCCAACACGGCATAGGTGAAACAAGTTTCTCTTCTGTGGTACTCGGTGAAACAAGTTTCTCTTCTATGGTACCTTTGGGGAGTCTGATTTCTAATTCAGGCCGTATAGGTTACTTGGTACCTCTCTCTTCGGTCTGATAGCAGCACAACCAGCACCCGTTCGTTTGCCTTTCCCATGTAAAATTCTTGATCAGCTATTTCTCTTCTAGTGTGTGCACATTTTTCTTTCTTTATCATTGTAGTTTGGAACTAATGGGAGCAAAATCTTTATCTTCCTGCAGATTACAATCTGAGTGGAATAGCAGCCCTGTTAGAATGGCTAAAGCTGATCGAAAGCATCTACGGAAGCATCGGGGTTGGAGACATGGCATTCTGTGCTGTAGATTCTGAAAGCTTCTACTAATTTATCCATAGGTTTAGTGTCTAAAATATACATCACCCAAGTCTTTTCTCGTCGAGTCACATAAATATACTCATTCTCTGCCACTCTGCCTTCATTTGTTAGGTTCTCTTCCGTATGCAATATCATACAGGTTTCTAGAATTTCTGTCTTTTAAAGAAGCGTCATTACTGCTCAACTTACAGAGAATGTTTACATGTTGTAAGGTCATTTTACGAGATTAGCTGAAATACATGTTTGTTGGTTTGAACACCAAGTGATTATAAAAATGAAAAAGCTGCAGATTAACATTGTTTTAATTGTTCTTAACCAGCATGGTGACTGTAAAAGGTCTTAGTGAGTTGGCCTGCCTCCACAGTGGCTTGCCCAAGTGGTTCTATGCTCAAGTTAAACCAAACACAACGAGAAAGAAAAATAATTTTCTTGGGCTTCATGGTATGGGAAAGCAGAGTGTTTGAGGGAAAAAAAACGATTGGGTGTAATGGAAAACTTGCAGTGCTCAACACTGCTGTAGAAAAATATATAAACAAAAAAGTCATTACTTATAGTGGTGACAAGAGTTACCTGAATTGTGTAAAGTCAGCCTCCTCAAAAGTTAACTAATAACATATTTCTCTCTCTCTCTCTCTCTCTCTCTCTCTGGTCATTATATATATTTATCTGGTCACTCACTTAGGCAGGAAATCTTTTACACTTAGACATGGGTTTGACAGTCATGGCCATACTTTGCTGTGTTTCTCTCTTGATTCTTTTGACACCTTCTGCTTCCTCGCATGCTCTGGACCAGTCTTCTCCCTTGCAAGGTGTGTGTACTTGTCTTCTTCTTCTTCTTCTTAGTTTTCTTCTTCTTCTTTTCTCTCTCTGAGAATAATGGAGTTGTTTGTGATCTTGCAGCAACTGAAGCAGTGCATTCTCCTCGTCTTGTTTTGGGAAGGAAATTCAAAATGTTAGAAGAAGCAAGAGTGGATGAGAAGGTATGTTTAAGAGTGCTTTTAAAATAAGTCATTTCTATATAAATTACTGAGTAAACTATTCAAATACTTTAGTGAAGAAGTGTTTAATAATAAATCAAATTTGTTTTTGTTTTTGTTCTCTTAACAGTGGTTTTAATGTTTCCTTGACAATCATTCTTTCTCACAATGTTCTTCATTTCAAAAGCTTTTGTGTTTCACTTTTAAACACCGAGTCAAATTGAACCTGGTTTTGATCAAGTTATAAGTAGTTTTAGCCGAACTAAAAACATTCACAAACATAGTCATAATCCTGTTTGAAACGACTTTTTAAAAAACCCCTTTCAAACACTTGAAAAGTCATTCCAAACCATAACTAACTCATTTGGCCATTGTTATATCTGTCTTCTTTCTTTGCTGTTGATGTTGTGATTACTGATGAATTTCCTGGAAACAGGTTGAAGCTCATGGATTCCAAGTTGCCAAACAAAAAGATAACCACAAGGAAAATGTTTCAGGTGATTGCTACATTTTCTTTCAAAGAATGTCCATAAGTATGCAAGTTTCTTAAATAAGTCATCCCTATCATGTCTGCAATCTTGCCAGTTCTTTGACTAATAAATGCAACAAGATTGCTTCCTAGAAGATGGAAAATTTGAGGCATTGCCATATTTGAGTAACACCAAACTATTAAAGAAGAAAAAAGAAAAAAGAAACTAAGTACTTTCTTTTCTTTTTCACATTTTAGTTACATATCTGCACTTTCAGATAACTTCCCTGCCATTAAATTCATTCCATTTTAGCTACTGTCCACTTAAAATTAACTCACCATCAATTCCTTCCCTTAAATTAGTTGTTTAAATTAGTTGGGTTTTTACTCAAAGTTATGTCATTCAATCTCATTCATCAACCATGCATTTTCCCACTTTTTTAAGGTTAAACGTCCGAATTCACCAGTTCTAAATATTGAATAACTAAAAAAACAATGTAATTTTTAGTACAACAAATGTGGAGTTTCAGGATTTGAACATTTGACCTCGTCAAAGCAAGAGTACATGTAACTAATATTTAAGTCATGATGGTTAATATTTTATCTTTTTTAATAAATGCATTTGAGATATGAGTATTAGAAAAAGGAAATTAATGTAATTGCAACATTTACAGGTCAGCCTTATGGAAAGGAGGAAAATGAAATGTACTTAAACGAAGGAAAGGGGAGAAAGTGGGTGAATGTGGCCGACATGTCGTCACAGATTTTCACAATGGACTATGCTCACCTAAAACGTCGTCGTCCCGTTCATAACATGTCGCTCAAGCGTCCTTGAAATCGACTCACTTTTCTAATCTAACCCCTTCATTTTTTCCCTTTTTCCAATTTTTGTCCCCAAAAAAATGTGGGATTTTCATCCTTAACCATTCGTCGTGGCCGACAAAATGGCAGACTAATTTAGAGACTTGTTATAACTAATTAAAATAATTAAATTAGGGGGACCCATTTGGAGGTCTAATGTATGTAATTATCGTTTCTCTATTATGTAATGGATTTTTTTTTTCTTTTTTAAACATTATTTTGTAGTGCTTCTTTTAATTATATATATATTGACAGAAAATTAAGGATGTTGTCGTTGCCATCAAACGTATGTCGGCAAAAGTAATTTCTACTATATTCATATATGCCTTAATCTTTGACCTCTTTATTTATAATTTAATTTGAATTTGAATTTGAATTGTTTAAATTTTGTTATAGATGTGGAATGCAAGCCAAGTTCAAAATTATTGCATCAAAATAAATTACTGCAAAATGGTAAAAATCAACATGAAAGTATAGGGGTTGTATTATCAAGTATTTAATTTTATTTTAGATATAATAAAATGCACAAATCGGTCTTGACTTATAAGGATGGTTGTAATCAAACTTTTAATATATAGAGTCGTTAAGGTATTAACATTTACGGATAAAATAATTTAATTTAGCAGTCTTGTTAATTGAAAGTTTGATTGAAACAATCAAATAACATCTATAATTCAATGCATGGTAGTCTTGAGTTGGTTTTTTAAATTTTTCTTGAAAATTATTTAAAAAATATTATGCAAAGTTAATTATACTTATTAAAAAAGAGGTAACTTGGTTTTTTGAAAATAATATATGATAGTTCCTACATTTAAGAAATAAATTTAGTAGAATACTTGTACGTTATGGATTATAAACTCGTACACTCAAAACTCAAAATGACTACAGTAATTGACATATACTTTTTTGCTTGAGATTGGAGGTTTAAATTTTTGTATCTCTGTTTGTAATTATAAAGAAAAACACTTGTATGTTATGAATTAGATTTTTGTCGTTAAGAATCATTTGGTTTTTTAATATGTTTGTTCATTTAAGT
The DNA here is from genome assembly GCA_002890555.2 of Lagenaria siceraria. Taxonomy (NCBI): domain Eukaryota; kingdom Viridiplantae; phylum Streptophyta; class Magnoliopsida; order Cucurbitales; family Cucurbitaceae; genus Lagenaria; species Lagenaria siceraria. Next base: position 26,530,108 of record CM016484.1, read on the forward strand.
ATCATTTTATAACGGTAGGGATTTTGACATTCGATTTTTAAAACAAGTTTACAAACACTATTCTCACCTATAATTTGTTTTTTCTTTGAACGTTTATCTTTTTTTTAGTGTTTTCAAAATCTAAGTTAAATTTTAAAAGCTAAAAAAAAAAAATTTGTTTTTGAAATTTAACTAAAATTTCAAATGTCTACTTTAAAAAATGAAAACCATACAAAAAAAAAAAAATTAAGGCAATTATTTTCAAAGGAGACTTAATTTTTTAGAGTTATGTGGAGTGAATTTGTGTACTCAAAAAGAAAAATAAATAAATAGGTATTTATCATTTCTTTATAACTTTTTCTTTAAAAAATTAAAGATGAAAGTGTATAAAGTTAGATATTTATTTTTAGTATAATAGAGAATAGAGGGATTTGTATCGAATATTTCATAGTTAACTTTGTTATTAAAACCTGTAATTATTTTTTCTTTTATTACATAAATTTTGTAACTTACAAAATTTATTTAATTCAGTAGGAAAATAAATGGGCCAAAGCCCAAAAATGGAGAGTCCAAATAAATGGGCCGATGCCCAAAAAATGGAGAGTTCAAATAAAGGCTTGTAATTGTAAAATTAACGATGTCCTCGAATTCAAGCGCGTACCGGTAACGATAGTCGACAGAACAGAACAGAACAGAAAGAGAAACGAAGCAAGAAGAAGAAGAAAACGAAGAAGGATAGTCAATGGAGGATTTATGGAAGAGAGCGAAATCGTTCGCAGAAGAAGCGGCTAAGAAGTCCCAGACCTTAACGTCCACCTCCACACTCTCTGAATTGGTCTCCGAAACTGCCAAAAAGTCCAAGGAGCTCGCCGTCGAGGCCTCCAAGACTGCTGATCTCATCAAAACGGCCGCCATCAAGCAGGCCGATCAACTCAAATCACTCAACGTCTCCGACATTATCCCTCCTCAACTCTCTTCCATTTCCATCCCCAATTTTTCCGCTCCCTCGCTTCATTCTCAGTCTGAGCTCGAAAAGCTTGGCCTCAACGACGATCTGAGAGAATTTGTCAGAGGCTTCACTCCGACTACTTTCCAGAACTTTCCGATCCAAGGTAGGAGCACTTTCAGCGGTTCGTTTTCGGATCCGAAATTATTCTATATGCGTAATCGATGCGGATTGTTTTGATGATTAATGTAGATGAACCGGTAGCGTCTGACGTTGCCGTTACGGCCTCGAATGTGCGCAAAGATCTGACGGAATGGCAAGAACAGCACGCCACGCTGGTTCTCACCAATGTCAAGGTGAAATCAAAATGGTTTATATCCTTGTAATTTTAGTTAAATTCGATCAAATTATGCACCAATTTTGGCTAGGAATTTCTTGTCTCTAATGATTTATCAAATCGCTTATCATTCTGAGATTTTGCGCTATTTCCTTTCAAATTAAACAACATTTCATAGATAATGGAAAAATGTATGGTTGAATACGGTCGGAACCATGCAATCCTTCAAGTCACCTAAATCACGATTCGGCTGAAAACTTTTAGTTTTGATTTTTCTGTCCATTGCTTTTCTAAATTTGTATCTGATCTTTCTGGTTCTAAACTTCATTTGCCTCATTGCATGTATGGCACTTCACCCGAAAAAAAAAGAAAGAAAAAAAGAAAGAAGGAACTCTTGCTACTTTCAAAAGTTATTGTAGGCGTCCAGCTTTTTCTGTATATTTAATTTGTGGTGGTGTCTCCCACATGCTTAGTCGTGAGATGGATCTCATTCTCTTTCTCGAGAACTTGTGCGACAAGCAAGACTTGGGAAGAAGAATATGGGAAAAAGAGCCGTTCTATGGTAACCCCTCAATGCGTTGCCTTTTCACTTTGGCGGTCTTCATTTCTCCACTGTCAAATTCTATATATATTTATATATAGCGTTCAGAAGTTTGCTGAATTGGGACCGCTACAATTGCTTAATGCTCGTTCCTTTCATATCAATCAATGAGTACCAACTGGTCTTGTCTTAAGATGTTTGATAGTGTTTGGAAATCCAAATTTTGCCTGTGGTAATGCCGAAAGCTTGAAAGGTTATTTCAAGAATTTTAGTAACTGTTGATCCTAAATGATGCACAAATCTTACACCCGGACCCAGAAGATACGCATGAATTTAGCTGGACTTGATTTATCTGTTAGTTCAGAGTTGTTAGCCTTTGTCCGGTTTCATCAGCAAGAGTAGATCATCGCCTTTTCATTTGTCCCTGGCATTATAGCTATAATTGAATCTTATTTTCATCCAAATGCAATTTAAAAAATGCCCCTATTCTTATTTCTTTTGCAGGAAATTTCAAGATTAAGATATGAACTATGTCCAAGAATTATGAAAGAAAGGATATTCTGGAGGATATATTTTACACTTGTCAGCAGTCATGTTGCTCCGTAAGTCAATTTCTTTAATTTAGCTCCTTCTGTTTGATCTTGAGACCAGTCTTTGAATGCTACGTTGTTTCTTATTGTGAGTTCGAAGAAATATGCCACCACATGCTAAGCATCTAATACTGTGTTTCTACCATCTTGAGAAATTTAATTATCGACTTCACCATTATGGAAAATAGTAGATCAAGGTTTCTACGAGCTTCCTATTTTATCATTATTTACTTTAATCCCCTTAATTTGACTGAATTATTGAGGCGTCTGATTTTCTGTTGACTGTACACACCAATTTGATTTACGTATTATAAAACGGTTTTTTTTTGTTAATTTCTGGGAAAAATATATTGGATTATGAGCAATACTTTAATGCATCCCGGGTTGTATTCATCTTTTTGCAGTCTACTCCAACCACACAACAGAAAAAAACTGATAAATATTTCAAAAAGAAAGAAAGAAAAGTTTTCCATGTGACAAAATTGTGATTTGATAACTAGGTGGATGACAAAAAGATGGATGAAGTCCAAGATGCACCCAAATATTTTTCATAGATTACTACACTTGCGAGTATAAGAATCTTTAGGAATTATGGAAGGTTTACTATTGTGATATAGCCTGACGTAATATACCACTTAGAATAAGTATCACATTGGCGAATGAATTGTTGTCAAGTTGCTGCATCTAATTTCTCTTATCTTACCATCAAAAGATTCTGTTTTAGTAGTATACACCCTTAATGGTTAAAAAAACAGATACGAGAAGAAATACATGGAAGAGATTAAGCTGAAGTCTGAAGAACAAAGAAAAGCTGATGAAGCTAAGCAAACTCCGTTGGTTGGAGCCTCTGAAAAAGTTGAAGGGACGGAAAAGAACCTGAAGGGTTTAGCTTCCAAATCCTCGTCTGCTGACCAAGACTTGGATACTTTTCTTTTGGGAGATCTTGAAGACAGCGATGCAGGAGGTGCAGGTAAATTTAAATCCTCTCCCCGATTCTGATGCATATCACGATTTAACTAGTTTTGGTCTACTCTTGAGCCCTTTACTACTCACCTCGGGCTCTTCCATCAGCAAAATTCTTATTCCAGAATCTAGTTTAGTCTCATGGTGTGAGACCTTTTGAAAATTGTTATTCTCAAGTACGAATATATTTATCATCTTATGGGCAAAAACTAATTCCTGTCCTGTTAAAATTTGCCACTAAACTAGACTCTTAATAGCATGCTCCTTCTCAACTTATATTTAACTTGGATTTCATTTTTCTTTTTCCAGATGATGGTGACGAAAGCTTCGATGATGACTTCGACAAAATTGAAAACTCGGTAAGTTTATGCTTCCCCTTTCGGTCTTATGACTATGTCATAGTATGGCAGCTTCCAATCTTAAACTGATCTGCAAACTTCATGGCTGCATACAGGATGTGGATGAAGAAAATCCCAAGGCAAAAGCCACAAGTAGTTAGAATATAAAGTACTAGAAGAGGAAGATGATGCAACAGGTGAGATGGGGGTTTTAATAGGATCGTGGCCTTGGCTTGGCTTCCATGACAAAAAGAATGGGCTGTTGAGAAGAAGGTGGTGGTGACTACTAATACCATATCGAAGTATTGCAGGCTGTTTCATTCCCAAAAATAAGAGAAAAGAAGAAGAAGAAGAAGAAGAAGTTGTTGTTTGTAGAGAAATATCCGTAAGTTTTTACTCCCTATCGATTCTATTCAATTGTATAAACAACGCTGTCTTTGATTGACGACTGACTCTCTATATAGTACTGGGGGGTTTTCCCTTGCTCTCACATGTACAGAATCTATACATCACTTTGTCAATTCGATTGTGGTTATTTTACATTTCAAAAGATGGAATTTTTCTGGCAGATTTGGAACTATTTTCTGTTGGTTTTCATTTTTAAATTGCAGTTCCAGAAAAAGAGAAAAGTAAACCATAGAATCTTAGGCCTTTTATCTTTTGACGCTGTTTTTTTTTAAAACTAATATGTGATGAATCTCAGAGTTTGAGTTTGATAGTACAAGTAGCCAAAAGATATATTACTCACTAAACTTTAACTTACTGTCTTTATACATTAAATTATATTAATGGCTGATGTTGATTTTCTTGGTTCACTCCTCAAAAGATATATTACTCCCTAAATTTTAACTTACAGTTTTTATACATTGAATTTTATAACAATTTTAATATGTAACAATCAAATGTGTTTATAAACTACACATATTAAGTGGCTACATGATAATAAATCATATATAACCATTTTTATGAATCTTTTATGGCTGGTGAAATTACACATTCAAACTAACTCTAATGATTTTTTTTTACAATATATCGGAGTGAGCTAATCGAATTTTTTAGTTCAAAATTGATAGTATAAACCCTTCCACAGTTGAGTTACACTCATTTGCAGCAAAATAATAATAAGGCTTTTGGAAACCTGCACATTATATATACGAGTGTCACTAATATTGGTGCGCCTCCATTTTGTAGCAGAATACCATGGCTCTTAAATCTCTTCTAAAACCCAAATCCTCCATTACAAAATTCTTCCTTTCTTCTTCGCGATTCTCCTCCTTCTGCAAACAACCCATCTTCTCACTCCCTTCCCAATCACCACCTACTCCTAAGAAACGCCCTTTCACTCACTCAGTTCATGGCGTTACGCTCCAAGATCCCTACCACTGGATGTCCAACACCCACGACCCTGATCTCGCTGACTATCTCCGCCAAGAAAACTTGTATGCTGAAGCATTCATGGCCGACACTCAGATTCTACAGCGGCGCCTCTTCTCCGAGATGACGAGTCGAATTCCCGCCAAGGTTTCCACTCCCCCTGAACCTTGGGGACCCTGGTCTGCTCTTTTCTCCTTCTTCCTCGAAATACGTTAGTCTGTTTTTTTAATTTCCTTGATGGTCGAACATGGTTGAAGCTGAATGTGTCGATGCAACTCATTAGGTGTTACTACCAATACATTCCGGAAGGGAAGGAATACCCAGTTCTATGCCGTAGGTTACAGAATGAGAAAAGCAGTTGGTTAAAGAAACTTGTACAATTTGCTAAAGGAAATTTTGGGAGGGAGGAGGAAGTTTTACTTGATTGGAACGAAATTGCTAAACAATATGGTAAGTTTATCAAGGCCTGCATTAAAGAAAAAAACAGCTTCTAATTGCACACTAGAATAGGCATTTTCTTTCTAACTGGCTTTTCATTGAAATCATGTCTAATTTGTGTCTATGTTGAGCTAGAGGGTACTGAAAATCATTCTTCATCATGTTCTATTTTTTTTTTTTTTTGATATCCGTGAGTGTCCGGGCCAGCTTACGCGCACCTCGACTAATCTCACAAGACAACCCGCCTGACCCTACAATATTTGGGTGTCAAGAAAACTCGTAGGAAATTTATTTCTAAGTAGGTGGCCACCATGGATTGAACCCATGACCTCTAAGCCATATATTGAGACTTTGTCTCCTTTTATACCACTAGGCCAACCCATGATGGTTATCATGTTCTATCTCAATTCTGAACAGTGAAAGAGTTACAAATACCAAGTCATAAAGGCTTTTCTTTTTTTCTTTTTCTTCGGTAATACATCATTGATATTTGGTGCACTGTGTTCATCAAGGTAATCTTCATTTTCGATCTTACTTCCTGCTATGAGAATTAGGCCATTTCATTAGATTTTACGATGAGTTGCTCACAATTGTAGGTTATGTTCACGTGGGAACTTGTCGTGTTTCACCAGACCACAACTTTCTAGCATATACAGTTGATATTACTGGCAGTGAACACTTCATGCTTCAGATTAAAGACCTGAGAAGTGGACTGATAATTCCCAAGTTACAGAAGGAGGGAGTTGTAAGTTTGGCTTGGGCGGAAGAAGGCAGGATGCTTTTCTATACACAAGCAGATGAGAATCAGCGACCTTACAGGCAAATTTTTGTCATCATTCTCAGCCTTCTTTTTAAGAAATACATTCACCTGACATTCCTTCTTTTTTCCTGCTGCCTTAACATTTGACAGGGTTTTCTGCACAAAAGTTGGATTTAACGACGCAGAAGATGTCTCAGTGTATGTTGAAAATGACCCTAACTATTGTGTAGACATAACAAGCACAAAAGATGGGAAGTTCATAACTGTGAATTTGAACTCAAGGACTTCGTCTGAGGAAGGAACTTACCTATTTCAATTTTCTTTTCTTTTTCTATCTTTTTTCTTTAATGAAGATTTTATTTAAGCCAACTTTAGACTTCTATTCTGAAACTATGCTGGTTTGTTTAACCCAGGTTTATATTATAGATGCTAACAACTCATTAAGTGGATTGCAAAGAATACACAAACGCATTCCTGGTATTCAATACTTTCTGGAACATCATCATGGTTTCTTTTATATCCTAACAAATGCTCCTCTCAAAAAGAATGGCAATTGTTCAAAAGAAGATTATTATGTAGCTCAATGTCGAGTTGAAGATATTAAGTCAGCAGATTGGCAGGTTACTTTTATGCTAGACTTGTACCACACTGATCTCAGCGTCCCTTCTTTTATCAACTGTGTGTGTGTGTGTTTTAATTTAATTAAAAAAAAATTAGTTACTTCCACTCAACTAATCTCCTTTTTCATCTTCCACATCCTTGTCATGTGTGTATTTTAGGATATCATTCTTCAGAGTGAGGATTTCAGTATACAGGACATGGACGTTTTTAGTGGACATCTTGTGCTTTTTGTCAATAAAAATGGTGTTCCGATGTTATGTTCAATCAATTTACCTTTAGATGTGAATGATAAGGTATGGGTTTGTCTTTCTTGGCTTGTTCTATGGCTAAATAAGCATCAATATAACAAATCTTATATATCATCTCATTCTACTTGTTCTGCAGCAACGCTTGGAGATCAAGAAACTTGACCCATGGTTTTTCCCTCTTCCCTCAAATTCCTGCAGCGTAGCTCCAGGATCAAACCATGACTTCATGAGCTCATTATACCGTGTGGTGCTTTCATCACCAGTGGTATTATTTTATAATTTTACATACCTGCATATGCATGGAATATCTTAGCATGTACTCATATCTGATTGTCTACTGAGTGGTTATACTTTCTTCTCCCTTATATTTTTGGTTTCCTTTGAGTTGTGATAGATTGTCCTATGCCGAAGCTCAGTTTTATCTACTAAAATCATGATAAATTCATGGAATTATTTGCTTCTTATGCCTCTTGCTATAAACTAGCTAAAAATTAATTTTCCCTACGGTTTTTAATAAAACTACAAATTTATGAGCATTATCGTCTTTAATTTGCAAGCATACACGGTCGTAATTAGAACTTAGAATAGGGTTTGAAACTTAAAACTTACCCCACTCTGCTGGCTTCACTTTGAATTTGAACCTTTCTAAAATTTCCATGTTCTCTTGGAACCACCAGATGCCAGATTTGATTGTTGACTATGACATGTCTAAACGGGTCTTTTCAATCATTCAGCAAGAGGAAGTAAAAGTTAAGCATGGTGTTAAACTTAAAACATATCTACCAGATGCGTTGGATATTGAAGAAGTTTCAGATGTACAAAATAAAAGAGAGAACTTCCAGAATAGTGAATCCCAAAATTGGAAGGACTTCTCTAACGCATACTGTTGTGAGAGGAAGGAAGTTATATCACATGACGGCATCATAATACCATTGACCATATTGTATTCCCCAATGATTTTTAAAGAAGGACAATCACCCGGAGTTCTACAAGGGTATGGAGCATATGGTGAAATCCTGGATAAAAGTTGGTGTCCTTATCGCCTGAGTTTACTTGATCGTGGTTTTGTGCTGGCATTTGCAGATGTCAGGTAGATTCTATGATGATAAAAAAAAAATATTGTTTCATTTTCTTTCGTTGAAACTTAGTTTAGAACCTTATTGGGCCTTTGAGAATTTGAATTCTTCCATGACATTATCAATGAAATTTGTTTCTTACCCCACAAAAAAAAAAAAAAAAAAAAAAAAAAAAAAAAAAAAAAAAAAAACTTACATGACGGATATTTTGGTGGGCAGGGGAGGAGGTGGTGGTGATGACTCCTCATGGCATAGATGTGGGAGTGGGCTTGAGAAACAAAACTCTATACTCGACTTCATTTCTTGTGCAAATTTTCTCGTTAATAAGGGCTATGTTCATAAGGACCGGCTGGGTTCCATTGGATACAGTGCTGGAGGTCTTCTTGTTGGGGCTGCTATGAACATGCATCCTGACCTGTTTCGTGCAGCCATTTTGAAGGTTAGTTTGAGCCATACACTTGCCTAATCTCAAGATTAGGTTCCTATTAAATTGGTGTAAGGAATGTTTCACTAATGGGAATAAACCCAGAGCAGGGGAAGATATTCCTGGAAACGTCAGAGATATTGAAGAAATTGAAAAAATGAATTGATCGAATTAGACTAGAAGCCGAATAAATTTGTGTGAGGTGAAATTGGTGTGTTTTCAGGATAGAAGCAATTGTACGTTATAATTAATTAGGTACAAGAGTGATCCTATTAATACTCACGGTGGAAGAGATGGACTAAACAAGGAAATGTACAAGGAGAGAAGCGGTGACTTTCAAAGTATCAATGTTCTGACTTTATTTAATGAAAAAAAGAAAGCTCTGCTTTGCTATTCTCAGGTATTGATTCATGGTGACTGAAGTTTTGCTAATTTTAATCAGGTTCCATTTCTAGACATATGTAACACCCTACTGGATCCCAGTTTACCTCTCACCATTCTGGATTATGAAGAATTCGGAAACCCACAAATACCAAAGCAGTTTGAGTCCATTTTAAGCTATTCTCCTTACGATAATATATCGAAGGGAAGTTGTTATCCTCCAATGCTCGTCACAGCATCATTCCGTGATGCAAGGTAAATTCTTTTTTTCCTTTCAACTGTTTATATTGTTATCACATTAGCATATTTGTTTAAACATGTCAATGTTTGTTCATGCTTTGGTCTCAAATAAACATATGCTGTAAATGGTTGAACTTCATCCTCAGGGTTGGAGTATGGGAAGCTGCCAAGTGGGTGGCAAAAATTCGGGACACTACATGCTCTCGTTGCTCAACTTCTGCAATTTTAAAAACCAATATGCTTGGAGGACATTTTGGTGAAGGTGGTCTCAATGGTGGATGTGAAGAGACAGCTTACGAGTACGCTTTTCTCATCAAAGTCCTCAGAGCTTCTGACCACGATTAAACTCTTGCACACTGATGAAAGAACTCCAATCTCCAGTATGGTAAGAGGAATCTCTTAAACTTTATCTTGAACTGATTATTCTTTGCTATTTAAGAAGCTAAATTATATAGATATTTAAAATCCGGCATCCAAATACTTGAGCTTGGCTTCTCTTTGTTAACACATTGATGTGGTGGTAGTCCTCATAAATTGTCCCCTTTTGCTAAATTTTCAATTTTGGAATAGTAAATTGACCTCTGGCCTCTATGAACTTGGGCATTTTTTGTTCCATATTGCATAAGATTATCTTGCTTTCTTGAAAATTGCTTATAAATTTCTTGAGTCTAGTGTGAACCAATTTTGTTCTATATCTTATATGCTGCTTGCTTCTAGGTAGACCAGGGCATTGAAGGTTAAGTATCATACCATCCATTAACCAAATCACACACAGCTAGATGGAAACTCATCACAGTATTTAGACTCAAAAAAGCATAACCTACACCTACACGTTCTTTTGATTTGGTCGATAGAGACCACAGAATTAATTAAATCGTTTGATGCTTTTCTTGCTGAAAGGATGTGCTAAGTATGTATTTAAATTACCATATTGCATAGGTTATATCATATGTATCAAATATATAACTGTGACATTGTATTGAATTGGAAAATCTTGAAATAATACATGCTTTAACAGGGAGTATGCGACATTACATAACTTGATGACCTAGGCTTTTCATGTTTGGCGACTGATTTCAGGCTGCCAAATCAATTTATCCAGGACCGAAAATGGTTCAGAGCTACATAAAATTACTTGGGACTTTTGACACGTGATGAAATTGAAAACTGATGGATGTTAGTTAAGCTGCTGCAGAGGACCAGATCTTGCTCAAGCATGTATGGAGTAGTAGACATTGGCTACATGGATTTATGGATGAACACAAACCTAACTGAACAGCACCTTGTGAGCAGAAGAGAAATGCTTTGCTGCAGCTACCATGGCGGCCTCTGGCCCAGATGGAGGCGCTACAGCTTTGGATGCCTCTGCATTTCCACCATTGAAGCCAAGTAAGCAATTAATGAAAGACTTTATAATTGACCAAAACAAATTCTCTTTCTTGCCTCCCATATTTGTTTGACCTTGGAGAAAAAAAAAACGCTTTTGGGAAGTAGAGAACAGGGGGATTCAGGGTCTGAACTTTTGGTTGAAATATTGTTAAGGTGACTGAAAACTTGTGTGTGTTTTTGCCTATTTATAGGCTGAAGAAATCAGGCTGCTTGACAGTCAAGAAAAAAGAAAAAACGTGGCATCCTTGACAATGTGATTTTCCAGACTTTTTTTTAAAGAAGTTTCATCTTTCTTTATGTTTTAGAGCATGGAAACAACCTTATTTTGGACTTAGCTGCATTTCAATGGTCAAATGTATTGAGGAAAATAAAGGTCTTTTTTTAAAAAAGGTTTATTTGAATTTCTTTCTTTTTGCCCAAGCAAGAACGCACTTTGATGTGCCACATTTTAGTTTTAGTTTTATTTTTGTCACATACTTTGCATAGATGCGCTAATAAGAGTATGTGGTGTGTAATTTTTCTTTTGTCACGTCTTTCTCAATACAATTTTTTTTTTTTTTGGTAGAAAATTTTTATGGAATTAACAATTTAGTTTCTGAACTATAGTTGATACTAATTTAGTGTATATAATTTTAAATTTGTAATAATTTAGTCATTATCATAAAAATTTTCATCAAAATTAAATATCAATTTTTATTACTTAATAACTTTTTTTTATAGTTTATAAAATATTTAATCTTCAATCAATTTATTGATCTACATTTATAATTTTTTTTATCAAATCCTAAAAAAATCACAATAAGGACTAATTTAATAAAAAGAATTCATGATAAGGATTAAATTATTACTTATTAAAGTTAAGGGATTAAATTGTTATATATTTGAAAGTATTGAGACTAAATCATTACTCATTAAAGTTTAGTGATTAAATTGTTACTATCATGAAAGTTTAGACAAAGTATTTTTTTAACTATTTTTCTTTTTTAACTTTATTTTAGTTAAATGACCACTCATTTTCATTCGATTTTTTTTGTTCTATATAAACTAAACAAATTTTAAAATAATTTTGATTTTTAATGCTCTGAAAATTAAAGTAATCAAGGTTTACATTGTGAGAGGTCATACCTTTGAGCTTAGTTGACCGAAGTAGATAATTATTTTTTATTCATGTAAATTTTGGGGAGACTTGATCATTTACCCAGAAAAGATGGTTTTGGCTCTCAATTTGAATTAGGGGAATTTTTAAAAATAGAAAAATAAGAAAATTATTTATACAAAATAGTAAATTTTTTAGATAGTTGTGATAGACGCAGATAGAAGTCTATCATGATCTATCAGTATTTTTTTATATTTTCGGTAAATAGTTTAACATTTTTTTTTATCGGTAAAAATTTCCTTTTGGTTAACCCAATATTTTTTTCTTCAATATTTTCAACATTTTGAGATGTGCTCAAAGAAGAATATAGAGGTGAGAGAAAAAGAATAAGAAAAATGTTTGATTGAAGTTGAAAAAAATACCTGAAATGATAAAGGAGAGGGAGAAGAAGACAAAATAAGATAGATATGAGAGAGTGGACAAATTTTTTGGGCATTTGATGTGTGGAGTTGAAGGATAAAATGATAATTTCACCACTCCAAAAGATTTTTAAAAAAAACTACTATTTAGGTTAGTTTTAACAATTTTCCTAACTTGTAGCTTGGTTAAACATCTTATTGTGTAAAATTTTATTTCATTGAAATCATTGAGTTTACGGAGAGTTTTACCTTGACTTTTTATTAAAATTAGTAATTAAACTTTTAATACAATAATTACAGTGATGCGAGATTGAGCATTCAATCTCAACAGAAATAGTGCATATGTTTATCACCACTAAGTTAAGCTTGACATTGGCAAAACAATCTTACATGTCAAATGTGTTTAGATCTATTGAAAAAATGAAGTGTCTTATTCGTATGATGTGTCAATATTTGTTTATTAGTTTTTATTAGAATTTTCTTATTATGTATCCTCATAAAAAATGAATAGTAGTCAAATTCTTACGTTATTGCTAAAAGAAAACTAACCTAAGATCCATTCTCCGTCACTCATAAATGAATTAAAAGTCCAATTCTTACGTCTTCTTTATTTTTATTTTTTATGAACATTTATTTATTTATTTATTTATTTTCAGAGAAAAAAGAAAAAAATAGTTTGCGTGTGCCATAAGTGATGAAAAAAAGTGAGTGTGAGACCTCTGATTTTGGGATAATTATATCAATATGAGAAGATTCAAACCTTAACTAAGCAATAAATGAATATGAACACTCCTTTCCATCATTCTGTTATATGTATTTCATTCACATTATACTTTTTTTAGGTTTTTTTTTTCTTTTTGAAGTTTGTGTCGTTATAGTCTCGTAGTCTTGAATTAGCAATAATAGTTTGACCTAAGAACTTAAGCTGATGGATATATATAAAAGTTTCTCTCCTCCTTCAACCCTTTTGCGATAAACTCGTCGTTGCCATCTTGCCATCGCCAACCATTACAATCTTCTTTTTCAATCTAAAAAAAAAACTCTTCATTTTTTCTCCAACAAACACACATGTTGATGCCAAAATTCGGACGGAAAAAAACGTATTTGACCTTTATGTGACAACAGTATTAAATTTGTAATTTGGAGAAGAGATGACCTACAAAAACAAAGAAAAAAGCTCTGATGTCAAAGTAAGAAGTTTAAGTTCCAAATTAAAATCTCATATCTCAAATACCTTATTTGAACGTATTTGTATTGAGAATTATCCGTAGTTTACCTTTTTTATCTTAAGAGTAGTATGAGATGAATTTTTTTTATCCTACACAAATTAAGATTATATCTAATTGGTTCAATGATTAGTTAGCCCTGGCTCATATTTTAGTAGTTTAAATTCACCCATAATAGCACCCCCACTGACATAATTCAGTTCTTTCAATATTGGGCCTCGGCCTTCGACATTTGGGCCTATAGTACCACATAAAGCCCAATTTCAACTCTACCTAATCTAACATGTCTCGTATTACAAATGTTTTCACCTTTATTTACCTCTTTATCTTTACTCCTAATGTCAATTTGAGCTTTTTAAATATCCAACGTTCAAATCCCACCTAACATTTGTTGTACTTACCAGGCAAAAAAAAATCTTAATCTTTATTAAGTATATAATCTATAGGTTTAATTACAAATTTAATCTTTATACTTTTTAATTCTTTAAAATTATAACAATTTTAAGAAAAAAAATTTAAAAATAGAAAAATAAGGAAACTATTTACACAAAATAGCAAAATTTTTTGATAGTTGTGATAGACGCGAATAGAAGTCTATCAAGGTCTATCGGTGATAAAAATGATAGAAGTTTATCACTGTTAGATGTTGATAGAAGTCTATCAGTATCTATCAGTGTTTTTTTTACTATTTTCTATAAATAGTTTGACATTTTTTCTATCGGTTAAAATTTTCTCAATTTTAATATAATAGAGCAATTGATTATTTTTTTTAACATAAAATTCAAAATTTATAGACTTATTTGATAGAAAATTTAGACACTTTTAAAAATTTAGAGACCAAAAAATCATAAACCTCAAAGTTTGAAGACTAAATTGGTGATTTAATCTAAATTTATATATATTATCACCGACTTGATCACCCCTATAACAAAAATAAAATTGAAGATAAATATTACTCAAAACAATATGATAAAATAGCATACGTTAAATCACGATTTGGGAGATGTGACGTCTTTATTAATACTTTTGCTTGTCTTTTTTTTTTTTTTTTTTTCACATGACAAATATTTTACTGGTTAATTTAAAAAATTTTAAGATTGGCAGCTATTAATATCTTACTTTTTTGTAGACTGAGAAATAGGATTTCGATGAATCAATATATCAAATCTAACTTTAGAAAAATAGTATCTAAAACGATCTGTCTTGAAGTTATTAGAGTTATTTTATGACATATTTGGGAGTGATTTTAAAATCGTTAAAATTATTTTTGTTATTTTTAAAATTATTTTAAAACACACTTTAATCACTTAAAATTAATTTGATTTTCAATTTTACACATTTAAATGTAATTTTTAATCATTAAAATTAGTTTTGAAGAATTAAAAATATATTTTATGGTGATTTTGAAAATGACAAAAGTGATTTTAGTCATTTTAAAAGCATTTGTTATGTATTTATCCTCATACTTTCAAATATCCAATTTTTGTTTTTTCACTTTCAATAAATCTAAAATTAATCTTTTTAGTTAATTTATTGTTTATTTTCTTCTTTTTTTTAAAAAGAAAAAGTAAAAACTCTTTATTGGCTTTTTTATATAAATTGTGAAAATATATTCTCATAGGTGTCATTTGGATCGCACACATTGTTTCATGGGTAGGAATATTAAATATTTGAGATAATTAATGTCTATGTTTGAATTTGTAGGATAATTAATATGTGAAAATTAAATGAATATGTTTGATCTACCAATTTTATATATAAAAACTAAAATTAAATAACTATTTAATCAAATGCAAGAGAACAAGTAATGTAGTTATAGTTAAATTTAATTATTTAATATACTGTTATATTGATTACTTTTTTAATCACTCAAAATATCAAAAAAAATAAATATTTTTTAATTAAAAAGTATTTAAATTATTTTATTTAATTAATAAAAACTATTAAATAGATATATATTAATTGGAATATTAATTGTTAATAATAAACTTTTATATAAAATAGTTAGGATAATATAAAATATCAATGGTAAATGTATCCGTTAAAATTTAATAAGTCTAGATAATATATTTATATTCAATAGAACATTAATGGTTATGATTAATTGTTATTAATTTATTAATTAATCGGACTTTATTCATCTCCCATATATAAAAATTCTCCAAGCATTGGATGTATTAAAAAATCACGTCATATGAATTTTAAAGTTCTCTGGATAATAATATCTTGAGTTTTAAAAAGTGAAATATTATTAAACAAACAAGGATATTAAATGTTTGTTTGAAATCTCATAGTAACATAGTGTTTTCTCATGAAGTTTATTATTATAGTTTAACCAATTTCAATATAAATTAACTTTAAAATACTAAATTTAAAATTTATTGAAATTACACACTAAAATTTAACAATTAAAAAGGTAGGGATTAAAATGAAATGGAATATGAAGTAAAGTGTTGAAAAATGGTATAGTGTTATTATTATTAATTTCTTTCTTTACTTTTTTTGGACCTTCAAGGCTACGACCAAAAAAAAAAAAAAGGTAAATTATACTTTCGCTGTTTTTCTAAAAATATATATATAATAATAATAATAAAGAAGTGATAAATTGGAGCATTCAAAGGAGAAAACCGTGACCGTGAGGCAAGAATGTCGTGTCCATGCCGCGGTTACGAAGAATCAAAAGACACGTGGGAGGATAATACCGACACGTAGGAGAGAAAATTTTGGAATTACAAGTAAGATTGTCGCATATTGTTTTCACAGCGTGCGATCCGCAAATGGCACGTGTAATTCTCGTTCATGCGTGGACTCTGACTCAGCTCTATCCTCTTATTCTCATTGGTCAAACTCACCAAAATTCTTTTATTTTAACCTCCACGTGCCCCTTCCGCCCCCTTTCTTTCCTTCCCCTTCGCTCCTCACGCCCTCCCTCGCCAAAGTTGCCATTTTCTTTATTAAAATAAATTGTTATTTTAAGTTAAATATGATTTTCTTTAGTTCAAAGTATATAGTTTAGAGTAGAATGGTTATAAATTTGTAATTTTTTCTATTAGATAGATTATCTAGAGTTAGAAAATTTATATAATACACTTTTACGGCATTCATTTGATTTGTATAGGTGAGAGTAGTCAGTTGGCGACTTAATAACCCTACCATTTTTGGGATTTGTCTGGGTAGGGAGCTGGAAATATATTTTTCACAAGATGAAATTCACTCCTTCCCATATTTTAGGGTAAGTAGATAATTGCTCCCTTAGAGGCTGATTCCAGGTCTTGAACAATGAGGCCCCACCCTCTCACTGGCACGAGAGGGGTCAATTTATGGTTGGACTATTGTTTATTAGAGAAATCAGTGATACTTAAGGAGTTAGATGTAACTAACATAGGTAAAACGGTAATTTGACCCAGTTGTAGTTACGTGCAATTGTGAATCATCAACCTACTGTTGATTGGTTATATCCGTGAACACGAAAATATATCTATAGTGCGAAGAGTGCAACGGTAGGTCTTTAGTGGAGTGACCTGCAGTTAATAAATATGGATTAATTTAATTAAAGAGTTTAATTAATTAATCTAATATCATTGGAGTTTCTAATATATAGGTTCATAGGGTCCCTTTGTTAACTCATTAAGGGATTAATAAGAATCAATTAATTTTAGATTAATTTAAATTGTTCAAATTAAATAAGGGAATTAATTGTATATGATACAATTAATGTAATGTATATAGATACATCATAATATAAAGTTAATTTTGGATAATATTCAATATTTATACTTTATATTATGAGAGATATAAATATTTTGATAAGATTCAAATATTGATTATATGAATGAGATTCATATAAAAAACTATAAATTAAATTTAGTATGAATATGATTCCTACTAAAACTATAGGTCATGTGAGAGAACATTATTTGAATATGATTCAAATTAAATTAAATATAAGATATTTAATTTATCAATTACTTAATTAGTTATATATATATATAATTTAATATATATTAATTGAATTAAATTATTTTTATTTTATTAAATTTGATTTAATTAAAAAAGCTTGGAAGTTATTATGCATTAGTGGGGAGTTATCTAGGATAACTCTAACTCCCTTAAGTTTCACGTACAAGAGGATGGTTAAGAGAAGAAAACTCACTGAAGTTTTTGGATGATTTTTTCTCCAAACTCTTTTCTCTCTACAAATTCCTTTCTTTTTCTAAAATCAAGAAGAGCCCACGACCCCTTGATTTCTTACCTTGAGACATAGCGAGGAAACTAATTGGTAGTGTCCCGAGTGGTTTATTGTAAATTAAGTTCGAGGAAGAAAATTTTTGGTTGTTTGTGATCTTGTAGAAAAGTATCTCAAAAAGAAGAATTAGTCTATAAGAATAAAATTATTTTCTATTTTCTTCTTCTCCATTAGAGCATGCTAGAATGATATTTTTATTTACCCTGTAAAATTTTGGTTCTCTGTTTTTCATATATTTTTCTCAATAATTTTTTTTTTTTTTTGTGTCAAAAAAGTGATTAAACGCTTTCATTCCTTCATAAAATAATATTTAAAATAAATTAAAGCGTTGATGGTCAAATTGAAAGATGATGATAAAATTGACATTGACAGGTCGTTTTCACAACTAGCTGGCATGCCTTACATAAAACGACCGTTTTCTCAATTATCAAAAGGCCAACAAAATATAATAATTATTATAATTAGAAACAGAAAAAGCAAAAGAAGGTTTGAAAGATAAAAAATCAAATTAATTTTTTTTTTTTTTTTTTTTTTAAAAAGCAATTTTTGCAATCATAACTTACTCTAATTATTTTGACGAACTAATTTAAAGCCGTCTTTCAATCATCAAAAAGTGCATTTGCAATTCCATAGTCCCCAGGGACTTTTTGGTAATTTTGGTCTATTATAAAAACAATTTAATATTTTAATCCAAAACATCATATGAAGATTTTGTTGAAATGCTTTGTTTAATATAGCAGATCACTTGACCATGTCATTAATATTTTTATTTTTTAATTTTTAACAATCTTCTTTCTACTTTATTGATTTGCCAACTCTCCGTTCCTTGATTTTATTTATACTCTTTACTTCTCACATTTAATAAGGTTTTTAAATAATTGCTCAAGTAGGGATGGAACAAACATGGGCCATACCTCATAATTTTCAATTGTATTGGGCATATAAGTAAATTTGCAAATATTAATCAATTTTATATGACAACAATTGTATTGGCTAAGAATACTAAAAAAATAATTGTATTGGCTATGAAGTTGGCATAACTTATACCCCACTTGTTGTTAAAAAATAATAATAATAATAATTAACACAGGTGAATCGTTTTTTTTTTTAAAAAAAAAGTTATTTAAACGTATATTTTTGGTATAAAGTTCATTTTGATCGCTATTAAAATTGTCACATTTTAGTCCATTTCAATTTTAGTTACAGATTCTTTAATTTTAT
This sequence comes from Lagenaria siceraria, assembly GCA_002890555.2. Classification (NCBI taxonomy): domain Eukaryota; kingdom Viridiplantae; phylum Streptophyta; class Magnoliopsida; order Cucurbitales; family Cucurbitaceae; genus Lagenaria; species Lagenaria siceraria. The sequence continues at coordinate 26,548,961 of CM016484.1, forward strand.
TTGAAGTAATTTTTCAATTGTATCTTGGTATAAGACTTTTTGTTGGTAATCATTTAATTTTTAATTTTTAGTTTTTTGAAAAGTAAGTCTATAAACACTTGTTTTACCTCTAAAATTCTTACTTTGTTATCTACTTTTTATCAATATTTAAAAGACCAAGCCAGGTTTTGAAAACTTAAAAAAATTGTTTTTGTTTTTCAATTCGGCTAAGAATTTTAAAGTTATGTAAAAGATAAGATAGTCAACACATCAGATAAGATGATGAGAAATCCTTAAATTTACAGGCTAGAATGTGCCGCTTCACTTAGTCTATTGAAAGAGAAAAAAAAAAGCATTCTATTTTATTGTGAATGCCGCTATGAATTCCTTCCAACAAGCTAAAGGTCATGCCGAGTTCCTTCTAATTTCCCTCCTGGGATGGGTACTTCTGCCTCTACTTGCAATTGCTCGGTTGCATCTGTTGACGAATCCAAATCTAGATAGTCAGTTTAACGAGAGACATAAATAGTTTGATTCTTGTTGTAATTTATTTTCTATCGATATAATAAATATTGTAGAAGTGAAAGTTTGAATTTCTAACTTTAAGAAAATAAATAATTATTTTAGAGCCTATTTAAATTGATTTTTAAAGTATTTAAATAAATATTTATAAATATAAGAAAATATATTTATAAATACGTCAATCCTCATTTTATTGACTTATTCTCCAAAATCTCGTTGTCATTATCTCTAAGTTTAATATACCAAGATAACGTGCTGATGTATATGCATGCATTGAGGTCATATATGTGTTGAAAATTCGATGGACGAAGTGAGGTCACAAAATAATAAAAAAAAAATATAAAATAATTGATTTCTTATAAATAAATAAATAAAATACCTTTCTAAAAAAATAAAAATAAAAATAAAAATAATAATAATAATAATAAAATACTTTTTAAGGGTGTAGAGGGAAGAAAAAGGCTACTTTTTTCATTTTCAAGTCCATTAACAAAATCGATGTTTTGAAAATGTAACCGGTCTTTTTAGTATAATAGATTTTAACCTTTAACTTTTAGAAGGGAGTAAATATTTTAATTTGTTGAATTGTGGTTCATATTAATATGAAATGTAAATGTAAAGGAAAATAATCTAAAAATCAAGGGGCTAAAATAGATTTGAACCAAGGTTTATAATTTTATTTTGAAAAATTAAAATATTTTGAAAAATGTCATAGAAAAAAAATCTATTTTTATTTAAGGGTAGATTATGTTTACCCATGAAAAATTTAGAAAAATCTAGTATATGAAGTTTAAAAAATAGTTCTAAAGAGACTATGGAAATAATTGATAAAGTGACGTAACTATTGAGAGTACTACTAAAGTTTCACATTGACTAGATGAGAGAAATATTATAAAAAAAAATATAAGTGATATAATTATCTATATTAGTATGAAATCTTTTAGAGTAATTTGAAGGATTAGAAGACACTTGTTGGTCCATGAGTTTCATAATCGTAACAATTTAGTCCATAAACTTTAGTTAATAACAGTCTACTCTTTGTACTATTAATTTTGTAATGATTTAGTCCCTAAACTTTAAAATGTAATGCTCTAGTCATTGTACTTTAAATTTTGTAGCGATTTAGTCCCTATCAAAAAAATTTCAACAAAATTAAGTGTAAATTTTTATTATGTAACGACTCAGTCTTTATAGTGTATAACTAAGTTTGATTTCAGATTGGTTTATCAATCTACACATGTAAGAAATTTCATTAAATCATACTAATATTTTTCACGACAAATACTAAATCATTACAAATTGTATAGTAAATAGATTAAATCATTATAATAATTATTTATTAAAGTTAAAGAACTTGAAGCACTGGATCGTTAGTTTCATGAAAGCTTAAAGGCGAAAAATGTGTTTTTTTTTTTAACCTTTTAATCAATATTAAGATATCCAAAGAAAAAAGAAAAAAGAAAAAAGAAAAAGAAGCAAAATACAATACATTGGGCTTGGCGGGACATTTTGGTAAATTCAATGGTCGTTAAAATCGACGGTCAGATCGGGCAGAAAACTAGGTAGTACACAGAACTACAGATTCGAAGGCCCAAACCCAAAAAAGAAAACCCGTCCTACCCAGTCGCTGATGACACCAGGTGTCCCGCCATTCGACGGTGACCCTGCCACGTCAATGACGAATCTCTTATCTCCACGTCACCATCCCTTTTCATCCTACGGTCGTTAATTCCAATATCTCTCATCATCCGACGGCTCTCCCTCCCCTTCCAGAGTGTTCGAATCGCAAAGGCCAGAGCCAGAGAGTGGGTCGGCACGTAACCAGGGTTAGTTATTGTAACCAGGCTTTTCTCACTCAAGTTAAAGAACGTTCCCAGAAGGCGAATTCCTGAGAGGCAACAAAACACAAACACAACAAGAGCAAACGGAGAATAAAAAGAAAAGAAAAGGCAGAGAAAGAAAGGAAGGGCGAACTGCGAAGGGATTTTTGTCTGAGTTTCTTTTTTCCTTTACTTATAGCTCGGACGATTCTTTGCTGCAATCTTCTTGGATTTGATTTTGATTTTGTTTTGATTCATTGAAGCCATCTCATTCTCTTCTTTTTGCAAAGTTTTTGCCGCATCGGTTCACGGATAGCGACGATTTTTGGTGGTGAATCTGATTCGTTCTTTTGTTGGATCTTGAAAGACTTATAAAATTCCGGTGAGTTTTCTTTCCGATTTTGTGATTCTCACCGAGTAATGCTTGTTCTTTTTTCTCATGAGTATGTGTTCAGTGAATGGTTCTCTTTCTTTACTTGCTTCTCATTGTTGAATTTCATTTCTCTGATCAGTCTCCACTCCAGAACGTCGTATTGAGCTTGGTCTCTTTTGGATCTTCTCTCCTGCCCCGAGGGGAGGGGGGAGGAGGGGTGCACCTTTCACAGATTTCCTTTAACTGTTGGGATTTGTTCTTGAACGCGAATGAGGATCTCGTTCCGATCATCTGTTTGATTACACGATGAAGTGGTTAGAGAAGAGATCCTTCTTCTTCCTCTTTCTCTATCCCTGGGAGAATCTATTTTTGAAAATTTTGCACCGGGGCCTTTGATTTTTACTCAAATAGCGAACACTGTTCGCCCATTTTTTTCTTCTTAAGTCTGGACGACGTGTAAGCTAATCGTAGAATGTGCAGTTCATTCTTCTGGGCTTCTAAAAATATTGATATTTTAATCTTACAATAAATTCTGGTTTCTTATGGAAAAGGACCATAAATAATGCATCATTTAGTGTTCTTGGTGTATGCATTTTTTGTCAAATCTCTTTTCCAGCTCGAGGTTTTGGGGTTCTAATTGTCGAGTGTAGACAAAATCACCTTTTCTTTTTTGGACAGCCATCCATTGGAAGTTAATTCTGTATCAATATTCTTGCTTCTTCTGGTCAAGTTTTGATTTTCATGTCTTTGTTTTACTTACGCAGATTATCTGGTGTTGTGAATTTGGCGAAATGGATCTGTAGGTGTAGCTTTCGGCTGCTTCCTTTTGTCTGTGGTGTCTCTTCGGTTTCGGAGCTTTGCTTCTTTGAGAAAGATGGCTAGGATTGAGGCTTCTTCTATCTATTAATGATTATTCGGGGACGTAGACTCTGGTTTTGTTCAACCAGCATTCTGTTTTGAGTTGGGCGCCTTCTTGGGAGGGAATCTTTTTCTCTTCCTTGGCCATTTCAGTCGTTTGGCTGCAAATACGTCCTCCTTTTCTTTCATTTTTTAATGTCACGGAAGTTGGACAGTCCAGTTCAGACTCAAATGGCAGTTGCAGCACTCAAGAGCCCACTCAGCAGGAATTACCGCTCGAGAAATGGAATGGACGAAAAACAGCCTGTTGGAAGGAGGCAAGTTTTTGTGCAGACTGATACGGGATGTGTCCTGGGAATGGAATTAGATCGTAATGACAATGCTCATACGGTGAAAAGGAGGTTGCAGCTTGCCCTCAATATTCCCACAGAGGAGAGCTCGCTGACATTTGGGGATGTGATACTAAAGAATGATCTAAGTGCCATTCGGAATGATTCTCCTCTTCTCCTCACGAGAAATCTCTTGCACAGAAGCTCATCGACTCCATGTCTCTCACCCACTGGGAAGGATCTCCGGCTTAGAGACCAGAGTGGACCTATTGAGATATTAGGGCATTCAGATCGTTTTTCTGGCACAAAACGGTTGGTCAAAGAGATTGTGAAAGCTATTAAGTTGGGTATTGATCCGATTCCTGTTCATAGTGGGCTTGGAGGCGCATACTATTTTAGGAATGGGAAAGGTGAAAGTGTGGCAATTGTGAAGCCAACCGATGAAGAACCTTTTGCACCAAATAATCCAAAAGGTTTTGTTGGAAAAGCTCTCGGACAACCTGGATTTAAACGTTCTGTGCGTGTTGGTGAGACTGGATTCAGAGAAGTTGCAGCTTATCTTCTTGACTATGAGCATTTTGCAAATGTGCCTCCGACAGCCTTGGTGAAGATCACTCACTCAATCTTCAATGTGAATGATTGGGTGAATGGTAACAAGCCTCAGGGTCACAAGAAGAAGTCGGTTAGTAAAATTGCTTCCTTCCAGCAATTCATTCCACATGATTTTGATGCCAGTGATCATGGGACTTCTAGCTTCCCCGTCGCTGCTGTCCATCGTATAGGTATTCTAGATATTAGGATTTTTAATACGGATAGGCATGCTGGGAATCTCTTAGTTCGGAAACTTGATGGAATAGGAAGGTTTGGACAAGTGGAGCTTATTCCTATAGATCACGGTCTTTGTTTGCCGGAGACTTTAGAGGATCCATACTTTGAGTGGATTCACTGGCCACAAGCATCAATCCCATTTTCAGATGATGAGCTCAAGTATATTGAAAATCTTGATCCGATCAAAGACTGTGAGATGCTTAGGATGGAGCTACCCATGATCCGTGAAGCTTGCCTTCGGGTTTTGGTACTGTGTACAATTTTTCTGAAGGAAGCTGCTGCTTCTGGTCTCTGTCTTGCTGAAATTGGTGAGATGATGAGCAGAGAATTTCGTAGTGGAGAGGAGGAACCCAGTGAACTTGAGCTAGTATGTCTTGAGGCTAGGCAGATCATAGCAGAAAGGGAGTTCTGTTCTCCCACTTCTGATTGGAGCAATGAGGAATTCCAGTTTGATTTAGACTGTGAGGATGGAGAATTAGATTATAACTCAGGTATGGCAGCGGACCAGTGTTTGGGCTGGTCACATTACCAGTTTGGTGGACTTGGAAGCCTGCATGGACGCAATCCACTCTCGAAATTGGAGGAAAGCATTGAAGAGGAGGGAGAAGATAGTGGAGGGGAGGAGCAAGGAGAAACAGCTACCTTTCTTCCTTCTGAACCCATTTCTGTTGTGTCAAAGCTTTCTATGTCTCTCAAGAATACCATACTGGGCGATAAGAATCAGAAAACGCAAAAGTACCAGGTCACAAAACCTGAATATGGATATATTACCAACACATCTGCAGGGCACAGGAGTGCAAATGAGCAGTTTCCTCCAAGTGTCAGCTTTGTTAAGCTCGGGGATATGAACGAGGAAGAGTGGTCACTTTTTCTGGATAAATTTCCAGAGCTGCTTCGCCCAGCATTTGCCAAACGCAAAGCTGCGGCTATGGGGCAGAGGCAGAGGCAGAGACTTGGTACTTCTTGCCAGTTTTGAGATGATAAGGTTCAGTTCAGTGTGTTGCTGTGATAGAGCATATTATAGATTAAGTAATAGCATTAGAATTATGGAAGTGATCGACGACTCAGTATTAGGATTGGCTTTGCATTGTGGGTTTTAATCCTCGAGATATGGAGCTCATAGTTGGAGCTCAGTTTGAGGAACTTGCTGAATATATTCTTCTCATCAGCTAAGTGAGACCAGCTGAGTAGAATTGTTTGTATTCCTTGGTATTTTCCTCCCTCCCTCCTCCTCCTTCTTCTTCCCCTTTTGACTTTTGTTTGATAAATAAATTGTATGCAACTTAAAACCCTGAAAAGAGGTGCAATGTAAATAGGGTACTTTATGTTCTGTACCTGCTTTAACTTTATTCTTATATTCTTTTTCCTTCAGCCAAGATGTGGTGTGCCAATATGATTATATATGATGCCATACTTCTTTTTGTTGACTCGATATTCTTTGTACACTTCATCATTATATTTAGTTTGGAGAATAATTTAACTATTTTAGTGGAGAAATTTTCGAATAATTCTAATTAAGCTACTTTAATTGTTAAAATATATTTGTTCGCATGCTTCTATATAGTTGATAACCTCAGGACTTTTTTGAGTGTATTGCCTCTCGTTTTCTTTTAATACAGTTGGCTGCCGTCCATAGATTGCTTTTTTTGATCTCTTTCGTGCCGTCATGTCGGTTTTTTTCTCTTTTCTTTTTTCTCAGTAATGCTCAACTCTTCGAGCAGCCTGTATAATCCGACAAGGACAGGAGTCATGTTCTCTCTTGTATTAAGTATTAATTATTGGGGGAAAAATGATTAAAGCCATTCTTTATTGCATAAAAAGAAGAAACAAAGAAGGATCGCGGTAATCAGTAAAGAAATATCATTGATCATTTGGGCCCCATGGATGAATTATTAGATTCCAGTTAATTTGAAATTCATCCAAGTGGTGGATTTGTACAAACTTTGATCTTTTATTCCATTGTTTGGCTCGTTCTTTTTGACATTTTCCCCCTTCTTCTTGCTACTATCTATGTACGAACTGATTATACTATGATCAATCTTCTTCGATCATCAATCGTATCAAGTCGATTGTTATTAGTTTCTTTTTGTGATCTTCACTATTTTTGTTGGGATTCATTCTTTGATCAGTGCTATCTAACAAACTTCAGATACTACTTACCTATCAAAGAACTACTTAAAAAATTCAGGTTAAAGTTTGGTGGGGACATGTAATTCAACGGTTACTATTACTTGGACAAACCTAACCATCACTGGGATTAACATGAAACTAATCAAGAAGTTAGGTTGAAAAATGGTGGAAGGCAAAGAAAAAGTGTGGATAGATATTATAACAGGTGAAAGGACAGAAGAGGTGGAGACTAGTTCTCTGATTTGACCTGTTTTTTTTTTTCTAATTTTTCTTGGCAACCTGTCTGTTTAGTGGGGGTCCTGTTTTATTCTTTGGATGGTTTGTAATCCAAGCTAAAATGATTCATTAATTGGGATTGGGAAGAAGAGGATAGAGACAACTGTGGGGCTTGAAACCTATCTTCCTGTTTTCCTTGGAGAGAAGTTTAAGCAATCTCATACATGATACAACAGAATGTTGGAAGTCTTCTCTATAATTTTGTGGAATCATATGTGAAAAGAAATTTTGAATATTTTGGTCCCCTTACCAAATTGAGAGATATTGTAGTCCGTTGTCTATTGGAAAAGGTCGAGTTTCGTTAAGGAAATCCTTCCAGTCGGATGAATTCGATGGAGTTACAATTTAAAGTGTTAAGAATCTCGCATTTTGGTAAAAAATTCTCCAAGTATAATATGACAGACTTATTGATATATATCTTATCATATTCTTTTGGATAAAATAAAAACTCAAATAATCTCAAATCATAGTCTAGATGTAAATGATAAACGAATTGTTGGTGATGACTTTGGTTGATTGTGATTACAGTGAGGTATCTTGGCCTGTATTCGAGCTGATCTGTAAACAAAATCTTGCACTAGTGGGTTGCTTGCTCAATATGCTGATGTTTTAGTTATTACCGAGTCGAAATAGTGTTGAGTTGAGCATAGTAGGACTGTGTATCTTTTAAGTAGGTATGACCTCTCTATTTATACTAATCCCTTGACATCGTTATGGAGAGATGTCGAGGTAGGTTTGACAATTTGGCAGCTTGCTCGGTTTCATTACTTCTTTGGGTAATGTGCTTGGTCCTCGGCTCGACTTCCACGATTCTTGAGGACCTTGATTTCCCTTTTTGGACTTGTGGGCCTGATGGCTTGGTGAGCTTTGGCCCATGGCCCATCAAATTATCAATCAACCCATAACATAACAATCTCCAATAATAGTTGAAACACAAATCATTGTTAAGGCAAAACTATCTTTAACTTTGACCCAACAGATATGGGAGAGATGATCCATGGACTTGATTCTTAGCCAACTTGAAGGACCAAGCTCAGATCGCCATCGTAAAACTCAATCGACATTTCTCAAGGCGAGGGACAACATAAGGAGGCTGCATTACATATTTGGTCCTTGTGAAATATTTTTCAATAGTCATATCTGCTTTGATTTATTTTAGTTGTATCTTGAAGTGTTCTTTATGAACTAAGCACATTCTAAGTTCCCTATGTCTTAAGCAATGAGAGCTTGCTTAGAAAGTATGAGAAAGCACATGGATTAGCAATTTTGAACCAATTGCTTTCATCTAATGTGATTAGATTAAACAGTAGTAAGATGAAACTCAAGAGATCCACATCAAACATCTAAAATAATTAGTTTCTTATATATTAGAAGCATAATGTGAGGATTTTGAAACACTCCTTGATAAAATATTAAACAAATTAAATACACCATTCTTATTCTTCACCAGCTTCAACTTGTCGATTACCGTTACTCCACAACTGTTGTAATGGTGAGCTCTGCAGTTGTTGATGATATCAACGGATCAGATTCTTAAGTCTCTAAGTTCAGTTGCAGAACTGGCCATTCTAACAGGAATTGATAAATAAAGAGTTGATAAATTCCATCTTAGTTCTTCTCTCTTTCTCTGTATATAATTATTTATATTTTAACTTAATGCTCACAGAATAACCACAACTTTGAAGGGAAACTAAGAAATGTTGAACTCAGATATGTCTCCATGGCCTTTCTGCAAGATTTACACATTCACCGTGTCGAAAACAATCGACAAGATGATCGATGGTCAACCCAGCCGCTTGCATGAATGAATAGACAATCACTGGCCCAACAAACCGAAAACCGCGCTTCACCATGTCCTTGCTAATGGCTTCTGCTTTGGGACTTCTCAAGGGAACATTTCTTGGATGTCTAAATCTGTTTATTGTAGGTTTAAAGTTCATATAGCTCCACATATAGTTACTAAACGATCCAAAATCTCTAGCTATCTGCAGTTGAATTAAAAACCAATAATTCTAATTAATAATACAATCTGTGAAATAACTAGTTAAAAGATGAGTTGAACTAGCTTGCCTTTAATATGCATTTGGCATTATCTACTATGCACCTCACTCTGCTCTCCACCAGCATAATGGCCTTGTCAGAAGCTATATCTGTTATCTCTTTCTCCCCCATATTGGCAACTGTACTTGGCTCAAATCCAGCAAAAGCTTCCCTATTGACCAACCATATGTGTATATATATTTATATGTGATTGACATTTATCTTAAGTACATAAAGTGTGAGTTATGAAAAAAAATAAATATTACCTGAATAGTTCCCTTCTTTTCACAATTTCAGTCCAATTGTAGTCCATCAACATCCCAGATAGTGCGAGTAGCTCGAAAAGTCGGCTGTATGGTAATTTTTCTTCGAAGTTAACATACAAATCTATTAATTGATAGGTTAAATAAATGAAAAGTTACATGATAACCTACTTGTCATCGTATACTGGGACACCCCAACACTCGTCATGAAAAGATACATAGGCTTTATCTGTATCAATTACGAAAAACATCAATCACGAAGTAATCCAGCATGTGGGGAAAGTATCCTATAAAGGGAAACTACTTTTTCCCTTTTTTCTTTGTTCAGTAAGATATAGTGTTTTAAGTCCATATCAGAACTATACTATTCTGTAGTTTTTGTTAGAAGCCACAATCTCATTTTCTTAAGAAATATGACAGTGGTAGCAACTGCTATACTGAGTTAATGACATTATTAATCATATCAATAGTTTGAACTTCCTAAAAAACTTTGTTGACTTATTTTTCTTGGACAATGCTATATTATCACTTGCTAGGAAGCATTTATCTGGTTACGAGAGCGAAAAATTTTATAACTGTGTAAGTATAATCTTACCACTGGTATGGGTGATCCAGTTGCACCTCCTCAATTCCCCATCACTAAGTTCTTGACTTTGTTGTTGGATACTTTTAGGCAATGGGACTTCTCTTCTTTCAGGAGGCGGCGGCGTAATAAGGCGAATTGCGTACGAAATTTTCTGATCCAATTGGATTGAGGAGTCTGTAAGAGAAGAGTCATTTGAATTTTGAGACAAAGACAATGATAGTGAAGATAAAGATAGTGATGAAGTGGTTCTTTGTAACCCAATTGGGTAAATCTTCTTAAGGTGTTTGGACAAAATGTTTTGGCTTGTCCTATCTTTCTCTTTAGGACATGTTTGCCTCTCCAGAATCTGTCTTCTAACAGTGGCTTTGGATGACATATTGGAAAATAAGATAAGACTTAATGGGACAATTTTGATACAAAAATGGATTGAGATTATAAAGGTTTGTGGGAGAATGAGAAAGTGTTGAGTGAAGAATTAATATTTGAGTTGGCTTACCATATTTCCCACACTTACCATACTTGGTTGGTGAAATGTGAGCTTCAACATTATGGATCACCATATTTCCTACTTAGTTTTCAAGCAAAATCTATATAAATTTATTACATTAGGACTAATATCTTCTATAAAAGACATGTTATTCACTAAAAATTTAGCCAAATTACCACAATCAACTATACCAAAGTTCTACATTAATTTCTGTATGATTAAAATCTTTATGTCAGAGATCAGAAAATTACCCACCAAATTCAGTTTCCATCAGGGTTAAGAATTTTTGTGTTTGAACAGTTGCTTTTCACAACTGCTAGACACCATTTTCAGTAAAAGTTGAGCATAAGAATGTATTGAAAATGGCAATATCCAAAGCATAAAGAATAAAAAAAGAAGTTAAAACTGCCAATAATCCTCTTTTAGTTGTACAGTTTGCCTCAAAGCAAGTGTAAATGGGGGGCCTATCAGGCCAAGACATTCTTAGTTCCTACTCCTTTACCTTAAAGTTTGAGGCAAACCCATTGCCTGCATAGATTAAGATATGCCATCCATCATTTTTCATGGGCCTTCATGGGCCTTCTTCTTTTTCCATTATATATATATATATATTTTGATGTTTCCATATGTTTCACCTTCCACTTTACATTCAATACACTGATACAGTACTTTATTAAGTGTTTAGAAAAGAGGGGAAAAAACATTGAAAAAGCACTTTGTATGTGTGTTATTTCAAAATGGATTTACTTATATGGCAAAGCTTACCAATTTAAATTGCAATAAATGAAAAAAAAACAAGAAAAAAAAAAGAGGCTTAGTTTGTAGTTTCTTTTTCCTTGTTATGGGTGTCCTATGTCAACATCATTGTATTTCAATTAAGATATTCAACAATCACCCAATATAACATAGATTAGATTTGAGTTTTATTGGAAATAACTTTTTAAGTGCTTTAAAAGTGTCCTCGAAGTAAAAAAAAAAATATTTTTAAACATTTAGAAAAGTCATTTCAAACATGCCTTTAATAGAGGCCGAACTTATCTAAAGTCCAACTCCCTCAACTTAGAGTGACTAATATTTCTTTTATGTTTACAAATTAGCTTGTTGGTCTAGTGGCAACATACCAACTCATGTAAGCCTCTCTAACATAAAGTTTTGGATCCACTATTTAACCCTTAAACTTAATTTGAATTGGGTTACTACAACCGGAGGGAGCTTGCTTCTCGAAAGAGGATAGGCCGGTCAAACAAAAACAAGGCGCAACGGGCTCTCCCTCCGCTCCTAGTCACTAAGTTGTGCTATTCAGTCCTCGGGGGGACTCCACCAAGAGGTTCTTTCTCTCACGTAATTTCGCCCGTTCCACTTCCGTGCCGGAGGAAATGGGATGAGAACCCATGATACAATCTTCTTGTATGTCGATTTAGCAAACCAATGCCTTTAGCCACTCAGCCATACCTCCAACTTGTTGATCGGAATTTGAGCCCGAAGGGCTATCTGTCGAGAGAAGATATTATTAAACTCGAGATTTGTGGGAAAAAGAGAAACTGATAGATTTGAGCAATAACAGCTTCTCCCACGTAGTTTTCTTAAACTTAAGCTTTTTTTTATAATGCAATACAAACACACTCAATAAATAGTTAATCTAAATTTTTATAATCTTTACTTAAACTTTTAAATTACAATTAGGGCACAACTCACCAATTAAATATCTACTTCTTTTGAGATCGTAAGTTTAAATTTTTGCTCTCATGTTTATTGTACTTAAAAACTTAAATTTAAGATACCAAATTCACACCCTTAAAATATAAAATTTTAATAACTTAAACTAAATAGGTCATTGACTCACGATATAAATTTGACACAATTAAGTTAATATTTTGGAATTAAGAATTTTATGTTTGGAGTGTAGAGTTGTAAAATTAAGTTCTAAGATAAATGTGTAAAATAGAGAAAGGAAAAAAAAAGATAGAATTCCTCGATAAACTTACTTCAATAAGTTGGGCCAACCTTCCAAAACTTCAAGTAAATAAGTGTATCACGGTCCTTAAGAAAAAATTACGCTATTTTGCTATGTTACTATCAATGTTGAAAACGGCCAGACTCAAATTTTAAATTGTCTCAAATTCATACGTTTGAGAATTTAGATGGTTGAAATGAGTTTGAAAGACCAAAATTTATTTTCTATCTTTTCTAGATTGGATTGTGATTTTTGAATTAAAGATTTTAGTTGGAGAAATAGAGAAGATTTTGTGAAAATAATTGTGGAAAGGAAAAAGGGAAAAATAAAATAAAATGAGAAAATAAAAAGAAGAAACTCTAGCGCCCATCCTCTTCTTCCTCCCCATTGGCCGCCGACAACCCCCCTCCCCCCCGCGTCTTCTTCGCCGGCGACCTCACCCACGAGCAGCAGCGTCGACCACATCAGACGGTTCAGAACGACGTGCTCTTGCTCCACGTTCGACGGCGGAGCCAGCCTGCGACGTGAACACACACTTCGAACAAGTTTCGAAGCATCGCTTCTTCTCCGTTTGAGACTCCAATGTGACAACAAGTTGTGCATCACGTTTTCGACGGCTGAGTGTCTTGCAGCAACGTTTTTGACTTGGGGGTAAGCTTTCGACTGTTACCCACACTTCGCTTCAAATCAGTTTACCCAATGACGTTTTCGGACACCAACCAACAATGGTCGGAGCCTTTCCGGTAAGATTTGGTAAGGATAATTTCTTTAATTTTTGTTTAGAATTGGATTTCAGTGTTCGAATATTATTCTGAACTCTTGGAACTTGTTTGTTGTTATGTTTGTGTAGATTTCTAAGTGTTTGATTAAGGTTTAGCAAGTTTGAACACTTTCCAGACTAGTTTGGACTCAATTAAAGTATGTTGGAGAAGTTTTGACTTGTGAAAGGTTGCTGGTTGTAGTTTTGGACTAATTCAGATTGATTAATTAAGGTTTATGGTAGATTTTGGACAACAATATTCCTGTTGAAAACCTCATGTTGTCAATTAAGGTTTTCGAACTGGGTTCTAACGCTTAAATATTATGTTTACTGTCTAGGTGTCTAAAAGTTAACATTCGCTCAAAGAAGTGGATTTTCGGATTGAGAACTGTAGGTTGTTCATCGAGGTAAATAGTTTCCACATCCCTTCCACAATGTAAATTTTGATAAAGATATGTTTTGACTGTTGTGATTTGATAAGCGGTTTGGTGTGTTTTGGATCTTTGAAAATATGTTTTGTACCATTTGAAACCGATCGAATTTGTTTTGGATGTCTTAAATGTTTTCCTATTAGAAAACATGTTTTATGTTATTTGAGAATCGACTAAAAGTATTTTGTATATTTTTCGTTGATTTTGTCAAATAAAAGTATATCACTGTTTTGAATGATGCCAAATTTAGAAATGATGGTATTTATTTTGACTGAAGCTTATTTATGAGAAGGCACATTTTTTTGTGGTTTGACATTCTTTGGAATGAAGATTTATGTATGTGTTGCACTCACGTGACCTCACACTTAAGTTATTTCTGTAGTTCTGGTCGATTGTTAATCGACATTTCTGCTGGGCTAGAACTACGCATCTTTCCTACTCTGTATTTGAAAGTTTTGAATGACTCAAAGTTGTATTGTATAAAGTATTGACTAATTGAAAGTATTGAAAGATTAGTGTTTTGAAAAGTATGAAAGTTCAGTTTATTAAAGGGTTTAAAAGTTTATTCGAACGTTTTGGTTTTGTTGAAAGACTATTTGAAAGTTTCAGCTTGAAATGTTTAGTTTCGAAAGTTTATTTGCTCGAAAGATTTTGATTTCAAAAGTACTGTCTTGTAGCAAAGTTTTGACTGAAAGTTCTGAAATGATTTGTAATTTATTTTCAAAAGTTTTGAAAGCAAATGAATTTCAAATCTTGATATGAGAATTGCTTATTGAGTATTTTTATACTCATCTTTGTTTTTTCAAAATGCTTTCAGATGAAGGATCAGGTGGTAGTTCTGAAGGAAGCGAAGCCTGGCATTTTGGTGCAAGACATCAAAGGATGTTTCTTTTAGAATTTGATAGTCTGACTTTGTTATGTTTTCCGCATTTATGTTATAATAGCTGTATTGGAAAATACGGGCTGTTACAATCCTGCTCCCATTTCCATGCTTAGCCGTATTCATCAATGGAAGCCATTACATTTTCTGAGGAAATGTGGGATACTTGCTAGGCCTTCAGTTTCTGCCGCTCGACTCAAAGCGGAATCCGTCACTACCTCCCTTGTTCTGGACCGGGATGACCCAGTTTGTGAAATTCTTACGGGTTTAAATTCCTTTGGGTTTAGAGCATATGTTGGTGGATGTAACTTTCAAACTGTTGTTTCTACTTTGAGTGAAACTGTAGTGGACGATGTTCTTGATAACTTGAGAACTCAAAATCCTGATGTTGCTGTGGCTTTTTTCTATTTGTTAAGAAACAAGTATGGATTTCGGCATTCCGGATTCTCCCAGTTTGCTGTTTCTCATATTTTAGCGGGTAAAGAACGATTCAAGGAGTTGCATTCCGTGATAAAGCAATTGCTTGAGGAGCAAGGTATCAGTTCTTGGCCTTTCTTTTGTCATGATTGATTGGCTGATATTAGGGACGCTACTGGGAAAAGCAAAGAAGTTGGGAAGTTTCTTTCTTAATTCCTAGTGTATATATTGGCTGAACTGAGAGATTTATAATTATCATGAGAATGTGCATACTTCGGAGTCACAAAAAAATGGGGGGCTAATTCCCCACATTTTTCTGCAGCTGAATAGCACAATGCTTTCTACAAGATGTATACCCTCCCCGTTCTCTCTTTTTTTTTTTATTTTTTTTTTTTATGTATATAGAAACCTCTTCTTTTAACCTTCTTGTTTTAGACCATCCTTATTTTGAATTCACTAACCCATTTTTCTTTTGTTGATATTGGAATTTCTATTTTATGTTGTTGATGTCTTTTTCGATATTTACTCTCTGCTAGGGTCAGGCTCTGCATCTACCTTTTGTGACCTGCTATTGAACAAATTCAGGAATTGGGATTCAAATGGTGTGGTATGGGATATGCTGGCATTTGTGTACGCTAGACATGAAATGATCCAGGATGCCCTCTACGTCATTGCAAAGATGAAGGATCTAAATTTACAAGCTTCAGTTCCAACTTATAACTCTCTGTTGCATAACATGAGGCACACTAATATTATATGGGATATATACAATGAGATCAAAGTTAGTGGAGCTCCTCATAGTGAATATACTACCTCAATACTTATACACGGCCTATGTGAGCAATCCAAGTTACAAGATGCGATT
The DNA here is from genome assembly GCA_002890555.2 of Lagenaria siceraria. Classification (NCBI taxonomy): domain Eukaryota; kingdom Viridiplantae; phylum Streptophyta; class Magnoliopsida; order Cucurbitales; family Cucurbitaceae; genus Lagenaria; species Lagenaria siceraria. The sequence continues at coordinate 26,564,759 of CM016484.1, forward strand.
TCATTCTTACAGGACAGCAATGAAGTAGTTGGACCTTCTATTGTGTCTATCAATACCATAATGTCAAGGTTTTGCAAAGTGGGACTAATAGATGTTGCAAGGTCATTTTTTTGTTTGATGGTCAAGAATGGACTTCTTCCTGATTCCTACAGTTATAATATTCTTGTTCATGGGTTATGTGTAGCAGGTTCCATGGACGAAGCTCTGGAATTCGCAGATGACATGAAAAAGCATGGTGTGGAACCTGATGTAGTAACACACAACACACTCGCCAAAGGATTTCTCCTGCTTGGTTTGATGAGTGGGGCCCAGAAAGTTGTCCAGAAAATGTTGCTGAAAGGTCTAAATCCAGATCTTGTGACATATACAATACTGATATGTGGACATTGTCAGATGGGAAATATTGAGGAAGCTCTTAAACTGCGGCAAGAAACTCTTTCAAGGGGGTTTAAGTTGAATATCATTTCCTATAGTGTGCTACTTAGCTGTTTGTGTAAAGTTGGACGTATAGAAGAGGCATTGACATTGCTTGATGAAATGGAAACTCTACGTTTAAAACCTGATTTTATAGTATATTCAATCCTCATTCATGGCCTCTGCAAGGAAGGGTTTGTACAAAGGGCTTACCAACTATATGAACAAATGTGCTTGAAGAGAATTTTTCCAAACTACTTTGCTCAACGTGCTGTACTGTTAGGTCTACTTGAGAATGGAAATATATCTGAGGCAAGAAAATATTTTGATGCTATGACTTATATGGATCTGATAGAGGATGTTGTTTTGTATAATATTATGATTGATGGTTACGTAAGACTTGGTGATATTGCTGAGGCCATGCAGCTATATTACATAATGATTGAAAGGGGGATCACTCCAAGTGTTGTCACTTTCAACACTCTTGTCAATGGATTTTGCAGAAAGGGAGACCTAGTGGAGGCTCGAAAGATGTTGGAAGTCATTAGGTTGAATGGATTGCTACCTAGTGTGGTAACTTATACTACCCTTATGAATGCGTACTGTGAAGTAGGAAACATGCAGGAAATGTTTGATCTTCTTCATGAGATGGAAGCAAACTCTGTTGTTCCAACTCATGTAACTTTTACTGTACTAATCAAAGGACTTTGCAGACAGAATAAGATGCATGAATCCCTCCAGTTGCTAGAGTATATGTATGCAAAGGGTCTAATGCCAGATCCGATCACATATAATACTATTATCCAAAGTTTTTGTAAGGGAAGAGACATTGCCAAAGCTTTCCAGCTTTATAATAAGATGTTGCTCCATAATCTTGATCCTACCCATGTAACTTATAACGTACTTATTAATGGTCTTTGTATATATGGTGACCTAAAGGATGCTGATCAAATGCTAGTTTCTATGGAGGATCAAAATATTAGCTTGACAAAAGTTGCTTATATGACAATAATTAAAGCACATTGTGCAAAGGGTCAGGTCTCTAAAGCATTACGGTTCTTCAATCAAATGTTGGCTAAGAATTTTGTCATCTCCATTAGAGATTATAGCGCTATCATTAATCGGCTGTGCAAAAGGGGTCTAATTACTGAAGCGAAGTACTTCTTTGTTATGATGTTATCAGAAGGCGTAACTCCTGATTCTGAAATTTGTGAGACAATGCTTAATGCTTTCCATCAACAGGGCGATAACAATTCAGTGTTTGAATTCCTCGCTATGGTGGTTAAATCTGGCTTTATTTCACATTGATCCATTCCTTGCTATGGTGGTTGAATATGGCTTTATTTCACATTGATCCATTCCTTGCTATGGTGGTTGAATATGGCTTTATTTCACATTGATCCATCTGAAGTGATCCATGCTGTTGCAGATAACTTGTCCTTTGGCATAAAAAGGCATATGAGGTACAGGTGAGTGTTATGAACTAAATCAAAATTCAATGATGGATTTTACCCCTAGATTCTAATTTCTATTACTGTGACAATGGCACATCAAAACTCTTGACTGTTATTTCAAACAACTACTATGACTTTCTGAGTTTCTCATGGGATTTTCATAGTTTGGAAGCAATCATTCATTTGTTTTATAGTGAAGAACCTTTAATTTAAGGTTTTTCTTTTTCCTCTTCATTTGCTAAAACCTTCAAAGGAAGTTAACCATCAGTTATATGACTTGCTCGGTTATGTTGCAGGGTGTAGAGGATAAATTTCTCTCTGTGGAATATATCAAACTTTATGCCGCAGATAATCAACGAAAGGAAAATCATGTCAATGACCCTCATGGGGCTCTCCCTGCTTGGAGGCTGCAGCAGAGTTGTGCTAACAACTATAAGCTGAGATTGATTCCTTGCAACTAGTTGTATTGAAGGTAAGGTATATTGCTTCTCAAAGCCTCATGGGAGATCTTCTGATGTGCAAGCCCCTTCCGAACTGTTATCATTGAGGGGAAGAAATCTGGACATATTTCTAAGCGATTTTGTTATGCAGGAATTCTCGTAACCTGAGGGGCATCACTTTCAGAACTCCCGTCTGTATTTGTTAAATATGCCGAGGGTTGCTTTGGATTAGAAACCAAAATTCTGAAACACCAACCGTAGATACTTGAAGGGATTTAAAGATAAATCAATGACTATATTTGATCTCTGATAGCTCACGACAAAGAAGAACAATTGGTAAGATCTTTTTTCTTCTCTCAGTTATTGTATTGATGAAATATAACTATTTTTATGAAATGACTTAACTGAGAACTTTTAATACACAGTTGGATTGTTTGGTTTATTTTTGTATATATTTAATGTCAAACTACTAATCTATAGTTAATGCTGTGATAACATAAATATTAGCATCTAGAGATCATCATCTACTATCAGTTCCTTTTGATAAAGTTCTCATGAAATTAGATGAACGATTGGAATCATTTTGTTGTTAAGATGTTAGCAAAACTGGATAAATATTTGATGTAATACAAGATCTATTTTCTAAGTTTTAAATCACTCTAGTTAAAATACCATGTTAGTTTCAAAGTTTTTTTTTTTTTTCCACCGACTTTTGCGTAAGATCATATAGATTAAGAAGAAATTGTCGTGTATTGATTTTATAATTTGAAAATCACTATAAAATTTTAAAATGAATAGATGACAACTATGGTTAAATTATATATTTTTCAATCAATATGGTTGTTGTACATGTGACATTGCACTGAAACAATGTGCTCATCTGCATCGGGCTCTATTCTTCGTCTCAGTTTGAATCAATTATTTAAAGATGTTTTGATGTAACAACCAAATATTCCATTTTCAAAAACTGCATCTTTCTTAGGTTTTGAAATTTTGCTTTGGGTAAGAACTAAAAACAAAAACAGTGTAAATTTACCTCAAGACTTAGCTTGTTCAATAAAAACAAATTTGTATATCATGTTTTAATTAGAAAATTAGGGTGGTTTTGAAAATAAATTGGTGAAAAGGGGTAGTTTTGAAATTAGGGAAATTACTTTAAATAGAAAAAAAAATATCAAATTATTTACAAATTATTTACTGTAAAATTTTTTTATATTTATAAATAGTTTGACTCATTTTTCTATATTTGAAAACAATCCTTGAAATTATTTAGGGAAATAAGGTTGTCTTTTTTGTCTTTTAGTGAAAAGTTCCATTGAAAATTGAAATAAGACCCACACAATGAATGAAATGACAATTGTTGGGATTTTTTTTTTACTTTTTTTATAAATTCATTTCCTTTATTTTTTTTAAGGAAATATAATATCACTATTTTTTTATAATTATTATATCATATAGTTTTCTTTTTAATTTTTAGCCAGATTAAATTTAATTATAAAAATATTACACATGTCCTTTTCTAACTCAAAGTTATACAATAATATATATTCAAAGTCACAAATTCATTTCCTTTATTTTTTAAGGAAATATAATATCACTTTTTATTTTATAATTATTATCTTATTATATCATATAATTTTCATTTTTTAGCAAGATTAAATTTAATTTAAAAAAATATTACATATTCAAGCATTTTATTTATAAAATAATAAACTATTATATATGGATAAACATAATATCAATCTTTTTTATTTTACATCATATTGTAGTTTTATTTTACGAAATTTATGAACTATGTAATATTTATCTTTTTTATTTTACATCATATTGTAGTTTTATTTTACGAAATTTATGAACTATGTAATATTTAAAAAGAAAACTACAATATCATATAATAAAATAAATTTATTGCATAACTAGATTAAATTCTAAAAGAAATATCAAAAGTTCTAATTTTTTCTAATATATTACTAATTCTTCTAAGTAAAATTAGTGGATAATTATATTTTTCGGAAAAAAAATCATTTTGGTTTCTAGGTTTTGGATTTAGTTTATATTTTGGTCCCTATATTTTAAAATCTAACACTTTTGTCCATGGAATTTCAATAATGCTCAATTTTAGTCCTTTAAATAACAGAACTCTTACAAAGGTTTTATAGATGCATAAGAATAAAAGATGTCTGGAATTCCATGGAAATAATATTTAATTTATGAAATTAACCATTTTGTTAAATTAATATTAATTCATTAATTATATCAAAAATCAAAAAATGTATAAAATGAAAAACAAATAGAGAGGAAAAAATCAAATTTTTGGAAGGGAAAAGAAAACTCTTGTAGGTAGAAAATGATGATGTCTCAGAATAGCTTATCCTAGGCAAAGTGTTGAAACAAACATAATCTTTGCATGTCTGTATCAATTCTCATGCAGAAAACTCTCCAACCAAACGACCCCTAAGATTGACTAGGATGATGCTCAATTTTAGTCATCAATTTTAGTGACTTTAGATTCTAATAATGCTTTAAAATAAACTACAATATGATGTAAGACAAAAAAAAATAGTGGTATTATCTTTATTTATATATAATAGTTTATTATTTTACAAATAAAATGATTAAATATGTAATATTTTTTAAAATTAAAGTTAATCTTGCTAAAAAAAATGAAAAGAAAACTATATGATATAATAAAATAATAATTATTGAAAAAAGAGTGATATTATATTTTCTTAAAAAATAAAAGGAAATGAATTTGTAACGAATATATATTTATAGTATAACTTTGGGTTAGAAAGGGATATATGTAATATTTTTCTTTTAATTAAATTTAATCTTGCTAAAAATTATAAATAAAACTATATGATATAATAAGATAATAATTATAAAAAAAATAGTGGTATTATATTTCCTTAAAAAAAAAAAATGAATTTGTACAAAAAAAAAATAATTAAAAAAATCATAACAATTGTCATCTCATTGTGTGGGTCTCATTCCAATTTTCAAGAAGACTTTTTACTACAAGACAAAAAAACTACTTTATTTTCTTAAATAATTTTAAAACCACCCCTTTTTCACCAATTTCTTTTCAAAACTATCCTAATTTTCTAATTAATCCAAGTCACAAAATTTATAAAATTTTATATTGATAATTAAGTTGTTTTACTCCCAAATTAAGTTGTAGATATTGTTATTAGTGTTCCTATATGTATTTTATGTTTTAAGAGCATTATAAAAGATGTTGGAGATATTTGTAAATATTTAATATGGATTTTGATGCCTTTGATTTAAGAATATATCGACCTATAGATAAATATTTTCATAATTGAATATAACATTTTAAAATTTCAAATTCAAAATCTAAAGCTAAATACACAACATAAAAATATATGTATATCAAAAGCATATTCATTGAATTTAGCAATACTAAGGAATTTTCAAGTGTTGATCCAACATTTATGCATACAAAAACTAAATCAAACACATGTAATAGTAGAAATATCAATTGGATGGTGGAGGAAGGGTAGCCAGCTTATTGGCAAATTCTTGGAGGGCTCTCACTGAACTTCCATTGGGGCCAGCTGCGTCCACCACAGCTTTGCTCAGAGCTTTGGCTTTAGCTTTCAGTTCGTCGGAGTTGAAAGACTCGGCGATGACCTTCCCCAGTTGGTCCGAGTCCGGCACCGAGTTCTCTCCATGGCACACTTGCACCGCCACTCCAACGTGATCCACCAAAATCTTTGAGTTCATCATTTGATCCCCTTCCATGGCCCAAGCAAATATTGGAACTCCGCTCACTAAGCTCTCCAGTACAGAGTTCCACCCGCAGTGGCTCAGAAACCCTCCCACGGCTCGGTGATTCAGTATCGCCACCTGCGGAGCCCATCTCCTTACCACGATTCCACGATCCAACACCCGATCCTCAAACCCAATTGGGATTCCGTCCGACTCACCAACTGTTTGATGAATTGTCTTAACCACCCACAGGAATCGAATCCCGCTTTTCTCAAGCCCGGATGCTAGTGCTTCCATTTGCTGTTGATTCAGCTGCTTTTGACTCCCAAAGCTAACGTATAGCACCGAATCATCAGGGCATCCGTCGAGCCATTTCAGTATCTCATCTGAACTCGAATCTGCAAGTGGGCTGTGGCTATGGATGAGGCTTAGCGGTCCGACTCCAAATACACTCCCGCCGTTTAATTTCCTGAAGTAGTCCAAATAGTCCTGCTCCAACGCCTCGAAGGTATTGAAAACACCCGCCCAACAGGTACTAGTTTCAAGCCAGTCGGATCTTATAGCATGCCATCGGGGGTCAGAATCTTCGTATATAGTGACAAATTCCGGCAAATCCTGATTAGTGAAGGTGGGGGAATTGGGCAATTCAGCCATATGCTTGACTGGAGATTTACGGAAATCTTCAGATTGTACGTAACGCCAACAGTAATCGAGGATATTGACAACCCAAGCACCAGAGGAGTAGAAAGTGATTCTGGGGATTTGAAGCTTACGGGCGAGGGATTCGGTCCATCCGAGGAAGAAATCAGAAATAATGGCGGAGGGAGGTGAAGGGTGGGATTTGAACCACTCAACAATGGGGTCTTGGAGTTGGCGGAGGGCCACCATGATGGGGACGTTGCCTTGGCCGCCGATGTCTTTGACATTTTCAACACCGGGAGGCAAATCAGGGACAGAAGGGAAAGGGAGAACAAGGGTTTGAACTAAGGGGTGGGCTGAAAGAAGGGGTTGAAGGATGGGGAGGTTTTTGGGGGTAACCAAAACAGTGATGGTGAAGCCATAAGAAGCTAAGAAATGGGTGAGATCGAGGAGTGGGAGCATATGGCCCTGAGCTGGGTATGGAAAAAACAGCAGGTGGGGTAATGGCGACGAAGGCAACGATGCCATTGAAAGGAGATCTGATTGAGCTCTGATGAGAAAATCGTTACGGGAGAGAGCTGCTGAATCTGTTATGGAACAGAGAGGGAGATTTTATTGAATTTTGATGGAACAACGTGATAAATGTCTCTAAAAGAAATCGCCACTTGGGCCACGTGGGGAACTGAACTTTGAAGTTGTCACGTGTCAGCTTATCACCTGCAACCAAAGAAATCAGACAAAAGCATAGAAGGGGATAGGGGTTGTTTTAATATGTTCGAGTTAAACACTCCTGAAGGAAAAAAGGACAAATTTTAGGGAGGGAAAGAGATTTAAGACCAAGCAAAGAAGAAGGGGATGGAACTTCAGCAAATGAGCTGCAGAATTATTTACCATCTTTCCTTCCAGTATGAGTGAAGGAGAACGAGCCACGTAGGGGCAAAAGTGGATAATTAAGCGACTAGATAATTTGAATTTATCATCATTATTGCTAGTTTTGGGAGGTTTAGGAGGGGGGATAGTTTGTTTAATAACTATGAGAACAGAGATGTGGGTGCTGGAGAACAACAGATAGTCGAAGCTAAATGACAAGAAGATATGACATATTTGAGGCTTTGAGAAACCATGGTTGTTTCTGCACAACTCTTGATGGAATTTATGATAAAAGTCAACGACGGATTGCATAAAAGAGAAAAGCTTTCTGGACGATTATACAGGGAAACTAACGTGAAAAACACAAGTGAAACTTCGTCTTCAGTTCAAGAGAATCAAACAAGTAAGCAGCAAAAGTTAGATAGACAGGTGACTGTCTGTGGTTACATAGTTTCTTTCTGATCCTTTAATTGTTTATGGTTTTTGGCATTTCATATTGTTGTTACTTGTTTGATTAGGCGACTGATAATTTCCATAAACCCTCTCTGATTCAGATTCTCAATGTCAAACCCCATACTTTGCAAACACAAGTCAAAAGTTGGGGCCTCCAATTAACTTGTGTTCTTGAGTTGCTGACAAAACTAACAAAGAAGAAAGGAAGATTTATGTTTGAGAACCAGCACCATTTGTTTCTAAGTTCCAGTCAAGTACCAGAGATTTATCATTGCCTATGAAATAACAATCATTTTTCTTTACAGGCTGCTGGTAGTTTCACAGAGACGAAGCTCAAACTGACTTTGACTAGACCAGAGGTGAAGAGTTCAGCTGAGCTAGTGGAGGAAGCTAGTGGTGAAACAATGATGGCCAAAATGCGAAAGTTCAAAAGCTAGACCACTCAACATAAAGGTAATAATATTGGGAACTTTACACTTTCACGATTCTTCTTCTGTCCTTTTACTTAGTTGATTGATGATAGGCAATTCCACGAGGAAGTTTAGTCACAGAACTAATTTAATTGAGATTTTTTTTTATAAAAAAAAAATAAAATTAAATGGGTAATAATTCTCCATGGGCTTGATCTCCATGAGTTATTTGAATGAAAATTCTTGTTTCGATCTCAAAATTTAATGGCCAATTTTCATGGCCACAGAGAATGAAATAGGTGGCTTTTCTGTCCTTGTCTTGATAATAACATCCCTAGAATTAAGAGAAAAATGACATTAAAGTTGATTATTGCAATGTGAATTATAACTTTATCTCATGACAAAATAATTTCATATACTTTTAGTAATATAGACTTATATAATGAGAGAAATCAACAAACTCTTTTAGATTAACAAACTCTTAGGACTATTTTCTCAAAAAAAAAAAAAAAAAAAAAAAAAAACTAACTCTTAGTAATAAATATATACTCTATGTTTTTAATTTGAATTACATGAGTGATATCATAAAGTTGTCCTACAAGAACCAACTAATACATTATACAAAAAGTTTGTTTGAAAAAATAATACAGAAACTCGAATTCAACAATCCCAAATAAAAAAAGGAATAGGTTAAGTTAAATTATAAAAATCTCTTTTAGAACTTTTCAGGAATTTTTTTTAAAAATAATGTTAATTTAATAATATATGACAAAAATAGAGTAGATGAGAAAATAATGTCAAAAATGGGGTTGTAAAATCGTGTACCCGGTCCACGATTTTGGCATGAAACTCGTGGACCCAGTCCACGATTTTCAACCCTATAACCGCCCCTTCACTCCTTCTCTTCTTCACTCCTTTCTTCTTCTGCCGCACAAATTCCTCCCACCGCTGCCGTCGTTCGCCGCCCACCACCGTGCTGCCGCCGTCGGTAATTTTTGTTTTTTGTTTTTTAAACATAAAACTTGTTATGAAGTTTGTTTTGGTTAATATTCACTAAATCTAGAGTGTGAAGCTTGTTTGTTGATTAATATTGAATATTTATTTGTTTTGTATAAGATTTAGTATTTTTTGACCATTAGATTTGATTTTATAATTTTGTTTTCGAATTGCATGAGTTTGAGATTTTTTTTTAAATAATATTAATTTAATAATATATGACAAAAATAGAGTAGATGGGAAAATAATCTCAAAATTGGGATTGTAAATCGTGGACTGGACCGGGTACACGATTTTGGTTGTTTTTTTTAAGTTTAATAATTTAGGCTTATATTAGGTGTATCTTTATTTATTTTTTGGAAGAATTTTTTTTTAAAATATGTATTGGGTTGTATGTTTATATCTTGGACTGATGTTGGATTTGGGCAGTAGGGTTATTGAATTTTGTTTGTAATTTAAAGTTTAAGTTTTTATAAATTTCTAATCTTCATATGCATTTATATGAGTATGTTATCGTGTACCCCGTACACGATTTTGGTCTCATTGACCAACCACGTGGATGCCATGTGGAAATCGTGTACGGGTACACGATTTTACAACCCTATTTTTTTCAATATTTTCTTCGACCACTCTATTTTTAGGATTTCTTTACTATGTACTCTATTTTTGTCAATAGTTCAAAATTTAATATTAATTTTGAATTTTGTCCCTTTTCACGGTAAAAAGTATCACATTCTTTCAAAAGTTATAATATTATCCTCCTTAATATTTGATAAAACATTCCATAGCTATCCTTTAAGTAGAAAAAATTTTAAATTTAGAATAGAAATTGAATTTGAAAATAGTGTGGTGGTGACCTATAAAAAATTTAGATGACTACACTATTCTAGATTATTGCCATATTGTTTCTAGTCATGATTTTTATCGTTGATTTCCATTAGAAGTTTTAAAGAATTTCTATTCTAACTATAGTTTTGAAACGTTGATACAATATCAAGGGTAATATGGTAGCTTTTACATAAATAAAAGTTAGAAGAGAACAAAAAGTTAGTCTAAATATTATAGGGTATTATATATGTAACCTAAAATATAATCAGTCAAACAGCACCAGAACTCCAAATGAAAATGTCAAAACATTGCTAAAAGGTATTTTGACATACCAACCTCAAAGTACTAAGTTACAAATTACAAACATCGAGATCTGAAAAAAAAAAATTGCAAACAAAAAGCTAAATGCATTTGTGGTAAGTTAAATGTCATTTGCTTAGAGGAAGATGGATCAGCTTATTGACAAAGTCTTGCATGTCCTTCCATGAACTCCCATTGCTCCTCACTGCCTCCACCGCCTCTCTTTTCAGTGCTTTTGTTTTCATTTTTTCCGGCGACTCTTCGCTCAAAGACCCGGCAATGGCCTTCCCTAACTCGGCCGATTCAGGCACCGAGTTCGCCCCCTCGCAAACGCGCACCGCTACTCCCAACTCTTCTACCAATAGCCTCGCGCTGATAAACTGGTCCGCTTCCATGGGCCAACCAAGTATCATTACTCCGCCCACTATGCTCTCAAGCACCGAGTTCCACCCACAGTGACTCAGAAACCCTCCCACGGCTCGGTGGTTCAGTATAGACACTTGCGGCGCCCATCCCTTCACCAAAATTCCACGATCTGACACCCGATCCTCAAACCCAATTGGTATTCGGTCCGACCCACCATCTGTTTGATGAATTGTCTGAACCACCCACACGAATCGAGAACCGCTTTTCTCAAGTCCAGAAGCGAGTGCTTCCACTTGCTGCTGATTCAGTTTCTTTTGACTCCCAAAGCAAACGTAAACCACTGAATCATCAGGGCATCCATCAAGCCATGTGAGTACCTTTAAACTCGAATCTCTAATTGGGTTACGCCCATCCTTGGCGCCGATGAGATTCAGCGGTCCAATTCCAAATACACGCCCTTCGCCCCTTTCCTTCCTCAAATGCTTCAAATAGTCATGCTCCAAATTCTCGAACGTATTGAAAACACTACCCCAACTGTTTGCATTAGCCATGGCGTCGTACCTCAATACAACCCAATCGGGGTCTGAATCCTGGTAATTCAGGGACATAAACGACCAATGCTCTCTTTCAAAGGAGGGTGAGTTGGGTAAGTTAGGAATCGTGATAGAAGAACGAAGATTAGTTGTTTTTGTGTGAATCCAGCAGTAATCCATGACGTTAACAACGAAGGCACCAGAGGAATAAAAAGCAATCCTGGGAATTTGAAGATGGGCGGCGAGAGGTTGGGTCCAACCGAGAAAGAAATCGGAAATGATGGCGTTGGGAGGGGAAGAGTGGGAGTTGAACCACTCGACAATGGGGTCATGGAGCTGGCGGAGAGCCAACAAGATGGGGATATTGCCATGGTTGCCGATATCCTTGATGTTCTCGACGCCATGAGGCAATTTGGGATGATGGGGTAAGGGAAGAACCAGGGTGCGAACAGAGTCGGAGGAGTGGGCGGAAAGAAGTGGGTGAAGGATGGGGAGGTTTTTGGGGGTAACTAAGATGGTGATGGTGAAGCCACCATGAGAGGCTAAATGATGGGTGAGATCGAGGAGTGGGAGCATATGGCCTTGAGCTGGGAAAGGAAAAACCAGGAGATGGCGGCGGGTTGTCGACGGGGGCGGCGGTGAAGATGACATTGTTTGAGTTTCAGTTTAAGGATGATGGAGGAAGCTTGATGAGCTCAAAATTTTCAGCTTATCCCACCCAGCTATAGCAAATTGGGAGACGACTATAAACTCGGCTGCACAACGTCATGAGAATGAGAAAGAACAAATAGCTGGTTCTCCAGTTTCGCAGTTTACATGTGTGGATCTCCTTTTTCCTCACTCAAGATAAATTATACATTTTTTTACAATAAAAAATCCATTATTAATTATTAGGATAAATATCAATTATACCTATAAATGTTGGACCTGTTTTCAAATATAGCAAATTGAGCTAAAATATTTACAATACAACAAAATCTAATTGATAAACGCTAATATACTATTATCATTATGACTATCTATAAGTGATAGACACGATCAACATTTTGCTATATTTGAAAATATTTCCAACAGTTTTGTACTTTAAAACAATTACTCTAAACTTGGCGATTATCAATTAAAACTTTAAACTAATAATTGTATTAATTTAAATTTGGAACTTTTGTAAATGTATCAATTTAGATTTGAGTCATTTAAATTTCGTCTAATTTATATCATGTGAAACTTATGATTTGAGTCAATTAAATTTTCATAAGTCAATTAATTTAGATTTTTCATTATGATTACCTTTTGAAACTCATTTCTACATTGATTCTCAAATTTGTGTAGACTTCTTTAAATGTCGGATTTACAAAATGGACAATTGAAATAAATGCATAGACGATTCACAAAAGAAATTGTGATTAAAAGTTTAAATTGATTCATTTATAAAATTTCAGGAGTCTAATTGATATAATTATAAGTTTTATGAGGTTTTTTTTTTCGTATAGAACATTATAGGGTGTAAATTGATACATTTGCAAAAGTTTAAAATTTAAATTAATATATTTATTAGTTCAGATTTTAAATTCATATAACTCATAAAACTTAGGAATATAAATTAATTTTTCCCCTAATTATTAATAAGCTTGTGAAGTTTCCATTTCGAGTCTAAAGGTCCCTTTACATATTTCTAAATACGCTGATGAAGCTTTAATTTAAAAGAAAATTGAAATCAAAATTAAAAAAAGAAAAGAAAAACTGATTATAAAATTGAATGTTTCTGTGTCTAATGGTTTTCCTTGGAAAAAATCTTTTTGTCCCTGAATTTGGAAGAAAATGTGTGTTTTGTTTTTAAGTTCTAGAATGTACATTTTTAATTTTAATTATTTTAAATAATGTAGGACAGTTTTAGATGAAAAATTTTATTTCTTCTCTTTCATTTGTCTCTCCTCCCTCACGTTTGGGTGTATTTTGGCCCTGAGTTGAGTTAAGTAGAGTTGGGTGACATTTGGTCTCCGAGTATTAAAAGACAATGAAGTTTCTCATTTCTCAAAGATTTTCCTGATTTCTCAACTCCTCTTATTACTCTCTCATTTACTCCCTCTTACGCGTTTTCAACTCTGTATGTTTCGGTCTCTCACGTATTTATTCATATTATTCCTCTCATCTTCTTTCATCTCCTCTCTTCTTTCACTCGTGCAGTTTAAAATTATTTTAATTTTTAACTGTAATTTACATCCACTCAGAATTAATATAATTTCATATCAAATGTGGAGAGTCATCATCCTGACTAAGTAATCATCATTTCCTAACCAATTAAGAGAGGAGGGGTGATAAGTCAACATAAGGTAAGGTTCCTTCAATTTCAAGGTAAGCAATCTCAAAACTAGCTTAACTAGTCAAATTTCTAGTACATTGAGAATATGATATTCCCTTTATTTGTACTACAATATTGTCTTAATAGATTCTATTTTATCTTCAAACACAACTAATAGAAGTAATACTCATACTACATTAGTATACGAAAAAATTTCGTATTTAAGTAATGGCTTCCTCTGCCCATATCTTTATGTGAGGCACTCGACCCACTTTGACAATTAAGATGTTAGCAACAAACAATGTCGAGTTAAAGCTAATTAAGAAAATTTCATATACTACAGTAGTATGATACTAAATTTGTGGTTTAATCTAAACTTAAATACGTTTAAGTAATTCGAACTCGTTACAAAATGTTAAAAAAATATTGCAACGATACATTTGTCTAACTTACTGGTAGTTGGATCAGCATATTGACAAAGGCTTGCATGTCCTTCCATGAACTTCCATTGGGTCTCACTGCCTCCACCGCTTCTCTTTTCAGCGCTTTCGCTTTCATTTTCACCGGCGAATCTCCGCTCAAAGACTCGGCGATGACCTTCCCCAACTCGTCCGATTCAGGCACCGAGTTCGCCCCCTCGCAAACGCGCACCGCTACTCCCAACTCTTCTACCAATAGCCTCGCATTGATAAACTGGTCTGCTTCCATGGGCCAACCAAGTATCATTACTCCGCCCACTATGCTCTCAAGCACCGAGTTCCACCCACAGTGACTCAGAAACCCCCCCACGGCTCGGTGGTTCAGTATTGACACTTGCGGCGCCCATCCTTTCGCCAAAATTCCACGATCTGACACCCGATCCTCAAACCCAATTGGTATTCCGTCCGACCCACCATCTGTTTGATGAAATGTCTTAACCACCCACACGAATCGAGTACCGCTTTTCTCAAGCCCGGAAGCCAGTGCTTCCATTTGCTGCTGATTCAGTTGCTTTTGACTCCCAAAACAAACGTAAAGCACCGAATCATCAGGGCATCTGTCCAGCCATGTGAGAATCTCTGAACTCGACTCTCGAATTGGGTTTCGCCCATCCTCTGCAGCGCCGATGATATCAAGCGGTCCGATACCAAATACACGCCCTTCGCCCCTCAATTTCCTCAAGTGCTCTAAATACTCGTGCTCCAAACTATCGAACGTATTAACAACACAAGCCCAGCTGGATGTATTACCTAAGGCGTCGTCCCTCAATAAATTCCAATCGGGGTCCGAATCCTGGTACAGCCTTACCAACGATGGCAAATGCTCTTTTCTGAAGGAAGGCGATTTGGGGATTTCACTGAACTGTATGACAGGGGAAGAACGAAAATGATCTGTTTTAATTTGAACCCAACAAGAGTTCATTACATGGACGAGTAATGTAGCAATGGAGTGGAAAACAACTCTGGGAATTCGAAGATGGTCGGCGAGACGTTGGGTCCAGCCGAGAAAGAAATCGGAAATGATGGCGACGGGAGGGGAAGGATGAGAGTTGAACCACTCAACAATGGGGTCGTGGAGCTGGCGGAGGGCAGCCATGATCGGGAAATTGCCATGGTTGCCGATGTGGGCGACGTGTTCGACGCCGACGGGGAGTTTGGGGTGAGAAGGTAAGGGGAGAACGAGGGTTTGAACAGAAGGGTGGGTTTGAAGAAGGGGCTGAAGGAGATG